>SSNQ01034739.1:2029681-2054156 GCA_006942095.1 Nothobranchius kuhntae
ACGTTCATGTCCCCAGGTCTTGTTTTCATGTCCCCAGGTCCTACGTTCATGTCCCCAGGTCTTGTTTTCATGTCCCCAGGTCCTACGTTCATGTCCCCAGGTCTTGTTTTCATGTCCCCAGGTCCTACATTCATGTCCCCAGGTCGTGTCCTGCTGGGAGAACACTTTAAACCAGGTCCGGGATCTGTTGAAGTCTGACTCACCCTTCAACTTCTTCTGTAGGGTGGAGTTTTCAGCCTGGAGGCGGAGCTGTTCTCCATTTACAGAGGTGGAGGAGGAGCTAGGATGTCGGCTGGGCGCAGAGGCTCCGCCTTCTTCCTTTAGATGCTGGTTCTCCTGCTCTAGCTGCTCAATCTGCGTGCAGAGCTAGAAGAACGACAATGTTAAGAACATGTGAGACCTGAAGACACGTTAGGACACACAGAGACGCACCTTGGACAGCTCTGTCATCAGCGTGGTGTTCTGCAGCCTGAAGTCATCCTCCTGACTCAGCAGCTTTCCCTGCAGCATCTGGTTCTCACTGAGAAGAGCATCCACCTCCTGAAACACAAACCAGAGGAACTTCTGTTCTGGAGCTCTGGCTGATTAAATCTGGTCTGACCAGACGCAGATCCACCTGAGCAGGTAGGACCACCTACTGGCCAGCAGAGATCCACAACCAACCAGGTGGAACTTACCTGAGCTTTTTTGCTCTTACTCAAAGCCTGAAGAAGAAACAAATGTAAAGATCAAGAGATGAAGAAGGTTCAAATCCAGCAGATCAGACCCAAGATCACTCGTCAATAAGAACTGGTCACCTTCTGGGCTTTGATCAGGTCTCGCTCCAGATTCCCATTCTTCTGACGAACGACGCTGAGCTCTGAAACGCAACCAGGCCTTCTAACCACATCCCACGAGTTCTGGTGACACATCTGAACATTCAGCAGGTTCTTACCAGCCGTGTTCTTCCTGAGATCATCTGACAGCTGGTAGTTCTGCGTCCGAAGCTCCAGCAGCTGAGCCTGCAGAGAAGAACACACAAAGCTGCGTCTGAAACAAACAACAACAAACATCCGCCTGCTGGTTCATCTAAATGAATGAATGAATGCATTAATTAATTAATTAATGGGTTAAAAACATAAAGCTCTTTAAAACAGAAGCAAAACAACACATTTGATATGAATCAAACAAATCATGCAGACTGAAGAGGTTCTGGTGCACCTGGGAGCATCAACAGAGGTGATATAAACCTCAGTAATGACCTCTGTAACCATGACAACCAGCACAGAACAGCTGCAGTTTTTGGACCTGGAGAACATAATTTGCTTCTACTGAGTGAAACTCAGGTCCATGTAGACCCCGCTTCCTCTGATGGACCCGTCTGGTTTCAGACCAGGTCCAGAACCTTCTGAACCGTCATCCTACTGAATACGTGGAACCACTTGCTTCCTCTCAGGGACTCGCAGTGTTGACTAGATGCCTAACACACGATGACGTCATATCATTTAGCTCATTGGATATTTGAACATCTCTTGCGCTGACAGAGCAGCACCAGGTTACAGGGGACGCCAACACACCTGTAACACCTGCTGAACCCCCCCCCCCCCCCCCCCCCCCCCCCCTCCCGTGACCGTCATCACGAGCCCAGTGAATGCTAACAGGAATAGCGGTTAGCAACAGAAAAATAACGACCGTTAATAAAACCGGTTTGTTCAGCTGACCCAACCTGTCCTCACTCCTTCACTGAGCCTGATGCCGCAGCCGGACTGACACCGAACCGATACCGGACACCGTTAAACTGCTCCTACTTCAGAGCTAATGAACAGGGTGCCGCACCTGGCAGCGGCGCAGGTGTTTCAGCTATCTGCACCTGCACGAGCTGGGTTAAAAGAGCAGCCTCCATCTTACCTGCATCCGGTGAAACTCCTCCTCGGACAGAGCCTGCGACATCGCCATGTTTACCGGGCTGCCAGCTAGCAGGCTAGGCTAACGGGAGACAGAGCAGCTAGCTAGCAGAGAGGAGAGCAGCTAGGAGTGGCATGAGAGGGATGTGTCACTTTGATCTGTTTCCACAACCAGGAAAGAGACCACAGAGTTCCCGTGGACCCAACTAGCGTAGAGGCGGACCACCATCTTGGATGGGTCCCCATTCGCCCCAGTGCTTTTGTTTCCACCCGAGAAAGGTGCTTGCCCAACTAAAAACACATTTTGTTATGTTTTTTCCCCTCAAATTCAGACATATAGTATTGCATGATGCTTAAAATATAAATATAGTTAAGCAAAATATATGTAAACATAAAATCCCAAAAGGTAGGCTAGAGAAGTCACATGATCTAGACAGATGTCTCACTATGTTCTGTTTCCAGCGGAGACAGATGTCTCACTCTGGTCTGTTTCCACAAACAGGGAAGAGACATCCTTGTAGAAGACAGATGTCTCACTCTGATATGTTTCCACAAGCAGGAAACATACACTGAGGAGACAGATGTCTCACTGATGCTTCTGCAGGTAGAATAGCAACAAAGGCAGATACAAATGACAGCTTTCCAATTGAAACTTTTTAAAATTTAAATTTAGGACCTTCAATTGTTCACCCAAACACAGTTGTATGAGGACGAGCATGACCACTGTCGGGAAGGATCTCCTGTGTTACAGCAGGTCTGAAGAAGCCTCCAGCTGAAGAGGCTCTGTTGTTGCATGATGGTGCCATGAAAAGAATGCTCGGGGTTGTCCATTATTCTGACATAACATAACTCTGTAGACACACAACTGTGTCTCCAGCCAGAACAACACCGTCATGATCAAAGACGATAACACCGTCCTGGGTCTGGGTACAGTGAAGAGAGGACCAACAATCACAACTTTCTAGGTCTCCACCTGATCTAAGCTGGAAACCCAACAAAGTCAAAAACGTGCTACAGAGACTCTACTTCTTGCAAACCCTAAAGAAAGCAGGTCTGAACCACATTCCGTTCGCACCAGCCCACAGAGGCCCGGTGGAGCGTCTCCGCGTGGAATAGAAACACCACAGACCAGAGAGAAAGGTTCCTCCGTGGGTTATCTGCCAGTGACGCCTGTAAAGAGCAGAAGGAATCATCAGAGACCCAACACTCTCTCAGCTGAACCCAAACGAGGATCTGAGCAGACAGCGTGTCCACCCGCAGCACAGGCTTCTTTAACAGCTTCTACCCGGCGACAGACGGCTAACAAAAGCCTCAGAGCACCTCAAACCTACAAAACTCTAAAATACTCGAGCTACACAAACGCACCACGACCACCCCACTGAGTACCTGCTTGTTTTACAGTGAAAGACACGGATAGCAGTATCACTACCTGAGCTGAGGCTTTGCTTCAGTCTAGAGCAAACGTCCAATCAGACTGTTGGATGTTTTTATTTACTGTAAATATTTGTGTCTCTTCTAGTGTAACTCTCTGTAGGCCTTTTCCTTTTATTCTCATCTTTTTATCTTGTTTTGCTGATTTTTTACAATTACTGATCTATTATTTAGATGGTGGTGTTCGGAGGGACCGGCGGCGCCAGTGCTCGGCAGCCTCGCCTCTGTCAGTGCGCCCCAGGGCAGCTGTGGCTACATCGTAGCTCATCCCCACCAGTGTGTGAATGGGTGTGTGAATGGGTGAATGACTCATTGTGTTGTAAAGCACCTTGGGGGGTTCCGTGACTCTAGAAGGTGGTATATCAAATACAGGCCATTTACCATTTAGATTTGGTGACATCTTGTTATTTACCAGGCCAACGACCAGCCCTGTGGGCGTGAGACAGCTGCAGGCAGGTCCAGGTCTCTGCAACATGCACCTTCATTACACGGCTGATGTTTTATTTTCTGCATTTGTTGGCATAAAATTATGATTTGTTCAACATCATTCGTTGCTCACCTCACCTGAATTTCCCTACATGCACAGTGGCGCTCTGATCAGCAGCCTCAGGACTCCGCTTCTCCTCCAGCTTCACTGGCTGCCAGTCAACTTCAGGGTCCATTTCAAGATCCTGGTTCTGGTCTATAGGGCCTTACATGGACAAGCACCATCTTACATTGGTGATCTTCTTAGTCCCTTTACCTCCAGCAGGTCCCTGAGGTCCAGTGATCAAAGCCTACTGGTTGTGCAGCACCAGGCTAAAGGTTAAAGGTGACAGATCATTTGCTGCTGTGGCCCCCAGACTCTGGACCTCTCTCCCCCTGAGCCTGAGATCAGTGGACTCAGTGGTCTCCTTTAAAAAGCAGCTGAAGACTCACTTGTTCAGGCTGGCTTTTGTATGACCTTCTTCACCTCTCTCTCTTTATTCTGCTCTCCCCACCTATTCCACCTTCCTCAGGATCCACTGGTTTCCCTCTTTCCTGTTCACTCTCTCTCTTTCTTTACATTTTTTTAATCGCAATTGTCTATTTTTGCTCATTTTAAATATATTTTTAAACATTTTCTAAATGCTTTTTTATATTTTTATATTTTTTGTTTTTGTGAAGCGCCTCGTGATTTTTATCTTGAGAGGCGCTACAGAAATGATACTTTCTTCTTCTTCTGTCCAACCTTGATTGTGTGTGGCACGCTTTTATTCAGTTCTTTTCTCCGGTTTAAATGAAAAAGAACTTCTTCCTGGCTTTGTGACTCAGCTGTGTTGGTGTGGTGGAGCCCCATGCAGGAGCAGGGCTGGGGACCCCTGGCCTGGACTGAAACCGCTCCAGGTGATTCTTTAGTTTCATCGTTTGTTTTTACTGTTTTACTTTGTAACACTTGACCTAAAGTAGTGAAAGTCAAAGGTTTGCTTGTGACCTGCTGCTTGGCGATGGTGTGGTTGTCCACAGGAAGTGTGATAGTTGTGCGATGGCTGCTTATTGGCTGTATAGCAGGTTTCTAATCTGGTGGTGTGAGGTCGTCAGTCCTGAGATATTTATTTCGTTTGAACTTCCTGGTTCTGAGTTCAGACGCCGCCACTGAGGCCCTTTTATCTGCAGGTGAATGATTAACGGACGCGGCCTCACGCGGAGGCAGAAGTGTGATGCTCTGACAGAAAGGGAAGAGAGAGCTAGAAGAGCTTCAGGTTTCAGACTCAGTTCTGCTACTCAGACGCGCTCAGGTGGTGGGCTCTCCATGGAGCGGCTGTCCTCTCTGCTGTCCACCCTGAAGACGGTGCACCCAGACACGGTAGAGCACGAGTACAATGTGAGTGTCTGCTTTGATTCTTCTGTCTCTCTGGGGACATTTAGATCAGCTTTAGCTTCAGATGTTTGTAGGTCAAGGGTCAAGGTCACATTTATTTCTAAAGCACACTTATTATTGCTTCCGCAACCCAAAGTGCTGTACAACACAGAAGATAAAATCACAAACAAGTATAACTAAAAACCATAAAAATCAGCAAGTTAGGACAAAAACAGCATTACATCACACAACTATAAGATCAATACAAATGAGAAAGAGTGACAAAATAAAATCATCCTACATAAAAGCCAGGTTGAATAAATGAGTTTCAAGCAAGGACTTAAAGACATCCAGACTTTGTGAGGTCCTGATCTGCAGAGGAAGACTGTTCCAGCGTGTGGGACCGGCCACAGAAAAGCCCCATCTCCTCTCGTCTTCAGGCCAGCCTTTGGAACTGATCATAAAAACTGTGAGCCCGACCGCAAAATCCTGGCAGGAGTGTGGGGTGACAATAAATCATCTATATAAGGAGGGGCCAGACCGTAAAGTGATTTATAAACAAAAAGCAACAATTTAAACTGAATCCTGTGACGCGCTGGCAGCCAGTGAAGGGAAGCGAGCACTGGAGAGATGTGAGCACGCTTCCTCGTACCTGTTAAAATGCAGCATTTTGAACCAGTTGCAAGCGGTTTAAGGAGGATTGCCCTAATCCATAATACAGGGAATTGCAGTAATCTAGTCGACAGGAGACAAAGAGATGAATAACATGTTCAGAGGCAGTTTCCGGCAAATAGCACTTAACCTTGGCAAGTCGCCTCAAGCAAACGTCTCGAGTTAATCAACTTATCTCACTCTACCCTGAACCTGATGCTGAAGATGTGTGTGTGTGTGTGTGTGTATTCTTGTGTGTGTGTATGTGTGTGTGTGAGAGAGAGAGAGAGACATTTATTCAAAGGAGTTGCAGCCAGTAAACCCAGAACCTGACTGAAGTTGGCTTAATTTGGGTAAAACATGTAAATCAGGCTCCTAGACCAGAAGCTTTGACACCAGTTTTGATCACTTGACTCCAGCTGAATCTGAAACGCCCTATTTCCTGTTTCACAGCCTTCTTTCGGATCCCTGGATCAGTTTAATCACGTAAACTGTAGCAAAGTTACAGAAAGCAGTTGTTATGCTATAATGAGATTCAAAGAGGCTGAGGTCGGAGGTCAAAAACAACTGCTGTTGGACCTACGACCTCTCAGGTCCTCATGGCAGATGACTTCATCTGATCTCTGAACTCTGGAGAGTCCCAACATGAAAACACAAATATCACCTGAAAAATACAGCGGACCAAACATGGTAGCAGGAGCATACAGGTGTGTGTTAGCAGGAGCGTACAGGTGTGTGTTAGCAGGAGCGTACAGGTGGAGCATACAGGTGAGCATACAGGAGTGTGTTAGCAGGAGCATACAGGTGTGTGTTAGCAGGAGCATACAGGTGTGTGTTAGCAGGAGCATCAGTTTGAACATTTTCAGCAGTTTTATCATTTGCATGTATACTTGGTCCTAAGCATTTGTGCCGAAGTCTTTGTCCAACCTCTTCTGGACCTCACTGAGGACGTTGTTCTGGACCGATGGTACAAGAAGCAGAACTTTTACAGTAGCTTAATGTCGACATGTGCACAAAGATTTGAGATCTGACAGTAAAACTGGTTCAGAACCATCATCCTGTTAAAAGTCCAATCAGAACAGAACACGTATCTGACCTGCTGATGCTGAGAACGTGTTCTGGATCAGGTGGGTCCAGTCTCATTTCTTCTGCTTGCTGACCCTCAGTGGGTCTCCATGCAGCGTAAGGACCCACATGATCCAGCAGGGTCAGGTTGCAATGGGCAGTTCTGATGAGGCAGGGCCGGTTCTGGTTCTGGCTTTGGTTCTGGTTCTGAATCACAGCAGTGTGTTGACAGGAATGTTTTCATTCCTGATTTCTGGTTTCAAATTGGTTCTGGACTGACTTTGCTGTTGCCTTGCAGTGAGAAGGTTGCTGGTTCTAAACCAGGAGATAAAAAAACCTCTTTTCCAGTGGTGTCCTGGCCGCGAGGCAGCGACATTTAACCGTTACAGCGTAGAAGCAATGGTAAAATATCATAGATCATCATAGTTACTGATGGTTTCAGCTTTTGAATTCATTTAAGGAATCGTGTTCAGTCGGTTTCCAGACTCTGCAGCAGGTTCCAGTCAGAAGGAGCTGAAGAGGCAAAGGCCATCCCACTCATCGGTACAGATCACAGTGATGTGTCATGGCTCTACAGTTGGTGATAAACCTCAAAGACGCACGATGAACCGAGCAAGAGCAGTAAAAGAAGCATCCGTATAAAAACAATCAGCATAATCTAACACGGGTAAAACAGTAGCAGTGACAAGGCGCTTTTATGCTTCAAAAAAAANGCAGGAGCATACAGGTGTGTGTTAGCAGGAGCGTACAGCAGGAGCATACAGGTGTGTGTTAGCAGGAGCGTGCTGCAGGAGCATACAGGTGTGTGTTAGCAGGAGCGTACAGCAGGAGCATACAGGTGTGTGTTAGCAGGAGCGTACAGCAGGAGCATACAGGTGTGTGTTAGCAGGAGCGTACAGCAGGAGCATACAGGTGTGTGTTAGCAGGAGCGTACAGGTGTGTGTTAGCAGGAGCGTACAGCAGGAGCATACAGGTGTGTGTTAGCAGGAGCGTGCTGCAGGAGCATACAGGTGTGTGTTAGCAGGAGCGTACAGCAGGAGCATACAGGTGTGTGTTAGCAGGAGCATACAGGTGTGTGTTAGTAGGAGCGTGCTGCAGGAGCATACAGGTGTGTGTTAGCAGGAGCATCAGTGTGGACATTTTCAGCAGTTTTATCATTTGCATGTATACTTGGTCCTAAGCATTTGTGCCGAAGTCTTTGTCCAACCTCTTCTGGACCTCACTGAGGACGTTGTTCTGGACCGATGGTATAAGAAGCAGAACTTTTACAGTAGCTTAATGTCGACATGTGCAAAAAGATTTGAGATCTGACAGTAAAACTGGTTCAGAACCATCATCCTGTTAAAAGTCCAATCAGAACAGAACATGTATCTGACCTGCTGATGCTGACAACGTGTTCTGGATCAGGTGGGTCCAGTCTCATTTCTTCTGCTTGCTGACCCTCAGTGGGTCTCCATGCAGCGTAAGGACCCACATGATCCAGAACCATTCAGCAGGGTCAGGTTGCAACGGGCAGTTCTGATGAGGCAGGGCCGGTTCTGGTTCTGGCTTTGGTTCTGGTTCTGAATCACAGCAGTGTGTTGACAGGAATGTTTTCATTCCTGATTTCTGGTTTCAAATTGGTTCTGGACTGACTTTGCTGTTGCCTTGCAGTGAGAAGGTTGCTGGTTCTAAACCAGGAGATAAAAAAACCTCTTTTCCAGTGGTGTCCTGGCCGCGAGGCAGCGACATTTAACCGTTACAGCGTAGAAGCAATGGTAAAATATCATAGATCATCATAGTTACTGATGGTTTCAGCTTTTGAATTCATTTAAGGAATCGTGTTCAGTCGGTTTCCAGACTCTGCAGCAGGTTCCAGTCAGAAGGAGCTGAAGAGGCAAAGGCCATCCCACTCATCGGTACAGATCACAGTGATGTGTCATGGCTCTACAGTTGGTGATAAACCTCAAAGACGCACGATGAACCGAGCAAGAGCAGTAAAAGAAGCATCCGTATAAAAACAATCAGCATAATCTAACACGGGTAAAACAGTAGCAGTGACAAGGCGCTTTTATGCTTCAAAAAAAAAAGAAAAACACAACATATTACAGAAGAAAAATACTAACTTAAGTTTTAGNTTTCCTCACCAGTTTCTTTGTGTGTGGTTTCAAAGTGCGTGAGTCATCAATCAAGACACCCAGGTACTTGTATTCATGGACAACTATCCCTTCCAGAGCGGTCACCACTGGAATAACATCTGGCCCGTTCCTGCTGGACAACAGCATTAGCTTAGTCTTCTCAGCATTGAGGACCAGTTTTACCTGATGAAGCGAATGCTGGACTACAGCAAAAGCTGAAGTGTCATAACAATAAATAACTGTATCATCAGCGTAAAAGTGCATATTTGCATCAGGAACATTTTGACTCAAGTCATTGATGGACAAGATAAACAGGAGTGGCCCCAAGACCGAGCCCTGGGGCACCCCCTTCCGCACCACTCCAAAGTCAGAGCAAAGACACAGTGATGTCACTATAACAGAAGCGTGTGTGTGTGTGTGTGTGTGTGTGTGTGTGTGTGTGTGTGTGTGTGTGTGTGATTACAGGTGGTGCGCTCACAGTCTCTGCAGATAAAGAGAGAGCTGAATTTGACCTCACAAGTCGGAGCTCTGAAGGAAAACATCAAGAAGAATCGTTACAAAGACATCCTGCCGTGTACGAGGACACGTCTTGTCTCCTGCTTTCCTCCCGTCAAGTCCTTCTTCTTGTGTCTCTGTCCTAGTCTGTCTCCTAACATCATGTCTGCTTCAGATGGCCAAAACTGACAAAGAAAATGAAAAATGCCTTTATTGTTAATTTGGACTTTTAATTTCTTATGACTAAATCTGAACTGTGTGTGTGTGTGTGTGTGTGTGTGTGTGTGTGTGTGTGTGTGTGTGTGTGTGTGTGTAGATGATCAGACCCGGGTGGTGTTATCCCAGCAAACCACTGACGCACATTCTGATTATATAAATGCCAGCTTCATCAAGGTGACGAAGACTCAAAAACTCTAACATCTCACACACACACACACACACACACACACACACACACACACACACACACACACACACACACACTTGTCGGATTGAACTGCTGCTGCTTGTAATGCACCTGGTTGTCCTGCAGGGGGCGTCAGGGGACTGCAGGTACATTGCCTGCCAGGGGCCTCTTAGCTCCACCCTGACGGACTTCTGGAGGATGATCTGGCAACATCACATCAAGGTCAGAAACACAACATAAACCGTTGGTGCCCAGGAAGTAGTCTGATCCATGAAGAGAGCAAAAATTAACTGATTTCAGGTTTTATATTTGTTTTGTTCTTGTGGTTCTTATCCACATTTATTAAGTCAAATCAAGTCAGATTTATTTGTGGAAAATGGCCGCTGTAGTGCCCTCTTGGAGTTCTACAACCCCCAACCCCAGTCACACACACACACTGGTGAGGATGAGCTACAACGTAGCCACAGCTGCCCTTGGGCACACTGACGGCGGCGAGGCTGCCGAGCACTGGCACCACCCACCAGTCTCTCTTTCCACCATTAGCAGGCAAGGCGGGTTAAGTGTCTTGCCCAAGGACACAAGAGCAGCATTCTCTTTCAGGAGCCAGGATCAAACCTGCAACCTTCTGACTACAGGACAACCCGCTCTGCCTGTTGAGCTGCTGCTGTCCCTATTCATAAAGCCCTTTCCTACGCCTGGCCAAGTGGCGGACACACGAGCGTTTCATCACACAGTAGAATCAACATACAGAAATGCTAAAGTCGGTAAAAAATCATTTAGTACAATAAATGATTAAAAGTCAATAAAAGCTATAAACGATGAAGCTAAAGAATAATTAAGTGTTTTTAATCTCAACTTAAATGTTTTACGTGTGTTTTTGATACCTTTAACACGATAAAAGGGTTTTTTTTTCAGTCCAACTGCATCCGGAGAAGATTGATGATGTCAGAGCAGCAGAAACCTAAAAGTGTGGTTCACACTTCAAATGATTAAGTCACTCTGAGTGTTTCATGCAGGCTGAACATGAGAATAGTCTCCTACACCTGTCTCCTGCATTAGCTTCTGATAGAAAACAGACGGTGAAACTCTAGGATTAGAAAATCCTGACAGATCTATGTCACACTGTCACCTAACGTTCATGGACTCAC
Organism: Nothobranchius kuhntae; assembly: GCA_006942095.1. Lineage (NCBI taxonomy): Eukaryota > Metazoa > Chordata > Actinopteri > Cyprinodontiformes > Nothobranchiidae > Nothobranchius > Nothobranchius kuhntae. Next base: position 2,040,697 of record SSNQ01034739.1, read on the forward strand.
CCATCTGGACTCACGACGGAGAAGGCTGTCATTGGTTTAGTCCAGGAAACAGCAGAGATCATCTCTGCTAGTACTGTTAGCATTAGCAACTCCACCACACAGCAGAACTCCTCTTGACTTGTGCTATCAGTAGAGTTAAATCATCAACATTGCAGAGCAAACAGAGTCAGTGGTAGAGTCGTGCTGCTGTTAGCCAATCAGAGGAGAGACGTCTGAATATCAGGAAGTAAGACTCCCGATCCTGTTGTCTGAAGCTCAGCTGATGTGGCTCCTTTCTAGTTCCTGGAACGGGCTCATCGGTGCTTTTTCCCCAGAGTACGACACACAAGGCCTTCATTCCTACTAGAGACCATTGCGCATGTGTTGATTAAATGAGCTACCCACATCTCTGAAGTGTGTGTTAACGTGATTGGATGATCACAAACTAATAAGCAGTCAAACTGTCCAATCAGAGGTTTTTACAGTCGGGCCCCTCTGACTAACACCCCTCTGTTTCAGGTGATAGTCATGGCCTGCAGGGAGGTTGAGATGGGGAAGGTAAAGCATGTTTTATGCGTGTTTGTTTGATGTGTGATTGAAACAGCTGAACACTAAACATCCGAACAACTTCCCTGCAGAGAAAGTGCGAGTGTTACTGGGCTGCAGCTCTCCAGCCAGTCGTGTTCGGACCTTTTACTGTCAGCTGTGTAAGTTCACCCACAGGTCACACAGAGGTCATGTTTAATTAACACGTAAATCAACAAGAGTCAGATTCAGTTTCAGCTCCTTGTCCCGGTTGTCCCTGTGTGTCTCCAGCAGGGAGAGACCAAACCCAACAAGGACGTCGTGGTCAGAAATCTGACCGTCAGCTACCAGCAGGTCCAATCCCAATTCTGACGTAAAACAAAGAAGCTGCTTCCTCTGTGACCTCCTCTTGTCCTCCTGCAGGAGACCCAGTCGGTGATCCAGTACCAGTACACATCCTGGCCAGATCACGACGTTCCCTCTGACACGGCAGGAATTCTGGACCTGCTGGACCGAGCCAGAAGCAGCTGTGGAGCTGACCCGTCACCTCTCCTGATTCACTGCAGGTACACACACACACACACACACACACACACACACACACACACACACACACACACACACACACACTGAACTGCAGTTGACTTTGTATCATTACAGCAGCTTGTTTGTAGCAGCAGCACTGATCACAGGTCAGCTGGTCATTAACATTTAACAGGACAGCGTAACACACACAAGCACACACACACACTCACACACACACACACACACACACACACTCACACACAAACACACCCACTCTAGAGCAGGAGGTGGTGAATATGCAGCAGGTAACACCTGCTAACGATGGCACAGTTAACATGCTCAATGCATCTGTTAGAGTCTGTGTGTGTGTGTGTGTGTGTGTGTGTGTGTGTGTGTGTGTGTGTGTGTGTGTGTGTGTGTGTGTGTGTGTGTGTGTTATAGTGCCGGCTGTGGGAGGACAGGAGTCATCTGTGCTCTTGACTACATCCATGACCTTCTGGTTGCCACGGTAACACATGATAACACCTCCTGCAAACCAAGCTCATTTAAAAAAATCTCTTCGTAAACAAACGTAAGCCAGGACAGGTTCTGGGAGGGTTCCGAATACTCGGGCCTGGGTCCAGAACCCAAATAGGGTCCTCCTCATGTTTAAAGGCTAGAAAGTCCAGGAACCACATGAGCAAACATCTGGTACCATCAGATCAGTTGGAGGTCCTCCAGCTGCTCCCAGGTACCTCTGTGGCCCGAATCACAACAAGCAGTTAAAGAATCCATCATGGATCTGGTAGCTCAGCAGGTTCTCCTACAGCAAGTCAACCAAAAGAACCAAATGAAGCCTTGAGAGTCTCAGCTAAAACATGGCTACTCGGTCCAGACCGTCTGAGCGGTTCTGCCTCTGTGGCGTTTGTTTGTCTTCACCCTTTTGTGTTGTTGGTTCTGCAGCAGATTCCTAAAGGCTTCAGCATCCTGAAGGTCGTCCTGGAGCTCCGGAAACAGAGACCTTCAGCAGTGCAGACCCAGGTAGGCAGATCCACGAAGGCTCCTCCCACCAGTCCCTGGTCTTACTCTAGTTCCTGGACCCGCTAGTCGTCACTCTGGTGTGTGAACCTGTTCTCCGCGTTTGACCTGTCTCCTGGGGGAGTGGTGAGCTGCAGACACGGCTGCACTCGGGAACCATGTGGTGGTGTAACCCCACCAGTCCAACCTCTTTATGCTGAGGGAGACACTGGGTTCCATTTTTGAAAGTCTAGTCCACTAGTCCCGGGTCCAGACCAGTCCCGGTTCCATTTGCTTCTCTGAGTTTTCGTTGGAGATGGTTCTTCAAGCAATGCTTTCTGAGGATTTGTAGAGCTCAGTGGTCCAGGCTAGACCTCGTCCCTCACACCCTAAACTCCCACCAAATTCTTTGAACAGTTCCTGAGGTTCTGCTAGAAGAACCCAGGATCCATCCAGTGTATCGAACTGGATCCTCCAACATCCAGACTGAAGTGGGCCTGTCTCTAAGACCATCAGAACCATGATCAGCTCATTAAAGGGACTCTTCACTCAAACAGAGACCCGTCCAACCCGGCTAAAGCACCTGCGGTGGCCGGACGTCAGCAGGTGGTGCTGCTGAAACATTCCTCCACCTCAGACCAGTTCCAGGTGTGTGACTGGACTCTCGTTTCCATCCAGGACCAGTACCAGTTCATCTTCAGCGCCGTCATCCACATGTTGGAACGCTTCCTCCAGAAGTCGGATCAGCTGTGCTGGAAACAGCAGGAGGTACGCAGTCTGAGCTGCTCGGGGGTTGGGAGGGAGGTGCCGTCGTGACTTTAGAGGAAGTTGTTCCACAGCTGCTGCTGAAACAGGAAGTGGTGACACTGATTTCCTGTTTGTAAATTCTGAGCCGCCCACAGTTTGACACAGGTTTGTCCAGAACATTCAGATGAGAGGAGCCAGGTAGGACATCACACACACACACACACACACACACACACACACACACAGTTCGATCTGATGGGAGGAGCTGTTCAGGAGGTCGGAGGACCCCCGTACCCTGCTGTTGCTGTGCGTCTGATGGACCACCTGACCCTGAGTGGTTCCATCATGACGGTCTGTTCACTCACCTTCCTCCCAGAGGAGACGACGACGCTGTGATCTCTGGTTGTGTTCCTGGTGTCGTGCCCAGGACTCTGATCTGATGTTGAAACATGTTTTCCTTTTTTGTTCTTTTTAAACTATTCTGCCGGAAACAGAAGCTGCGAGCTGAACGGAGACATTTTTTGTTATTAGGTGAAGAAACTTGAGAAGAAAGCTTCAACGCCAGCGGCTTTCTCCATCAACAGGTACCGACCCGCAGAGAGACAGACGGCGTGTTTCACCCCGAGGTGTTGAATTAACACGTTCTCACCCTCTTCTGCCAGTCGTCATTCCACCATCTCCATATGTTACCACGTTACCATGGAAACCTGTATGAGTGAGGCTACAGGAAGAGAGGGGGAGAGTGAGAGGCAGCGACAACAATGGAGGTCCCAGAGCTTAAAATCAGACAGCAGATGAGACGAATGAAAGGTTGAGAGAGCAAGAGAGAGAGAGAACTGTGAGAAGGAGAAGAGGAAGTGTTGGGGGGGGGGGAAGAAAAGTGTGAGAGCAGAGGAATGAAGGAGAGGAAGGAGGCAACAGGAAGGTCGTGTATCTACAATCCAATCCCAGATTAGCGGATGGAAAGGTTTTACTTCCTGTTTAGGGAGCACATCTACCTGGTCAGTTGAGTGTAACCATGACAACCACATAGCTGCAGACACAAGTAAGGAACAGATTCACTTCCTATCAAGAGAAAATCTGACCCGATCTGACCTAGTGATGAACTGGTAAAGCTCAGGTTACTTACTGGTTTATAAACGTTCTGAACTGGTTAAGCTGGTCGCCTTTGCCCGACCACTACCAGATGTTTCTGGTTATCTTCTCCATCCGTCTCTTCCAGATCATCTCGGAAGTCCGCCATGAACGACACATACGCCGTGGTCAACAAACCCAAAAAGGCCCAGCGAATCCCATCGGACCCCGCCCACTCTTCCATGGTTACGTCCAGTGATGGAATCAGGTGAAGAACACCTTCTGGTGCTTCTTCATTAGTTTCTTCAGCAGGTGCTGGGCCTGGACCAAATAATGGAGATCTTTATCTGAGGCCTGCCACTTGGACCCATAACCGTGGTCCTGAACCAGATGTCATGGTCACATGACAGGGACATTCTAGTTTAGAGGACACGAAGACACCATAACTCATTTTTAATCTCTGTTTCTGCTCTTCTGGCCTTTCTGTCACTGACTTTTCTGGATTTTTATTCCTGTGGTGTCACTATTGTGGTCGATGTGAGAAGTGATGGTTAGAAGAAGAAAATATCATTTCTATAGCGCCTCTCAAGATAAAAATCACGAGGCGCTTCACAAAAACAAAAAATGTAAAAATATAAAAAAGAATTTAGAAAATGGTTAAAAATATATTTAAAATGAGCAAAAATAGACAATTGTGATTAAAAAATGTAAAGAAAGAGAGAGAGTGAACAGGAAAGAGGGAAATCAGTGGATCCTGAGGAAGGTGGAATAGGTGGGGAGAGCAGAATAAAGAGAGAGTGGTGAAGAAGGTCATACAAAAGCCAGCTTGAACAAGTGAGTCTTCAGCTGCTTTTTAAAGGAGACCACTGAGTCCACTGATCTCAGGCTCAGGGGGAGAGAGGTCCAGAGTCTGGGGGCCACAGCAGCAGATGATCTGTCACCTTTGACCTTTAGCCTGGTGCTGCACAACCAGTAGGCTTTGATCACTGGACCTCAGGGACCTGCTGGGGGTGTAGGGACTAAGAAGATCACCAATGTAAGATGGTGCTTGTCCATGTAAGGCCCTATAGACCAGAACCAGGATCTTGAAATGAACCCTGAAGTTGACTGGCAGCCAGTGAAGCTGGAGGAGAAGCGGGGTGATGTGGGTGTGTTTGGAGGACTTGGTCAGAAGCCGAGCACAGGCGTTCTGAACCACCTGTAGACGGTTCAGGGAGGTTCTGCTCAGACACGTGAAAAGAGAGTTACAGTAGTCTAAGCGTGAGGAGATGAAGGTGTGGAGAACTGTCTCAAGTTCAGAGCGGGACAGAATGGGACTCAGCTTAGCAACGTTCCTGAGATGGAAGAAGGAAGAGCGAACAAGAGAACTGACATGAAAATCCAGGGTGAGAGCTGGGTCAAAGGTCACACCAAGATCCCTGACAGAGGGTTTGGTGTGAGAAGCAAGCTGACCAAGAGAGTCTCTGACTTTGGGAACCAGCTTGTCTGGGGCACAGATGAGGATCTCAGTCTTATCTTCATTCAGCTGAAGAAAGCTCCCAGCATCCAGGTTTTGATAGAGTCTAAGCAGGTGTGTAAGAGCTGCAGCTTAGACATCTCATGGGGCTTAAAGGAGATGTACAGTTGGATGTCATCTGCGTAAAGATGGTAGGAGATTCCTTTGAAGGAGCTCAGGATGTGCTGAAGAGGAAGCAGATAGAGGAGGAAGAGCAGAGGCCCCAGCACACAACCTTGTGGGACACCATGGGTAAGGGAGGTGGTGGAGGACCTAAACTTGGAGACGGCCACAGAAAAGGAGCGCTCAGAAAGGTTAGGGTCACCTTCAGAAGGGTCAGACCCAAGGACTCAGCTAACACACAGAATGGAACAAATAAAAGTGGATTTGCAGAGCAGGACAACTAAAAGAGGGATTAGCGGAGCTTGACTTGACCAGAACAGGCCCCGTCTGGGCCGCACGAAGCTGGAATGATCTGGAGCTGAGGCTGCAGTATGTAGGGAGCTTACTTCATGGGGAACACAGGTGGGAATAATCTATCAGGCCCAGGTGAGTGTGGCTGGGTGATCAGGTGTGTGCAGAGAGACATGAAAACTGTTAGGTGTGTTTCAGCTTCCTGCTCTGATTCCAGAATGCTTCCGCCTTCCCACGAATATGACAATGACTTCCCTGAGGTGTCCGCAGCGCCGCTCTACAGCACCGTCAAACCCCGAGTCAAACCACCAAACCTCAAGCTCTCCACCTCGCCTGTCTATGACATCGCAGTACCAGCCGGTCAGTCCAGCAAAGGTTCAGACTGTCAGCTGGTGTCAGGTACGGCGAGTCAGCTGGGTCACGTCTCAGGGGTTGTAGGTGGAGCTAACGGTCAAATACTGTTACTGTCTGTCTTCCAGCTGGATGTGTTTCAGCAGGCGATGATGACTATGAAGATGTTTCATCCTCGGTGAGAGATGTGAGCAGCATCTGCTCACCTGGTGGCATTGGTGAGTACACCTGCGGGTCCTGTTGCACCTTAAAGCAGGTGGTCATGGTTTCTATGGTCTCTCGCACTAACTCAGAGACTGTTTGCTGATCGCAGCTGCTTCTGGTTAAACAGATTCCAAATCAATCTGTTTCTAAACATTGAATGGTTCCCATTAAGGAGTTGCCACTGGTGTCTGATGGTTGCCGCTGGTGTCTGATGGTTGCCGCTGGTGTCTGATGGTTGCCGCTGGTTTCTGATGGTTGCCGCTGGTTTCTGATGGTTGCCGCTGGTGTCTGATGGTTGCCGCTGGTGTCTGATGGTTGCCGCTGGCGTCTGATGGTTGCCGCTGGTTTCTGATGGTTGCTGCTGGTGTCTGATGGTTGCTGTGTCACGTTGTGAGCTAGGAGGAGGTTAGGACCCAAAGATGCAGAGATTCCAGATGACACAGGGTTAGTAGAAATAATGTAAAAAACCTTTATTAAAGAATAAATCCCAAAAAAAAAAGGCAGGGAGCCAAGAACCAAAATAAAATAAAAAGTCCTAATAACCAAAACCTACAGATATCCAGGAAATGTAAGAAACCAAGAGACATAAAATCTAGAGAGGGGAACGAGACAAGGGTGACACAAACAATGACCCAACCACAAACTGAGTCGCAGACAGGGTTAAATATACTGGGGCAGGATGAGTGGGAGATAAGCTGCAGGTGTGTGGGGAGAGGAACCAAGTGAAAACAATTGACTGATCAGGGAGAGGAAAGTGAGCAGAGGAGGGGAAACTAACATAACCTAAGAGCAAAAACAAAACCTAAAGACAAGAGCAAGCTAAGTAACTAATGTTCTAGGGAGGAAGGAGAAGTACAAAAACCGCTGGAGAAAGAAACACACTAAAGGGACTAATTAAATGAAAAGCTGAACCTTATAGAAAAACTGCAGAGGGGTGACTAGGGGGGACCAATGGGAGCACAGGACCTGGGAGGGATAACCTGGAGGGGCTGCAGAACAGGGGACACATGAGGAACACAAGAAGACACATGAGGGAGACGCAGACGCAGACCATGACATGCTGCTGGTATCTGATGGTTGCCGCTGGTGTCTGATGTTTGCCGCTGGTTTCTGATGGTTGCCGCTGGTGTCTGATGGTTGCCGCTGGGGTCTGATGGTTGCCGCTGGTTTCTGATGGTTGCTGTGTCACGTTGTGAGCTAGGAGGAGGTTAGGACCCAAAGATGCAGAGATACCAGATGACACAGGGTTAGTAGAAATAATGTAACAAACCTTTATTAAAGAATAAATCCCAAAAAAAAGGCAGGGAGCCAAGAACCAAAATAAAATAAAAAGTCCTAATAACCAAAACCTACAGATATCCAGGAAATGTAAGAAACCAAGAGACATAAAATCTAGAGAGGGGAACGAGACAAGGGTGACACAAACAATGACCCAACCACAAACTGGGGCAGGATGAGTGGGAGATAAGCTGCAGGTGTGTGGGGAGAGGAACCAAGTGAAAACAATTGGCTGATCAGGGAGAGGAAAGTGAGCAGAGGAGGGGAAACTAACATAACCTAAGAGCAAAAACAAAACCTAAAGACAAGAGCAAGCTAAGTAACTAATGTTCTAGGGAGGAAGGAGAAGTACAAAAACCGCTGGAGAAAGAAACACACTAAAGGGACTAATTAAATGAAAAGCTGAACCTTATAGAAAAACTGCAGAGGGGTGACTAGGGGGGACCAATGGGAGCACAGGACCTGGGAGGGATAACCTGGAGGGGCTGCAGAACAGGGGACACATGAGGAACACAAGAAGACACATGAGGGAGACGCAGACGCAGACCATGACATGCTGCTGGTATCTGATGGTTGCCGCTGGTGTCTGATGTTTTCCGCTGGTATCTGATGTTTGCCGCAAGTGTCTGATGGTTGCCGAAGGTGTCTGATGGTTGCCTCTGGTGTCTGATAGTTGCCGCTGGTATCTGATGGTTGCCACTGGTGTCTGTTGGTTGCTAGACCGGAGCCTCTTGGACGGGCTGTACCAGAGCCTCTTTTACTGCTGCTGTCTGATGGTTGCAGCTGGTTTCTGATGGTTGCTGCTGGTGTCTGATGGTTGCAGCTGGTTTCTGATGGTTGCTGCTGGTGTCTGATGGTTGCAGCTGGTTTCTGATGGTTGCAGCTGGTGTCTGATGGTTGCTGCTGGTGTCTGATGGTTGCTGCTGGTGTCTGATGGTTGCTGCTGGTTTCTGATGGTTGCTGCTGGTGTCTGATGGTTGCAGCTGGTGTCTGATGGGTGCTGCTGGTGTCTGATGGTTTCTTATTGTTGCCGCTGGTGTCTGATGGTTGCAGCTGGTTTCTGATGGTTGCCGCTGGTGTCTGATGGTTGCAGCTGGTTTCTGATGGTTGCAGCTGGTTTCTGATGGTTGCTGCTGGTGTCTGATGGTTGCAGCTGGTGTCTGATGGTTGCTGCAGGTGTCTGATGGTTGCTGCAGGTGTCTGATGGTTGCAGCTGGTGTCTGATGGTTGCAGCTGGTTTCTGATGGTTGCTGCTGGTGTCTGATGGTTGCAGCTGGTTTCTGATGGTTGCTGCTGGTGTCTGATGGTTGCAGCTGGTTTCTGATGGTTGCAGCTGGTTTCTGATGGTTGCAGCTGGTTTCTGATGGTTGCAGCTGGTGTCTGATGGTTGCTGCAGGTGTCTGATGGTTGCTGCAGGTGTCTGACGGTTGCAGCTGGTGTCTGATTGTTGCTGGACCGGAGCCTCTTGGACGGGCTGGACCGGAGCCTCTTGGACTGCAGGTGTCTGAGGGTTGCTGCTGGTTTCTGATGGTTGCAGCTGGTGTCTGAGGGTTGCTGCTGGTTTCTGATGGTTGCTGCTGGTGTCTGATGGTTGCTGCTGGTTTCTGATGGTTGCAGCTGGTTTCTGATGGTTGCCGCTGGTGTCTGATGGTTGCAGCTGGTTTCTGATGGTTGCTGCTGGTGTCTGATGGTTGCAGCTGGTTTCTGATGGTTGCTACTGGTGTCTGAGGGTTGCTGCTGGTGTCTGATTGTTGCTGGACCGGAGCCTCTTGGACGGGCTGGACCAGAGCCTCTTGGACTGCAGGTGTCTGATGGGTGCTGCTGGTGTCTGATGGTTTCTTATTGTTGCCACTGGTGTCTGATGGTTGCAGCTGGTTTCTGATGGTTGCTGCTGGTGTCTGAGGGTTGCTGCTGGTTTCTGATGGTTGCTGCTGGTGTCTGATGGTTGCTGCTGGTGTCTGATGGTTGCTGCAGGTGTCTGATGGTTGCAGCTGGTGTCTGATGGTTGCTGCTGGTTTCTGATGGTTGCTGCTGGTGTCTGATGGTTGCTGCTGGTTTCTGATGGTTGCTGCTGGTGTCTGAGGGTTGCTGCTGGTGTCTGATGGTTGCTGCTGGTGTCTGATGGTTGCTGCTGGTGTCTGAGGGTTGCTGCTGGTGTCTGATTGTTGCTGGACCGGAGCCTCTTGGACGGGCTGGACCAGAGCCTCTTGGACTGCAGGTGTCTGATGGTTGCTGCTGGTGTCTGATGGTTGCTGCTGGTGTCTGATGGTTGCAGCTGGTGTCTGATGGTTGCTGCTGGTGTCTGATGGTTGCAGCTGGTTTCTGATGGTTGCTGCTGGTGTCTGATGGTTGCTGGACCGGAGCCTCTTGGACGGGCTGGACCAGAGCCTCTTGGACTGCTGGTGTCTGATGGTTGCAGCTGGTGTCTGATGGTTGCAGCTGGTTTCTGATGGTTACAGCTGGTGTCTGATGGTTGCAGCTGGTTTCTGATAGTTGCTGCTGGTGTCTGATGGTTGCAGCTGGTGTCTGATGGTTGCCGCTGGTGTCTGATTGTTGCATGAGGAAATACGTTGACAACGGTTGCTGGTGAACACAACATTCCTGTTTAAACCTTGCTGAATCTGGTAATTCGGAGCGTTTCTTCTCCTGACCAGTTGTGACTGAGGACGTCTGATGTCCATCTCCTGCTCTTGAAGACATAGGAGCAGGTATGAACATGAGCTGTTTGGTTCTGGTTCAATCTGATTGTGGTTTTGTTGTTTTCCAGGGTTTAACTGTCGTGTTCAGAAGCCCAGAGGACCCAGAGATCCTCCAGTTCAGTGGTGCCGACTGGAGAGATGAACAGATAAACGGGTCTAATTAATGCCAGTGGTTCTGAGTTAATGGACCAAAATCACGGATCTGTTTAATTCCTGACCTGTTCCTGATTGTGATAAAGAGTTGAAGTTCTTATTCTGAATTCTTTTGATTTAATAAGTAAAGTTACATTTGAGTGAGCCTGAGCCTGTTGTTGTTTACTTCTTCTCACTGACAGCTGTTCTTCTGTCCCGCCGTCCTCCTCTGTTCATTTGAAAGCATCTTATGTTATTTATGTAGTTTTCATTTTCTGTGCCTTTCTCCAAAAACAGGTTGAAATGATGTAAAAAATAATAACAATAAATCCTTCACATCTTGTAAACATCAATAGACGTTTTTGCACCATAATCCTGTTTAAAAACAGACCAGGAGGCTCCTCCTCTCTAACGCATAACTAACGTTGCCGTCTGATGGAGTCAGAACCAAAACACTGTGGGACTCATCTGGATAAAAGCCCCGCCTACTCACCTTCCTCAGCAGTTAGGCAGAGGGAGAGTTTGAATCTGTTATGCTCCAAATGTTCTGGCCTAATGGAGAAAATTCTTAGAGCAGGTTTTATGGAGATTTTATGCTTTGCTGCTGGTGTGCCGGCACAAACAACACATCCCAGATCCGGGTCTGTGTGTGTGTGTGTGTGTGGGGGGGGTGAGAGCAGGAGAGAAACCAGGTGAGATAGACTTCAGACCAGCGGTGACCGATCCTGGTTCTCCAGAGTCACCATCCTGGCTTTCTACAGCGCTTGACGACCCGCTGAACAGGCGATTCAACCATCGGGTCATGTGTGTTGGAGCAGGTAAACAACTAAAACATGTTGGACAGGACCAGAGGACCAGGGCTGGAGGTCGGTTCTCTGCACAATCGAGATGCTGAAAGTGAAAAAGAAAAAAAAAAGAGTTGATAGAGGAATAGAGTAGACGAGTGATAGAGTGATAAAACGCAGAGCAGGGACGTCAGTGAGGGAGAAAGCAGGAAAGAAGATGGAGTGATGAAAAGACAAATAGTGATGTGAAAGAGTGATGAAACAGAGGGATGGTTGGAGAGAAAGAGAGAGCTTTCCTGCCTTGTTGCTAGGCAACTGAGCTGCTCATCTTTGAAGTTTCCTCTCATTGTTTTTTTCCCTCTAACAATCAGGTCACAGCCAGGCTCAGTGGTAACCATGACAACCACCTCAGCACCACGCCTGCTGGCAGGGCAGCGAGAGCTTGATCAGGTCTGAGCAGATCCAGGATCATGTCAAGCAAAACCCGGCCAAAGGATCCAGATCAAACACTGGGCTGGACTACAGCCATACACGGGGGCCCGATGCGTTAGAGCCCTGAGGCGTTACAGAGGCCTGTGACATCAGGGGGCCCCGAGGCATCATATCGCATTCACATCTGGGTAGTCCGTGCATTTCCTGTGCTCAGCCGACCATTTATTTTGGACCCACTCTGCAGCGGTCAGCTTCATGTGGAGCCGATCCAACACAGCCGCTGACTGACTGACTGGCTAGCTCCAAGCTGGACGCAGTGGGGCAACCGCTGCTCCAGCCGCAGCAGCGAGAGGAAAGTGAGAGAGTAGGAAGTAGGAAGCCTTGCGCTTCATGTCAGAGTCTCCACAAGCAACGCTGCTCACGGCCACCTTTATCTACTCACTTAAGAAGGACACCTGCAGACTTCTCCGTGCACCTTTTGTCTCGCCGACCCAACCAAGACCGGACCGAGCCAAGCCAGATGTGAAAATGCATTCAGAGGGTCCTGGGGCGTCAGACAAGCCTGTGGCTTTAGGAGGCGCTGATGAATTAGTTTCCTGAGGCGTTAGAGGAGTCCTAACTCATTAAAGCGACTCTGAGTTGGTAGGGGGGGAGGCCGATGCTGTTATGGGGCTCTAATGTTTTAGTGGGTCCTGAGGCATCAGAAAGGACTTTGACCATAGGGGGCCCTGAAGTGTTAAAAAGTTCAGAGTCCTGATGCATTAGAGGACATTAAGGCAAGAAAGGGCCACAGTAAGGCTATTTCCACTACAGTGCAGGGTAACTTCACCAGAACTTCGAGGCTGGCTGTCTGAAGGGACCAGTTTCTAGATCATTTTCAGGAACCAAACGAGTATCTGAGCTGAAGTTTGTACTCAGAGTCGCTGAGAGGAACTTTTGGTTAACTCACACTAACTGTAACTCGGTAGGAAATTAAATTGGCGGATGTCGCCAAAACAACCGGCTTTCATTTAAAAATTGCCGTTACTAAACTCCTAACACTGAAAAATGCAGCCAACCCCCCCGCGGCATCATTCACGGGGCTTTGTTGTCTCACAGACGGTCCTGAAAGGACTCAATCTGTGTGGAGACAGCAGCTCAGAGGACCGAGCCATCGTGTCTCCCGGTCAATCGCCCCCTCCCAGGAAGTTCCCGGAAAACACGACTAGGAGGAAGGGCCCTGAGGTGTTAGGGGACCGATAACTCCAGAAACTCCTCATCACTTCGTACTCATTCAAGTGCCTTTAAATATTACAGAAGAGGCATTCCAGAGTGGGAAAAATCTGGGTCTGAAACTGGCTTTACAGGTTTGGGGAAGAGATGGATCCAACGACCCTGAAACGTCCCCGATGTCTGTGGCGTTTTCTCCTCAGCTGCTTCTCGGAGGATTAAACAGTTCAGACGTTTTTATTTTGTGTCTGACTCAGCGACCTGCTGCAGAAGCGATCCGGCGAAAGAGTAAAATCTGAGCTCTGAGAGCAAAAACCGTCACATAAACTCACGCAGACACACACACAGATGTGCTGGATATCAGACAAACCTCAGAGAAGTGAAAATAAATACAGAGCCGGTTCTGTGGCTTCAGCCTCATAAAGTCCAGATTTAACCGGCAGCTGCACACGGGCTCACAAAGAGCCCAGATGTGTGTGTGTGTGTGTAACACGAGCAGGGACGCAAAGGAGGACGCAAACAGAAGGACCAACAACGACACACACACACACACACACACACACACACACACACACACACACACACACACACACACACACACACACACACACACAC
>SSNQ01034739.1:2056549-2067968 GCA_006942095.1 Nothobranchius kuhntae
TAGAGTGTCCGCCCTGAGACTGGGAGATCAGGGTTCGATTCCTGGTCGGGTCATACCAAAGACTTTGAAAAAATGGGACCCAATGCCTCCCTGCTTGACACTCAGCATTAAGGGGTTGGATTGGGGGGTTAAACCACCAAATAGTTCCCGAGCGCAGCTGTGTCTGCAGCTCACCGCTCCCCCAGGGGATGGGTCAAATGCGGAGAATAAATTTCGCACACACACCTGTGTGTGTGATATCTAATGGGACTTTAACTTTAACAAGTGAATAATATAAATTAGCTCCTGTTAGCCTCAGGTAGTTCTTGTTGGCTTCAGGTAGCTACTGTTGTCACCAGGTAAATCCAGTTAGCCTCACGTAGCTTCTGTTAGCCTCACGTAGCTCCAGTTAGCCTCACGTAGCTTCTGTTAGCCTCACGTAGCTCCAGTTAGCCTCACGTAGCTTCTGTTAGCCTCACGTATTTCCTGTTATTATCAGGTAGATCCTGTTAGCTTCCAAGACTGCCAACTGTCACGCTGAGCGTGAGACACACGCCTCTGACTGCCTTCAGTCCTGCTCACACACCACACCTCATGACAGTGTGATCTCCTCCATCAAAAGGGACTTGACATGAGCACACCACCACGCCCACGGCCAACAGAGGGACGCGATACTGTCGCCCGCCCCCCGCCACCAGTTGCCTGCCCTGCCTGTTGGAACACAGTGCATCTGTCCACGCCCCTGTCGGGTATGTCCTGTTGCTTAGCAACCACAATGGCGCCAAACAGAAAATAAAACTGTACAATACAACACACAAATAAATAAATACCAGAATTGTCTTAAAAGAATGTTTATGATCATTTTTCTGATCATGTTTGATGAGCAATATGTAAAAAATCAACAAACATTAACAGCCCAATAAGCTTGTAATTATTTCACTGCCGGATATATTTACACTAAACTGTCATCCTCATCCTGCATTTATTATGGGAACAAACTTATTTGACCCACAATAAATCCTGGGATAGTCTGGAAATTCCGGGAAAACGAGGAAGCATTTGAAGACGCCTGTTGAGTACCCTGCCTTGTCCCTTTGCTGAGACTCGTCCAGAATGCATCCTTGGAGTTGATTATTTCAGATCCAACAGACGTCTTCCCTTCATTCTGCCAAACTGTGTCATGAGACTCTGACCTGGATCCATGTTCTAGAACAAATCATGAACTACTGAAATATTTTGAAGCTCCAGAGAACAATCTGACCGCTGAATGGTCTCAGTCCTGCTCGAGGCAGAGGTCACCTGTCCTCCCTCATCCTCACCTGTGGAAAAATCACAGGAGGTCAGAGTGCGAGTTCTTTCATGATGAGCTTTCAATGACTGAACCCTTTCAGGTGTTCCTCCTGAGGATGTAACCAGCTGGCAGCATCTTCATCTCTCTTTCCTTGTCCTCCATTCTTCCTCCCACTCCTGATTTTAACATGCACCTCCTCACTTCTGTCTCTGCAGCTCGCTCTCTCACCCTTTTCACACACTTTTGAATTTTATATCAGGGACCGCGAAACTTGCAACACTGAGACAGAACAAACCGGACGAGCTTGCAGGAGCGCTGTCTTCTCAGAGACTTTCATTTGACAGAGTTCCTGTTGAGTGCGGGGTTCTAGCAGGACGGGTGATCAGCTGCTGAAGCACCTTTGGAGTCCACTTCTATTACTGAATGGTTTTGGTTTCATGATTGTTCAGATGGGTGATCAAAGGACCATCAAACTCTCTCTCTCTCTCTCTCTCTCTCTCTCTCTCTCTCTCTCTCTCTCTCTCTCTCTCTCTCTCTCTCTCTCTCTCTCCACATCTGGATGTGAGGAGAAAAAGCTGCAGAAGGAGGCGGATGGAATCAAGGAGCAGATGCTGGAGAGTGAGGCAACGCTTCTCTTTGCACGCGCGCGCGCTCCTCCGCCTCACCGTTCTAAAAGCCCTCCATGCTCAAGCGCGCACGGCCTGACGCGCGTCCTTTTCGGACGAATCCAGCTGTAATTGGTTTACCGGAGCGACCGCCTTCGCCGATCCCCCTACCCCTCGGCTTGGAGCGAGTGGTACGGTCCGGTTGGGGGGCTGGCCGTGAAGGAGGGGGAGACTGATCCGACTCGACCCGAACTGAGCCAGGCAGGCTGTGTGAACAGGAGCACCGCACCGCACCGCGCCGCGCCGCGCAGCGCCGTGCTGGATCCTGGTCTCTGGATTGTGGAGCTGCTCTCGGAGGTTTTTAGCGGCCCGTTTCCCGTTCCCCGCCCCGGGTCTTCGGCATTGATGAGAGCAGGAGAAAACAGCCGCGGGAGCGCGTGGCTCTGTGGATTTAAATAACCGATTGGACTTTTCAGCGCGTGCCCGTGCAGGTAGGTGCGGTAAAAGGGAAAGTTTTTTGGGGGGGGGGGGGGGGGGGGGGGGGGTGTAGCTTATGTGTGTTTTGGGGGAAAACGCCTTGTTTCCCCGCCGCATCACCACGCTGCGTGACGCTCGGGCATGGACTCGATCCGTTTTTCTGGTTCCTCGGTGAGTGGGGGTGCAGGAGGAGCGGGGCGCAGGGGGTGTTGATGCCTCCACATTCAAAGTGTTGGTTCCGACCCGTGGGAGTGGGTTTGGGTAGAACCCTGTTTTTCTGTGTACCGAAGGGGAGAACGGTGGGGGAGGAGAGGGTCTGGGAGGTAGCGCGGCTCCAGACGATCCATTAAAGAACAAAGGGGGTAACGGCTCCGTGAAAACCCGCACACCGGCCGGGATCCGAACCGAACCACCGGCCCGAGACAGGTTTGGGTTTTCTGTGAGTCTGCCTCCGTCCGTCACTCCATGTGGCCCGGATCAGCTCCCCTAACGGAACCGACACCAACCGATACGGTCTTAGTCCTGGTTCCGATCTGACGGACGGATCCTGGCCCACTGGGCTGAACCGTATTGGGAAACTGGTCTAACCGATTCTACAAAATGATCAATCATGCTATTGAACAGGAATTGATCAATAATAACGGATCATCAGCCATTAGCCCAATCCATAATAGATCAGGTCTTTTTATCGGTTCTGATCAATCTGGATCCGAATCCAGATCAGTTTCTAATTCAGCTTTGTATCAGAATTATGTATCCTCTCTGGAAAAGTTCTGAGAATAGCAACAAAAATCAGGATTCATCACCAATAATCACATCAGTGGGAACAGCTGCAGCCTGAATGTGCTCATCAATCATTAACAGGTCGTTGATTAGGAATCAGAAATGATGATCAATAATTAGCTCAAAAGTAAAGATTCAGATTTGAGTTCTTAGTAAATATTATAATTATATTACAGATCTGTTTGGTCGTCTTAATGAGGAAACCATCAGCTGATTTATTTAATAGAAACAGCTGCTTCACTGTCTGAAAACATGAAACGGGACCCGAGTTCTGATGGTTCTGGTTTTTCAAGCTTTTACATCAGAGTTTTACTTCTATCCAGATATTCAGAACCACTGTTTAAGGACTCAAAGTTGGAAACACTTATACTTCATTCAGCCAACTAAAAGATCTCAGATTTACCAGCTGAAACAGAACCCATAACACAGAAAATATAAACTATGACAACTGAAACAGGACCAGCAGCTGAAACAGAACCACTAATATCTGAAATATGACCTCAGCTGGAATATAATCTCTAGTAGCTAAAACAGAACCTCTATCCGCTGAAACAGAACCTGTATCAACCTAAATAGTTCCACCAACAGCTGAAACAGAACCTCTAACAGCTGAAACAGGACCTCTAAGAGTTGAAACATCTTACGGCTGAAACAGAACCTCTATCCGCTGAAACATAACCTGTATCAACCTAAACAGGACCAATAACAGCAGAAACAGAACATTTAACTGCTGAAATAGAACCTCTAATAGCTGAAACATGACTGCATACACCCAAACAGGATCACCCATGTTAGCTTAAACATAACCGCTTAACAGCTGAAACGGAACCAATTACAACTTAAACAGGAGAATCTGGAACCGCTGGAAAAATCCCTTCTGAAAGCTCAAATAGAACATCTAACAGGTTAAACCGTACCGTAAACAACTGAAGCAGAACCTCTGTCACCTGACACAGAACCTACAAGTTGAATCTGAATCCCTGTCAACTGAAACTGAACTACTGAAACAATAGTTAAAAATAGAATAAGAACATATTAAAGCTGAAACAGACCCCCTACGACCTGAAACACAATCTCTGTCAGCTGATACAGAACCTGTAATGGGTGGAACCTGAAACAGAATTTCTGTCAGTTGAAAGAGAACTTTTAACAGCATAAACCAAATCATGATCTCTAATAGCTTAAATAGAACCTCTTAACATCTGAAATGGGACCAAAAACAGCTCAAACAGAACCTCTAACTGCTGAAACAGAACCCGAAAAGGCTGAAACAGAACCTCTAACTGCAGAAACAGAACCCTTATCAGCTGAAAAAGAACCTCTAACTGATGGCAAGATTACCTAAAAGCTGAAACATAACTTCTAACAGCTAAAACAGAACCTCTGTCAGCTGAAACATGACTTCTAACTGCTGAAACAGAACATAAAAAGGCAAAAGCTATAACAGCTGAAACAGGATCACTATCACCTGAAACAGAACCTTTAACACATGAAAAAGAAGTGTTAACAACTGAAACAGCACTCCCACCACCTGAAACAGAACCACTAACAGCTGAAACAGAACCTCTAACAGCTGAAACAGAACCTCTAACAGCTGAAACAGAACCCCCATCACCTGAAACAGAACCTCTTAACAGCAGAAACACAACCCCATCATATGAAACAGAACCTCTTAACAGCAGAAACACAACCCCATCATATGAAACAGAACCTCTTAACAGCTGAAACAGGATCACTATCACCTGAAACAGAATCTTTAACACATGAAAAAGAAGTGTTAACAACTGAAACAGCACTCCCACCACCTGAAACAGAACCACTAACAGCTGAAACAGAACCTCTAACAGCTGAAACAGAACCCCCATCACCTGAAACAGAACCTCTTAACAGCAGAAACACAACCCCATCATATGAAACAGAACCTCTTAACAGCTGAAACACAACCCCATCATATGAAACAGAACCTCTTAACAGCTGAAACACAACCCCATCATATGAAACAGAACCTCTTAACAGCTGAAACAGGATCACTATCACCTGAAACAGAACCTTTAACACATGAAAAAGAAGTGTTAACAACTGAAACAGCACTCCCACCACCTGAAACAGAACCACTAACAGCTGAAACAGAACCCCTAACAGCTGAACCAGAACCACTAACAGCTGAAACAGAACCCCTAACAGCTGAAACAGAACTCCCATCACCTGAAACAGAACCTCTAACAGCTGAAACAGAACCCCTAACAGCTGAAATAGCACTCCCACCACCTGAAACAGAACCCCTAACAGCTGAACCAGAACCACTAACAGCTGAAACAGAACCTCCTAACAGCTGAAACAGAACTCCCATCACCTGAAACAGAACCTCTAACAGCTGAAACAGAACCCCTAACAGCTGAACCAGAACCACTAACAGCTGAAACAGAACCCCTAACAGCTGAAACAGAACCCCTAACAGCTGAAACAGCACTCCCACCACCTGAAACAGAACCCCTAACAGCTGAACCAGAACCACTAACAGCTGAAACAGAACCCCTAACAGCTGAAACAGAACTCCCATCACCTGAAACAGAACCTCTAACAGCTGAAACAGAACCTCCTAACAGCTGAAACAGAACTCCCATCACCTGAAACAGAACCTCTAACAGCTGAAACAGAACCTCTAACAGCTGAAACAGAACCTCCTAACAGCTGAAACAGAACTCCCATCACCTGAAACAGACCCCCTACGACCTGAAACACAATCTCTGTCAGCTGATACAGAACCTGTAATGGGTGGAACCTGAAACAGAATTTCTGTCAGTTGAAAGAGAACTTTTAACAGCATAAACCAAGTCATGATCTCTAATAGCTTAAATAGAACCTCTTAACATCTGAAATGGGACCAAAAACAGCTCAAACAGAACCTCTAACTGCTGAAACAGAACCCGAAAAGGCTGAAACAGAACCTCTAACTGCAGAAACAGAACCCTTATCAGCTGAAAAAGAACCTCTAACTGCTGAAACAGAACCCGAAAAGGCTGAAACAGAACCTCTAACTGCTGAAACAGAACCCTTATCAGCTGAAACAGAACCTCTAACTGCAGAAACAGAACCCTTATCAGCTGAAAAAGAACCTCTAACTGATGGCAAGATTACCTAAAAGCTGAAACATAACCTCTAACAGCTGAAACGGAACCTTTAACAGCTGAAACATGACTTCTAACTGCTGAAACAGAACATAAAAAAGCAGAAGCTATAACTTATAACATTTGAAAAAGACCTACTAAAGGCTGCATCATAATCCCTATCACCTGAAAAAAATACACTACAACCTGAGAACAATCTCTAAAAGCTGAAACAGAACCCCCATCACCCGAAACAGAACCTCTAACAGCTGAAACAGAACCTCTAACAGCTGAAACAGAACCCCCATCACCTGAAACAGAACCTCTTAACAGCTGAAACAGAACCACTAACAGCTGAAACAGAACCTCCTAACAGCTGAAACAGAACCTCCTAACAGCTGAAACAGAACCACTAACAGCTTTAACAGAACCCCCATCACCTGAAACAGAACCTCTTAACAGCTGAAACAGAACCACTAACAGCTGAAACAGAACCCCATCACCTGAAACAGAACTTCTAAAAACTGAAACAGAACCCCAATCACCTGAAACAAAACCTCTAACAGCTGAAACAGAACCACTAACAGCTGAAACAGAACCACTAACAGCTGAAACAGAACCACTAACAGCTGAAACAGAACCTCTAACAGCTGAAACAGAACCTCTAACAGCTGAAACAGAACCTCCTAACAGCTGAAACAGAACTCCCATCACCTGAAACAGAACCACTAACAGCTGAAACAGAACCTCCTAACAGCTGAAACAGAACCTCCTAACAGCTGAAACAGAACTCCCATCACCTGAAACAGAACCTCTAACAGCTGAAACAGAACCTCTAACAGCTGAAACAGAACCACTAACAGCTGAAACAGAACCACTAACAGCTGAAACAGAACCTCCTAACAGCTGAAACAGAACCTCCAACAGCTGAAACAGAACTCCCATCACCTGAAACAGAACCACTAACAGCTGAAACAGAACCTCCTAACAGCTGAAACAGAACCTCTAACAGCTGAAACAGAACTCCCATCACCTGAAACAGAACCTCTAACAGCTGAAACAGAACCTCTAACAGCTGAAACAGAACCTCTAACAGCTGAAACAGAACCACTAACAGCTGAAACAGAACCTCTAACAGCTGAAACAGATTCTATGTTAGCTGAAACAAGAACTCTATCAAATGAAACAGAACATCTAACAGTGATGTCCTAGAGCAACTTCAGATCTGTTTCCATGACATGTTGGATGGAACTTAAACCTCCATGTTCTCAAATCCATGAACACTAAATCAGAACCTTAAACCACAATTTAATTTCTTTGAAAACTAAGACGAAAACAGATTTTGGGTAAAGATCTAGAATGTTTTCAAAAATATTAT
Source organism: Nothobranchius kuhntae (assembly GCA_006942095.1). Taxonomy (NCBI): domain Eukaryota; kingdom Metazoa; phylum Chordata; class Actinopteri; order Cyprinodontiformes; family Nothobranchiidae; genus Nothobranchius; species Nothobranchius kuhntae. The sequence continues at coordinate 2,064,170 of SSNQ01034739.1, forward strand.
ACATGAGGGTGGTGTGTGTGTGTGTGTGTGTGTGTGTGTGTGTGTGTGTGTGTGTGTGTGTGTGTGTGTGTGTGTGTGTGTGTGTGTGTGTGTGTGTGTGTGTGTGTGTGTGTGTGTGTGCACTCTTCTACTGAACTGTAACGATCCAGATCCTTGGCTACAGGTCTGAGGTCACTGATTAAATGGAGAGGTCAAAGGTCACGTGTTGATCAAATTGCTGTGTTTTCAGGTCACCTGCCGGAGGATCATCGTTTCATTAGAAGGTCAGTTCTACTTCGGTCAGAGATGGGCCGACCCAGAACCATAGGATGTGTGTGTATGCATGTGTGTGTGTGTGTGTGTGTGTGTGTGTGTGTGTGTGTGTGTGTGTGTGTGTGTGTGTGTGTGTGTGTGTGTGGTGTGTGTGTGTGTGTGTGTGTGTGTGTGTGTGTGCGTGCGTGCGTGCGTGTGTGTGTGTGGTGTGTGTGTGTGTGTGTGTGTGTGTGTGTGTGTGCGTGCGTGCGTGCGTGTGTGTGTGTGTGGTGTGTGTGTGTGTGTGTGTGTGTGTGTGTGTGTGTGCACTCTTCTACTGAACTGTAACGATCCAGATCCTTGGCTACAGGTCTGAGGTCACTGATTAAATGGAGAGGTCAAAGGTCACGTGTTGATCAGATTGCTGTGTTTTCAGGTCACCTGCCGGAGGATCATCGTTTCATTAGAAGGTCAGTTCTACTTCGGTCAGAGATGGGCCGACCCAGAACCATAGGATGTGTGTGTATGCATGTGTGTGTGTGTGTGTTTGTGTGTGTGTGTGTGTGTGTGTGTGTGTGAGAGAGAGAGAGAGAGAGAGAGAGAGAGAGAGAGAGAGAGAGAGAGAGAGAGAGAGAGAGAGAGAGAGAGAGACATCTGAGCAGGTAGTAGTGTGTGCGATCAATTGGACCTTGTTGTTTATTAATAAACAATTAGAGTCTAATGTAAACAGTCACACTGAGCACGTGCAGAGGAAATGTTGGGTTAGCAGAACCTGAGGCTGTGATTGGCCGGCTGCCTGCTGCTGAATGATGTCATCTGGATATTTTGGTTCTGATTCAAAGCAGTGAAAGGGTTTTTTATCTCAGTGCAGGAACAGAACTAAAACAACAGCCAGCTGGTTCTGGCCCAGTTCCCTGAAGCTCTGAATATTCACATTCTCCATAGAGGTCCTGGTTCCGTATCACATGGACCCGGGTCCCTTTAGGACCGGATGAGTCCAGGATGAAATGAGGAAACAATCTGCTGACACTCTTCACTTCCTCCCTCAGAGCCGGCTGACCTCGAGCAGCTGGGTGGGCCGGGTCAAACGTGTGTGTGTGTGTGTGTGTGTGTGTGTGTGTGTGTGTGTGTGTGTGTCTCATCAGGGGGTAGTCCATCACACAGTTAGTTTTCCATGGAGTCCCAGACTGATCCACAAGCCCAGTTCTGTAAGCCACCTGGTTTGGGGTTCTGGTGGTGGATCTATTGGACTCTGGTTCTGTTTCAGCTGAACCTGACAGAAACTTCTCAGACGTGTTGATAACTAGAACCTGGAGTTCTGTTTGTTTGTGCGGTGGAGCTTTCTGCAGCCCATCAGGCCAAAACCCGCAACGTTCAAGTGTGCCGAGCGGGTCCGGTTCCATGAAGCTGAGCGTTTGTGTCGGAGACAACAGAACCACCCGAACCTCCGTCACACTGCTAAGCCCCACCCCCTGCTTCCTCCAGCTCTTCTATGTTAGGTGGATGAAGACCCCTGACCCGTTCTGACCCGTTCAGCTCCGCTCCAATTACTTATCCAATCAGATCCAGTCTGAGCGCTCCCTGGCCTCCTACCAGGAAGAACTAAAGCTCTGGGAGACCGCGGTTGGTCCCAGGATCAGACTTCAACCCTTGTTGTATCATTGGCTGGTCAGTCACACCTTCCACCAGCCAATCAGAGCTGGCTGCTCTGCTGGAGGCGGGTCTTAAATAGCTAAAGGCATTTTACTGACCCATCCAGAACATCATGACCCGACTAGAACCCCAACAATCAAAGGGAAATAAATCTAGAACCAGCAGCTGCTTGAAACTAGACCCATTCAGGTTAGACCGGGTCAGACTGGACCCAGCCAGGAGGCATAGACCCACCCCCCACCATACACTCGGAGCTATTCAACACACACAACAAGGAATCTTTGTGCGGCAACTTCCTGTTGAGAGCGGTGGCAGGGAGGTCTGATATAGAGGTTCTGATAAGGACTCAAAACTGGACAGGGGGTGATTAGCACACAAACAGCTGGATTTAACACTTTTCATCAGAGTTGGGTACAAAGAAAGGCCAGGATGTAGGGTCAGTGGCTAGAGGTCAAAGGTCAAACAGCATCAAGGCAGAAATAGCCTAATAAAGTTGCCATCAATCAGCTAATCATGTTCCCCCCCCCACCCCACCCCCACACACACACACTGTATGGTCCAGAAGCTCCTAACTCAATGATCTGAATGGAACCGCCTCCAACTGAAGGTTCTGAAGTTCTTGTCTCTGTTTCTCTACAGCCATGCTCTCCTAAAGCCGAACCATCGTCAGACCTGCATCTAGCTCTTCTCCCCTCCTCCCCTCCTCTCCTTCTCTATCCCTCCATCCTCTCCTCCTATCCTCTTTCTATCCATCATGTTCTCTTCCTCTCCTGTACTCCTCCTCTCCCTCTCCCTCTCCCTCTCCCTCCTCCTCCTCCTTTCCAGTCCCCTCCCTTCTGTGCTGGCTTTTCCCACCTCACCCACCTCGGCGTCAGGACGGATGGAGTACCGAGCCTTTGACACGTCCCTCACTCACCTTACTGTCCACCGGAGGACAGGTGAGGTGTTTCTTGGTGCCGTCAACCGAGTGATAAAACTGTCACCCAATCTGATGGAGCTGAAGAGTCATGTGACTGGACCCGTGGAGGACAACACCAAGTGTTACCCCCCGCCCAGTGTCAGGGGCTGCACTCACAAGTATGTCTTTCCTGTACCACCTTTGTAACACCCATCATACCTGTCTAACACCCATCATACGTGTCTAACACCCATCATACCGGTCTAACGCCCATCATACCTGTCTAACATCCATTGTACCTGTCTAACATCCCTCGTACCGGTCTAACGCCCATCGTACCTGTCTAACACCCATTGTACCTGTCTATCACCCATTGTACCTGTCTGACACCCATCATATGTGTCTTAACACCCCTCGTACCTGTCTAACACCCATTGTACCTGTCTAACACCCATCGTACCTGTCTAACACCCATCGTACCTGTCTAACACCCATTGTACCTGTCTAACACCCATCGTACCTGTCTAACGCCCATCGTACCTGTCTAACACCCATTGTACCTGTCTAACACCCATCGTACCTGTCTTAACACCCCTCGTACCTGTCTAACACCCATTGTACCTGTCTAACACCCATCGTACCTGTCTAACGCCCATCGTACCTGTCTAACACCCATTGTACCTGTCTAACACCCATCATACCTGTCTGACACCCATCATATGTGTCTTAACACCCCTCGTACCTGTCTAACACCCATTGTACCTGTCTAACACCCATCGTACCTGTCTAACACCCATCGTACCTGTTTGACACCCATCATACGTGTCTAACACCCATAATACCTGTCTAACGCCCATCGTACCTGTCCAGCGCCCATTGTACCGGTCTAACGCCCACCATACCTGTCCAACGTCCATCTTACTTGTCAAATGCCCATCGTACCTATAGTACCTGTCTAACACCCATCGTACCTGTCTAACACCCATTGTACCTGTCTAACACCCATCGTACCTGTCT
>SSNQ01034739.1:2088814-2091314 GCA_006942095.1 Nothobranchius kuhntae
AATGATGATGATGAAAATGATGATGATGATGATGAAAAGGATGATAATGATGATGATGAAAAGGATGATGATGATGATGATGATGGTGGTGATGAAAATGGTGATGATGATGATGATGAGGATGATGATGATGATGATGATGATGAAAATGATGATGATTGTTAAAATGATGATGACGACGACGATGATGATGTTAATGATGACGATGATCATGCTGGGGGTGAAAATGATGAGGATGATAATGATGATGATGATGATGGTGATGATAATGATGATGATGGTGGTGATGAAAATGATGATGATGAAAATGATGATGATGATGATGATGATGGTGATGATGAAAATGATGATGATGACGATGAAAAGGATGATGATGATGACGATGATGGTGGTGATGATAATGATGATGATGATGATGATGATGATGAAAATGATGATGATGATGATGATGATGATGATGATGATGAAAAAGATGATGATGATGATGATGATGATGAAAAGGATGATGATGATGATGATGATGATGGTGGTGATGAAAATGATGATGACGACGACAATGATGATGATGATGATGATGATGATGATGAAAATGATGATGATGACGATGATGATGCATCAGTCAAGCCTCCTCTCTAATCTTTGACCTCCTGTGGAGTCAAAAGCTTCATCTACAACCTTCGTGTTCATTGTGAGGACCTCTGCTCTCCTGCTGTTGTTTATTTTTCTGCTCTCCTGCTGTTGTTTATATTTTGCTCTCCTGCTGTTGTTTATATTTTGGACTTTGATCTTTTTGTGTTTCTGAGTTTAAATGTTGTCTCATATTTTTTACTGATAATATTTTTAAAAAACATTTATTTGTTTGTTCTGAATCTTTTTAGTAGATATTCTATGTTAGGATTTTTTTTCGTCAGCTGCTCCTCTGATGTTCTGGCTGATCTATGGTCCTAGTCCCAGCAGAACCCAACTTGCTGCATGTCGGACTCAGAACCGGACCTGGACTCAAGAGTTAACACCAGGTTCTGTGTCTAAAATCGTCACAGACTCATGACCCAAAGTTCAGTTTAACCAAATCTGACAGCTTTGGGATTCTGGTTCTGAAACTGTGGCCCGGTTCAGGCAGAACTCCTGAACATCTGCTGAAGTTTTTTGCAGCTTGATTCTGGGTTTCTGGTTCTGCTCAGACAGATGGTGGTCTCAGACCAGAACCTTCAGAACCGTGCCTCTTTGTTCTGGTCAGAGTAGCAGCGTGAGGCGGCTGGATGGGTGACGGAGGCAGGGTGGGGCTGTGGGCTAAACACCGGGCTGGATCTGGATTTAGCTCCGTGTAAACACGCTGAGGTTTCCTGGGCCCATGGCCACACTAAAGAAACATCCACGTGTCGCTGCTTCAGGTTTCAGGTCCCCATCAGAACCCTTACGATGGGTCCTGGTTCTGACACAGAGTACCGTAGTTGGACCCGGTTTTATGTCCCAGCAGCTTTCTGCCAGATCTTAATGTGTTAGAGTGTAAAAGCGTCAAGGGTTCGTTTTAAACACCTGACCTCTGAACCAGTCCGTGTGAAGAGGCTCTTAACCCTCTCAGGCTCAAAATAAGTTTGGATAAAAGGACGAATAAGTCCTTCAGGGGTACTTCTGAGTTAATGCTCATGACTCATCATGTATGTGGCGTAACCAGGTAGGTAGGTTTTAACCTGCCTCCCGAGGGTTAACTCAAAGGAAGGTCTGGTTCTGGTTCCTCACTAGAATCCATAAACAACAAAGATGATAGTTTAGCTCCAATCAGCTGATCCCCAAACTGGAAACAAGACGTTTTAGTCTGACTGAACAGCAACGGGAGGCTTCAGGTCAGTAAACCCTAAGTCTGGGATTCTGGCCCGGGATCAGATCCAGGATCAGAGGGACGCTTTGCCAGGCGTCCATCCTGTGGTTCTGCTGCTTTTAACCCGTCCTCTGATTCAAGAACAACCAGGTCGGCAGAAACAGCAGCACGAGACAGGAAAATACTACGAGCTGTAGTAGCCAGGAGGAGTCGTCTCTATGGCAACACATAGAACAGTGTATCAGCTGATCTGACAGCTGATTGGCTCACATAGAGTGATGTCACTGACATGTTCTGGTGAGAGCTTGGAGGCAGGAAGTTGGGGGGGGGGGTATCCCAGGAGGGTGTGTGTGTGTGTGTGTGTGTGTGTGTGTGTGTGTGTGTGTGTGTGTGTGTGTGAAGGTGGGTGAGAGAGAGAGAGAGAGATGGTCTTTGTTCTGCTTCCAAAACAAACAGGCCTGAGGGGAGAGGAGACACGCTGCACTGACGGCTCCTCCCAACACGAACACACAGCCCTGGATGGATGGATGGATGGATGGATGGATGGATGGATGAATGGATGGATGAATGCATGAATGAATGGATGGATGGATGAATAGATAGATGAATGCATGAATGAATAGATGGATGAATGGATGATGAATAGATGGATGGATGGATGGATGGTTGAATAGATGGATG
>SSNQ01034739.1:2096314-2098043 GCA_006942095.1 Nothobranchius kuhntae
TCTTTATTTCTTTATTGGTTTTTGGAGGAGTGACCTCTCACCCTCGCCTGAAGGGATAAACCTTTCCTGGAGGAGTCACCCGACAGCGGGAGGGTCAAAAATGCTGAAAGAGTTTTTCTTCCGAACAGGTTCTCCAGATGTTCAGCGTTGAGGGGAAATGACATAGTTCAGCAGCTAGCTCCGGTTCTGGTGCTGCTGTCGGACGGTGTGGTCCTTGTGAACCCAGCTGTAAGGTCCGCTGCAGTTCTCATCCGTTTTGTTGCTTTTGCATCAGATGAACTGAAAACACTGTTGCATCACTGCAGGCAGCGCAGAAACATCAGAAACATGCTGGAGAATACACGATGCTCCCTCTCACACACACTCACTCACACACACACACACACACACACACACACACACACACACACACACACCAGCAGAGCTGGATTAATTACTATTCAGTTGCCACGGAGATGATGGAAGAATGAGCAAATCTTTCAGCTCCCTGAAGAGACTGAAGCGTCTTCCCACTCCATCTTTCCAGCACTCGGAGGACGGCTGTGGGGATAAATCAGGACGTATTATCGGATATTATACAGCTAATGGTTCCCATGGCAACGGCAGCTCCAGCTTAAAGGGGAAAGGCACCTTTACAGCTGACCAACGAGTCAAACGCTAACAGATTGGTTTATGGTGCCAGATCCCCTCGGGCGTCTGAAGGCGTCCGGACTTTTCGGACCACTGGTTGTCTTAAACTAGGTTTCATTAGTCGAGAAGCTGCAGAGGAAACGGTGATGAGGATTCATGACAGGGTCACCTGTGAGTGACGTGTCAGCGTGAAGGTGTACGGCAAGCGGTGAAGGTCAAGGTTCAGAAGAAAATGTATTTATTGGTTTTTGTTCTGATGAACCCAGAGAAGATTTTGTTGTTTTTCTTCATCTGGGAATTTACTCAGTAAATCCTTATTTCTTCTTTATTTGTACTTTTTTCCTGGAAGTGTTCATCGGTGAGCCCCGGGCCTTCAGTTGGTGGTCTCACTGCTGTGGATGTCAGCACTGGGGGATGGGGAGCATCTAATAGGCTTACCTCCCCTCCCCCACCCTTCTCTGCCCTTCCTCCTCCTCGTCTTCCTCCCCTGGGGTGCAATGGCTGACTGAGATGTTTGGTGTCAGTCTAAAGCAGCAGAACAGACTCTGGTCTTGGTCTCCTCTAAGTTCCTAAATCAGGTTGAAGAATTTTATGAATGGATCGGTGAATCAGCTGGATGTGAGCGGACCGTCAGAAACAGCCTAAAGCTTTGGGTTTTATTTAGATCAGCAGGTTCTGAACTAAATACGGAGTTCCAGTCATGAAGAGGCAGAGCAAACGCTTTTGGAGGTGAACACAGAAGAACCATCCGGCTGCCTCAGGAGGCCCGGACCGGAACATCTTTAGATTTATCCACATTGATCTGGAAACAGAGAGAGGCAGCAGCAGCTGGAGAAACCCAAGCTCAGCCGTGTTTGTGTGTGTGTGCACGTGTGTGAGTGTGTGTGCACGTGTGTGAGTGTGTGTGTGCATGCACGTGCGTGTGCACGTGTGTGAGTGTGTGTGCATGCACGTGCGTGTGCGTGCACGTGTGTGTGCGTGCACGTGTGTGTGTGCGTGCACGTTGCATGTGTGTGTGTGTGTGCATGCACATTGCTTGTGTGTGCACGTGTGTGTATATGCATGTGTGTGTATATGCATGTGTGTGTGTGTGTGTGTG
>SSNQ01034739.1:2101303-2116303 GCA_006942095.1 Nothobranchius kuhntae
AACACACACACACACACACACACACACACACACACACACACACACACACACACACACACACACACACACACACACACACACACACACACACGCACATACACGCACACACAGAGTCCATATCTTTCTCCATCCCTATGGGGACATCTTTGTCCCCAAAGGGATGGTTGAATGTCTCCCGTCCCCACGTTATCAGTGAAACGTGAATACACAAACACACTGTGAGGCAGTTGGTGTTTCTGTGAGTTTGAGGTCAAAGGTCACATGTCAGTAAATGGTTGTGTGTGTCCTGAGGCTGTGTTAGAGGAAAGCAGGTGTTGATGGTTTGGATTTCAGCTAGGGGTCAGAGGTTACTTCCTCTTTCACTCCTAATCATGCATCTAATGTTTCTGTGTGTGTGTGTGTGTGTGTGTGTGTGTGTGTGTGTGTGTGTTTCTATTTCTCTTTTTTTCATTTTCTTTCTTTTCATTTTCACTTTCTTTTCTCTTCCTTTCTTCTGCTTTTCTAGTTTTTATCCACCTTTAATTTCAAAATTTGTTCTTGTCTTTGTTTTCTATTTTTTGTCTCACCTTTTTCTCTTTGCGATGTTTTCACCTCCCATTGAATCTATTCCTCTTTAATGCCCCCCACTCCTCTTCCTCTGGTGTTTTTCTGGGTCAGGTGGGGGAGGGGATTTGAGGGGAATCTTATTTTAGTTGTTCCACATTTCTCAGCATGTGTCTATTCTTCTGCACTCTGCTCCTCTTCCTCACCTTCATCACCATGCATGTGACCTTTGTTTCTCACTGGAGTTTGTAAACTGATGCTTCTAGATCTGCAGAATCAGAATCAGAAGTTTTTATTGCCATAGGTGTGCCAAGTCACAACATTAGGAAATTGCTGCGGTATTTTAGTGCAGAAGGTAAGAAAGAAAAAATAATCATTAAGAGATAAGCAAATATAAGAACTAATAAAACACTCATGATGAAATTATTAATGTAAAAAGTGGCAGAGAAACATCTGTATCTAACGCAGAACCTTATCAATCACAGTAAAGCGGAATGTTAACGTAGATGATTCTTCTTTACTCTAAAGACTCAAACCTGAAACTAATTATACATATATATATATATGTATATAAAATATATGTATGTGTGTGTGTATATATATATATATAAACTAATTATACATATATATATAAAATATATGTATGTGTGTGTGTATATATATATATAAACTAATTATACATATATATATATGTATATAAAATATATGTATGTGTGTGTATATATATATATAAACTAATTATACATATATATATATATGTATATAAAATATATGTATGTGTGTGTGTATATATATATAAACTAATTATACATATATATATATATATATAAAATATATGTATGTGTGTATATATATATATAAACTAATTATACATATATATATGTATATAAAATATATGTATGTGTGTGTGTATATATATATAAACTAATTATACATATATATATATGTATATAAAATATATGTATGTGTGTGTGTATATATATATAAACTAATTATACATATATATATATGTATATAAAATATATGTATGTGTGTGTATATATATATATATAAACTAATTATACATATATATATGTATATAAAATATATGTATGTGTGTGTGTATATATATATATAAACTAATTATACATATATATATGTATATAAAATATATGTATGTGTGTGTGTATATATATATAAACTAATTATACATATATATATATATATAAAATATATGTATGTGTGTGTGTATATATATATAAACTAATTATACATATACATATACATATATATGTATATAAAATATATGTATGTGTGTATATATATATAAACTAATTATACATATATATATGTATATAAAATATATGTATGTGTGTTTATATATATATAAACTAATTATACATATATATATATATATATATATATAAAATATATGTATGTGTGTATATATATATATAAACTAATTATACATATATGTATATAAAATATATGTATGTGTGTGTGTATATATATATTATGTTAACATTTATAAATAAATAAACATTATTTGTGAATCGTTGTGTCACTTCTGCATCTGGCTCTGTTAGCAGCTCAGTCTTTGCTGCAGCAGGATGCTTCCTGTTGGAAAATCACGATATTTATGTCAAATTAATGGTTTCATGTAAAGGTTTATAAATTAATGGCGTCATATTTTAGACACAGGAGCTATTTTAGAACTTCAGGACAGTAATCCACTTTGTGACCAGCTGTTAGCTCATAAATCAGCTGTTTTTTCACTTTAAATCTGATTTTATAACACTCTTCTGAACTAAAAACATTATAGTGGAAAGTATTTTATGTTGGAATTAATTGGTAAACTAATCCTAATTCCTACAGATTAATCTTCCCTGTGGGTGGATTTAACATGATGTATCCACTTGATTTGTGACAGAAGCTCCACTGAAAAACTCTGGCATTCCTATTAGTTTATTAATAATTAATTTTGTTGTTGGCAAAGTCGTTTCGGGCCGTGACGTTGGGAATGATGTTGGGAATGACGTTGGGAACACCTTTACCTCACAGCACAGGGTTTCCTCCTCTGGGAGTGTCTGACCTGTCCAGGTGTCTGACCGCTGATCCACAGGTGTGTGTGTGTGTGTGTGTTTCAGATACGTGTGGACGGGATCCTGCCACCGGCCCAGAATGCTTTGCTGTATGAGACGGTGCCGGTGGTGGAGGGAAAGGCTATTCTGAGGGACATGGTTCTGAGTCCAGACAACCAGTTCATCTACCTGCTCAGTGACAGACAGGTAAGAACCCTGTTGATTCTGACCCGAGACATCCAAACCCACAGTGAGCGGTACCAGCAGAACCAGCATTAGAGCCCAGTGTGTGCATGTGAACTGTTTAATGCTGAGATACGGAGAGCTTTGTGTGTTTCATGTCTCACTCATGCAATGCATTCTGGGTGTTCTGAAGGTTTGTCTAGTTTTCTGGAAGTGTTCTGGTGGGTCGGGTTCTGTCCCAGACCCACCCGGGCCGTGTAGGGTTCCTCAGCTGATGGTTCAATCTGTGTGTGTGTGTGTGTGTGTGTGTGTGTGTGTGTGTGTGTGTGTGTGTGTGTGTGTGTGTGTGTGTGTGTGTGTGTCCAGGTAACCAAGCTGCCGGTGGAGAGCTGTGAGCAGTACAGCAGCTGCTCTAAATGTTTGGGGTCAGGAGACCCTCACTGTGGATGGTGTGTCCTCTTCAACAAGTAAGGCGTTCTGCTGCTCCAGGTCCTACCTCACCCACCCCTCCACCCACAGCACAGAGCCGACCGGGTCACAGACATCGACATATATACTGGACAATTAATTTCCATAGGCTCCAATAACACGTTTTTGAGGCTAAATGGGAGGTGGCCACCACCGACCGTGTCACAGGTTCCGTCAAGCCCAGACAATTCCACAAAAGGGAAGAGAGGTGGAGCTGAGGGTGGGGCTGTAAGGCTGGGATCAACTGACGACACCCGGTCGAACTAACTACAAGCTAACCTGAAGCTAACCCAAAGCTAACGCGGAGGTGGGAGCTAAGCTAACGGAGGTAGCAACCTAGCTATAACCGGAGTTAACTGTGCACAACACCAGAGCTTCTGAGTCAGAGGTACGCCGGGCTGACCGCTGGGTAAAACCGGGTGGAACACAGAGGTCTCCGAGACCTCCACAAGCCGATAGTGGGAACCCAGCTCCACCAACATGTTGTATTTCAACCCATTTTCTAAAGTGCAGCATTATGTTAAATGCACTGGGTTTTACCCTATTACATTTACATTTCATGGTTAAACAGTACATGTTAAAATCTAAGCTCAGCTCGGCAGTGACCTAAAATACATAAATATAATTTTACTTACCGAAATAAATGAAGTGGAGACTCCTTGGACGCTCTATTAGTGCAATTAATGCCACAGCAAGTCATTTTGTCCAACAATTGTACAAATAATATCCAAAAAAGAACACACACACACAGAGACTCAAAATCCCGGAGCAGTTTCCAGGCCAGACCGAGGCTCTACTGAGGCCTTTCCCCGGAGCTAGCTCTGTGGTCACGTGGGTCTGATGCTCATTAATTATACAGAATTTTAGGCTTTTAATACACTTAAACAGAAGAGTGAGAAAAAAATTCACCCCCCTCAGAGTTGTCATGAGGGTAAACTAGATCATTTAAACCAAAAACATGTTTTGGTACCAGGCTGTAAACATGTTTATTTCTGCTGTGAAATTGGTATTTTTAACATGGGAGTCAATGAGATTTGCTCGCTTCGGACACACCAGCCCCTAGTGGATGAGGGTGGAACTGCAAATTTTGATACTTCCTGGTTGGACTCAATTTTTGAGCCGCATTGTGGGGGCTTGGTCACAGACAGCACAGCGGAGCTTTTACAGGCACATGAAAAAACATTTCTAAGTGATTGGAGAAAACAACCTTAGGGCGCGCCAGAAAAAGAACTAAAAGCCTCGGCGATGCTCAAAATCTCCTCATGGTTCAATAAAAGACACATATTTGTATCATATAGGAGTCTAAAAGAAGGGCGGGGCCTCTGCTGGACAACAGCCAATCCTGTGCGTGTTTACGTTTGTGTGCTAGGCTAAGCAAGTGAAGGAAACAGTGGAAGCATCACAGGTAAGAAGAAAAAACAAAGAGAGCACCCTAACCCGCTACGACCACACACACACACACTCACACGCACACCCGCGCGCGCGAGCTGCCTTTCAGGGGAAAACACCTGGACACAGATCAGACGAGGGTGAGATCATGTTTAACGTTACCCACAAAAAGAGTTCAAGTCTGAGATAATTATTCATAACTTCATAACAAAATGAACATACACAGACCTACAGCAGTGATGTCATCCTCAACCAATTCACAGGAGTTATGGCAGAAGCACGACCAAATCTGTGACCTTTGACCCCTCCAGGTGTTCCAGACAGGAAGCATGTGACAAGTGGGAGGAGCCTCAGCACTTCAAAACCCACCTGGATCAGTGTGTTGACATACTGGTCTCCCCGAGGAACATGTCAGTCACCTCTCCCCCTACTCAGGTACACACACACACATGCACACACGCACACGCACACGCACACGCACACACACACACACACACACACACACACACACACACACGCACACGCACACGCACATGCACACACACACACACACACACACACACACTGAGGATCTTCTCTTTGATGTGTCCAGCTGACTATTCAGATCCAGAATGTCCCGGTTCTGTCGGGTGGAGTTTCCTGTGTGTTTGAGAATCTGACAGAGACACCAGGAGAGGTGAAGGTCAAAGGTCAGGTGGTGTGCATGTCCCCATCCCTGAGAGACCTGCCAGCACATGTGCCTCCCTATGGTGAGACTCTGACCCCTCTGGGTTGTTGTTGTTGTTTCCGATCAGCTGATTGTTGATCATGTGCTTCCTCCAGGAGAGAAGAGGGTGGTTCAGCTGAGTCTGCGCTCCTCGGAGACCGGACTCCAGTTCATCTCCACCAACATCCTTTACTACAACTGCTCCGTCCTCACCTCGTCAGTGTCACCTCCTTACCTCCTCCCCTCCCCCCGTCTCCCCTTTTGTCTCCTCTGGTTAGGGTTAACGTAATGTTATCTGCCCGTTCTGAGCAGCCCAGTAGAAGGGCAAAAGCTCTAGGTAAACAGGAATGAACCTCCAGCAATCTGTCTTAAGCAGTATAACCAAAGGGATGAGCCAGGATAACCCAGTATGTCGTCTGAGTGTGGGCTTGAGTCACCTTTTTTTGCATGCAGTACAAGCTTTGCATCACAAATTGATGACATGAACAATGAGGTGCTTTATAAAATTGCTGGTATTTACATATTTAGCCCAACAAATCTCATTACATTTATCTCTATTACCATTTACTTTCTCAGGATGCAGCCAGACTTTGGATGTTTTTGGCATTTTCTTACTCCGCAAACTCAGGGAAGTGTTGCCACCAGAGGCGGGGCTGTGTGTGGGTAGCTAACCCCAGTCTCGTGAAGCGCAGCAGCAAGAGGAAATGACTGAAATGTAACTGTTTTCTGATGGCACTAAAGAGATAACTGGTTTCAGTTCCCAGTCTGATTTCCTGATTATATTAATCAGGCTTCATGATAGAACTGAGCATCATCAGCATATTAACGGAAAGTGATTCTAATAATTTGACCCAACAAAAGCAAATGTAAAATAAAGATGGTTGGACCAAGCAGTGGACCCTGAGGAACTCTGCGGCTGACTCATAACATTCATTATTAATGGAAATCTGTCAGATGAATGAGACTTTAACCAGTTTAGTGTTGCTCCCTTAACTCATTCGCTGCCAGTGTTTCTCACCGTTTTTACTCTTTTTTTAAGAGTCACACAACGTTGCGTGCTAGGATGATGTCAACGTCAAAACAAAGCGGAGACTCACCTCTTACATCAAGAAGAATCTGCATGTTTCAAGCGTCATCGGTTCTTTCATAATCTGTTGTCGAATTGTGATCGGCAGAAGCTTTTTTTTACAGCAGATGCCCAAAACGATCTCCTAACACATGTATTTTCTGCTTCCTGATCACGTGACGTGTGACGTATGTGGGTGATGATCGGCTTTAGAGCTGAGATGTTTGTTTTCACGGTGCGGGGGCTCGTTCCGACGCCCACACAGTAAAACATGCAAATGGCGACTTTAGACATCAATGGCAGTGAATGAGTTAATCAGGCTTCATGATAGAACTGAGCATCATCAGCATATTAACGGAAAGTGATTCTAATCATTTGACCCACTAAAAGCAAATGTAAGATAAAGATGGTTGGACCAAGCAGTGGACCCTGAGGAACTCTGCGGCTGACTCATGACATTCATTATTAATGGAAATCTATCAGATTAATGAGACTTTAACCAGTTTAGTGCTGCTCCCTTAATCCCATCATGTTCAAACATCTAGAAATAAAAAATGCACCTAAAACGGCTTTAGTGAATCTACAGAACAAGCAACGCCCAGTCGTCCCCTCGGGCATCTACCCTACATCCACTGGAACCAGAAACCCGCACTGCCAGAGGAAACGAGATAGAGCAAAACACCAGTCACCATTTTCTAGGTCCAAACATCACTGGTTGTCCGTGACTTCAGACGGTGTTTTTCTTTTTTGGACTCTGGTAGTTTGTGCTACAGGTGATGTGGTGGCAGCCTTCTCTGATATTGAGCGGAGAACCTCTCACACCAGTGGTGTTCTGCTGCTGAATACATGAGTGTGTAGTGAGTGGAGGACCCGGGGAAGTGAGGCAGTTCAGTCAGACTGACAAACGGATGGCCCAATGGTGTTGTTGGTGGAGGATTTTAGACGAATGCGAGAGAACCACTTTAATATATTTTCTGTTTTTTTTAATCCCCACAATATATTCATAGCTATATTATGTTAGAACATTGTTAAGAGACATGGAAAAAATGTTATAAGCTAATTTATTTTCCAAATTTACCATAATGACCTTTATTATATCAAAGAATGTGCTGATGTTTAACAGGACCAGCACTGGCACCAATCCAATGTCTGGACCAGTATAGACACCAGTCCCCTCTATTAATGATGATAATACTCACTTCTAGCTGTATGCTAACAGGCTAGCTCTTTGGGTTAAACCGTCTCTTCTTCTTGCTAAGTTTAGCAGCTAAAGTGACCGTCTGACCAATCAGAGCCTTTGCTTGTCCCCCTCAGGTGCACTTCCTGTGTCAGCAGCGTGTTTCCGTGTCATTGGTGTAAATATCGTCACATCTGCACCAACAACCTGCAAGATTGCTCCTTCCAGGAGGGCCGAGTCAGCACCATGGAGGTAAAGTCCTCAGAACTCCGAGACAATGTGGAAGGACAGAACACACCTGAGAGACACCTGCACCTGAAGGCAGCATTTATCCACTCAGAACCAAATTCGACTCCTCATATGAGGGTTCTGATCCACACGGGTCAGGTCCAGCTTCATGTTTCTGGCCTGTCACTGTTGTGTCAGAATGTAACATGTTTAGCACAGAAGATGAAACAGAACCAGAACTCTGGTGGAACGTTGATCCATCACTTAAGTAGAAGAGTTTCATTCAGTTTGGGCTGAATCTGATTCTGAAGCAGTAAATCAACCCAACTGGACCTTCAGAACCAACTTCATTACATTCATGTATCTGTGGAAGAAGATGGTTCCAGGTACTTACCTGCAGCAGTTGTTGGATCAGAACCAGGAGCAACAGGTCCTCCACCGAGGAGCCAAGACCAGCTGTGTCTGTGATTGGTCCTTCTTGCCGTCACAAAGAGAAACAAGTACTGATTGGATAATTAGTTAAGATTAGATGAAGAGCCAACTAATGGAGTCAAGAGTGCCCAATCAGAGTAATGGATGTGAATTAGTCTCCATGTAGAGGGAGGTAAAGAACAGAGGAGACAAGGAGGGGGAGGGGGTGCATGATTTAACCAAACCATCCAGGTCCGGTTCTGCTCCTCAGAACCCGTCATCACACTCAGGCCTCCTGCGTAAACACTTCTGATCCAGACCTGATAAAAAAGCTTCGGCGTTTTTGTTTATTCATGCAGCAAAGCGACTCACCTCCTCACACACGACTGATGCCAAGTGCTCCTTCCTCCTCAGGGTTGCCCTCAGATCCTCCCCACGGTGGACATCCTTGTCCCTGCCGGGATGGTCCGTCCAATCACGCTGCGAGCTCGGAACCTCCCCCAGCCCCAGTCGGGTCAAAAGAACTACGAGTGTGTGTTTAACATCCAGGGGAAAGTCCAGCGCATCCCGGCCGTGCGCTTCAACTCCTCCTGCATCCAGTGTCAGAACACCTCGGTGAGAAGCACTACACTACCCAGCATACACTGCTCCCGATGACACACATGGTCTGTTGGTGTCCTTCCTCAGCACACTGCTAGCATCTGATCACTCCCCTAACGCCATCCCACTCTCAGCTCCAACTTCTGAATCGGTGAAATGATTCAGGCTTCGTAAATCAGACATCTTCATCCTCTGTGTGTTTCTAAAGTACTGGTACGAAGGAGACGAGGCCGGCGACCTCCCTGTGGATTTCTCCGTCGTCTGGGATGGAGACTTTTTTATTGATAAGCCAGCATTCATGAAAGGTAAAACTGATCTGGAATCAGCCCAACAGTAAGTGTGTGTAGAGAATGCAGACTGAGCTGGTGTGTGTGTGTGTGGGGGGGGGTGTTGTTGTGTGTGTGTGTGTGTGTGTGTGTGTGTGTGTGTGTGTGTGTGTGTGTGTGTGTGTGTGTGTGGTTGTTATATGTTGTGTTTATTGTGTTTCCCAGCGTTGCTGTATAAGTGTGAGGCTCAGCGCTCCAGCTGTGGTCAGTGTCTCAAAGCGCCCCCTGTCTTTGAGTGTGGGTGGTGCACTGAAAGCAAGAAGTGCCTCCTCCAGCAGCACTGCCCCTCCCCTGAGCAGAACTGGATGCATCATGGCCGACACAACCTGCGCTGCAGCCACCCGCGCATCACCAAGGTATCATTCTTACATTCTGTTTCCTTCCTGAGTAGCTAGCCTGGTTAACACCGGATGTCTCCCCCTCGCCCACCCACAGATCGATCCCCTGACGGGACCCAGGGAGGGAGGGACACGGGTGACAATTGAGGGGGAGAACTTGGGTCTGCAGGTAAGGGAGATCGCTCACATCCAGGTGGCTGGAGTTCGCTGTAACCCCGTCCCAACGCAATACATCAGCGCCGAGAGGTCAGTGAGAATGTCAGTGGGCGTGTCCTCCACGTGTCAGTGGGCGTGTCCTGACTCCCTGACTGTTTGTCCTCAGGATCGTGTGTGACATGGCTGAGGCCCTGCTGCCCCACTCTCCAGGCGGGCCGGTGGAGCTGTGCATCGGCGTGTGCAGCGCGGAGTATCGAACGCTCTCCACCCAGACCTACTCCTTTGTGGTGAGTCTAACCCCAACAGCTTGTGTGCTCCCAGAAGCACCAGGTGAACCACATGACCTTCTACATCAGCGCTGCGTAACGCAGCTGGAGGGTGGACTTCCACCAGGAAACAGGAAGTAGAGACAACTGTTTTTCCTCTTCCTGCACCAGAGCCCCAGCTTCACTCGCATCCGCCCAGTGAGAGGCCCGGTTTCCGGAGGCACCAGGCTGACTGTGATTGGTCGACATCTGGACGCCGGCAGCGCCGTCGTCATCTACATCGATAAGGAGGAGTGTCTCTTTGTCAAGTCAGTTTGTGTCTGAGTTCCTCGTCTGATTCACCAGAAGGAACAACCTTCCTCATCCACGCCTCTCTCCTCAGACGGACCAATCGGGAGATAGTCTGCATCAGCCCCACTTCCGGTACCGGCACCGGCCCCACCCCCGTCCGGCTGATGATCGACAGGGCCGAGGTGACCAACTCAGACATCAGCTACACGTACACAGAGGACCCGACCATCTCCAGCATCGAGCCCAACTGGACCATCCTGAAGTGAGAACGTGGACCCGAACCCTGCTGGGTACCGAGCGACCTGATCAGAACCGCTAATGCTGTTTGTGTTTGTGTAGTGGCAGCACGGTGATCACAGTGACCGGAACCAACCTCCTGACCATCCAGGAGCCGAAGGTCAGGGCCAAGTACGGAGGCGTGGAGACCAACAACGTGAGACGTGTTTTGACTTCATCAGAACCATTTTCTGCTGTCCAGAATGCATCGGGTCCAGTCTGAACCCGATCTCTGTTTCCTGTTTGTAGTTCTGCTCCGTGGTCAACGACAGCACCATGACCTGCTTGGCTCCGGGTCTGATCTACGATAAACCCGACCCACCAGAGGGGGCGCTGCGCCCTGACGAGTTCGGCTTCATCTTTGACCAGGTAGCTCCGCCCCAGCAGGTCCAGAGAGACGGGTTCTGAGTACATCAGAACCTGCTGCTGAACTTAACTGTCTCACCTGTCCAGGTGTCTTCGCTACTTGTCCTGAATTCCACCACCTTCACCCACTTCCCGAACCCCGTCTTTGATCCTCTTGGGACCTCTGGGATCCTGGAGGTCAAACCGGGCTCGCCCATCATTCTGAAGGTGAGCGGGTTTCTGACCCGGTTCTGGTAGGACTGTCTCTTACCTGAACGGACTGAGCAGATGTTGGTTCTGTTTTCAGGGTAAGAACCTCATCCCATCAGCTCCCGGGAACAACCGGCTGAACTACACAGTCCTGATCGGAGACTCGCCCTGCCTGCTCACCGTGTCCGAGAACCAGCTGCTCTGTGATTCGCCGGATCTCACCGGAGAGCAGCGGGTCGTGGTGAGTTTAGCCCCGCCCCATGCTGGGAAGGCAAGACAAGCAAAACGTTTTATTGTTGGTACAGGAAGTTAGAGAGCATGTAATTCAGAGCCAGGTCCAGTTCTCCTGAGCTGTGTTTGTCCCGCAGATCCAGGTGGGGGGTCTGGAATACTCCCCTGGAATGCTTCACATCTACTCCGACAGCACTCTGACACTCCCCGCCATCATCGGGATTGGAGCAGGTGGCGGAGTTCTACTCATTGCCATCATCGCCGTGCTGATCGCCTACAAGCGGAAGACGAGAGACGCTGACCGCACGCTGAAACGCCTGCAGCTGCAGATGGACAACCTGGAGAGCAGGGTGGCTCTGGAGTGTAAGGAGGGTAAGTCCTCCTGCTGCTTCCTAACACTGGACCTCCTCCCTGACCCTGGACCTCCTCCCTGACCCTGGACCTCCCCCTTGACCCTGAACTTCCTCCCTGACCCTGGACCTCTTCCCTGACCCTGGACCTTCTCTCTGACCCTGAACCTCCTCCCTGAACCTATTCCCGGTTCCCCTCCCTGACCCTGGACCTCCTCCTTGACCCTGGACCTCCTCCCTGACCCTGGACCTCCTCCTTGACCCTAGAGCTCCTCCCTGACCCTGGACCTCCTCCCTGACCCTGGACCTCCTCCCTGACCCTGGACCTCCTCCCTGACCCTGGACCTCCTCCCTGACCCTGGACCTCCTCCCTGACCCTGGAGCTCCTCCTTGACACTGGACCTCCTCCCTGACCCTGGACCTCCTCCCTGACCTTGGAACTCCTCCCTGACCCTGGAGCTCCTCCTTTACCCTGGACCTCCTCCCTGACCCTGAACTTCCTCCCTGGCCCTGGACCTCCTCACTGAACCTATTCCCGGTTCCGCTCCCTGACCCTGGACCTCCCCCTTGNCCCTGGACCTCCTCCCTGGCCCTGGACCTCCTCCCTGACCCTGGACCTCCTCCCTGACCCTGGAGCTCCTCCTTGACCCTGGACCTCCTCCCTGACCTTGAACTTCCTCCCTGACCCTAACCCTGACCTCCTTTCTCCTGCAGCCTTCGCAGAGCTCCAGACCGATATCCAGGAACTGACGAATGACATGGATGGAGTGAAGATTCCCTTCCTGGAGTATCGGAACTACACAATGAGGGTCATGTTTCCTGGGATTGAGGAACATCCTATCCTTAAAGAACTTGACGTGCGTATGGGCCAAAGTTCTAAAAGGTTCTGAGCTTTCTGTAGCCCGATCTGGTGAGGTTCCACTCATGTGTCTTCTGTTTTTCCAGTCTCCGGCAAACGTGGAGAAAGCTCTGCGTCTCTTCAGCCAGCTGCTGAACAACAAGATGTTTCTGCTGACCTTCATCCACACTTTGGAAGCTCAGAGGTCCTTCTCAATGAGGGACAGAGGGAACGTGGCCTCTCTGCTGATGGCCGCACTGCAGGTAGTGTCAGACCCACCGTGAGGTCATGTCTGAAAGCCGAGAGGGCTGATGGGTAAACCGTGGGTGCGTCTCTGTAGGGCCGGATGGAGTACGCTACTGTGGTTCTGAAGCAGCTGCTGGCTGATCTGATTGAGAAGAACCTGGAGAACAGGAACCATCCCAAACTGCTGCTGAGGAGGTTGGCGCCTGACCTGAGACACATGAAGGAACACTTGGACCTGTCCTCTCTGTCCTGACCTCTGACCTCTGTGTCTGTTTAGGACGGAGTCCGTCGCTGAGAAGATGCTGACAAACTGGTTCACCTTCCTGCTGCACCGATTCCTCAAAGTAACGAACCCTTCCTGTCTTCTTTTCTTAATTCCCTTCAGTCTGACCAATCAGGGTCAAGTCTAATTCTGACCAATCGGATCAGAGCTTCAGTTTGTTTGTATAATGAAATCTCAGCTGTTGATGTTTTAGGATTAAACCAACACATTCATCTCCTCCGCTTCCTCTCTCTCTCTCTCTCTCTCTTTCTTGTCTTTTGTCCCCATCTCCTGCCTCCTCTACATTCCTGGGTCTTGACCCCTGACCTCTGACCTCAGGAGTGTGCTGGAGAGCCTCTCTTTATGCTCTACTGTGCCATAAAGCAGCAGATGGAGAAAGGTCCTATTGATGCCATCACAGGAGAAGCTCGTTACTCTCTGAGTGAAGACAAACTCATCCGCCAGCAGATCGACTACAAACAGCTGGTAACTCCCTCCTGCTCCTGCCTCTCCTTCCTGGTGTTCCTGAACATTTCATTTTCATTTATTTGTTTATTGATTAGGCATATTATTATTATGATTATTATGATTATGATGATGATGATGATTATTATTATTATTGTTGTTGTTATTATTATTGCTATTATTATTATTGTTATTATTATGATGATAATTATGATGATTATTATTATTGTTATGATTATTATGATTATGATGATTATTATTATAGTTATTATTATAATTATTATTAGTATTAATATTATTATTGTTTTTATTATTATTATTATTAATATTATTGTTTTATTATTATTATTATTATTATTGTTGTAATTGTTATTATTATTATTATTGTTGTTATTATTATTGTTATTGTTATTATTATTGTTGTTATTATTATTATTATTATTAGTATTATTATTAGTATGATTATGATGATTATTATTGTTATTATTATTAATATTATTATTATGGCTGTTATTATTATTATTGTTATTATTTTTTATTGTTATTATTATTGTTATTATTATTATTATTATTATTATTATTATTATTATTCATTCCATGAGTGCGCGCCTCCGGTTCGCTCTTCATGTCCTTGATCAACCCGTTCTGCAGCAGGAACCCGAGTTCCCCCGGTTTCCCTGCTGCAGGCGGGTCCAACAGTAGAGTTCTGGTTCTGGTGTGCTGGTCCCTGTGTTGAGTGTATCCATAGCAATGGTTTAGAACATGAGGTGTGCAGAAGGATGAAGGGCTGCTCTCTGGGATCCAAGGTGGAACTCCTAAACTTTCTGTCACCTTGTAGATCAGAGTGAGCAGCTGAGTCTGGTTTCCATGGAAACGGTACACAGCATCTTCAGCTCGCTGAGCCAATAGGAGCGCATGTCCACAAACAGCTCACGTGTCACTAGACCAGAACCAGACATTGAGTGGAACAGGACTGTTTTCTGACTCTGGTCCCTCCTCAGACCCTGATGTGTATCCCTCCGGAGGGCGAAGCTGGAACCGAGGTACCAGTGAAGGTTCTGAACTGTGACACGGTGACCCAGGTTAAGGACAAGCTGCTGGACGCCGTCTACAAAGGAATCCCGTTCTCTCAGAGACCACAGGCTGACGACATGGACCTCGGTAATGACCTGCCACCTCATGGGTCGAACTGGTGCAGGTGGTTCTGATGCACCCTGGTTCTGGGAGACCTGAGTTTGTGTTTGTGTTTTCAGAGTGGAGACAGGGTCGACTGACCCGGATCATCCTGCAGGATGAAGACGTGACCACCAAGATCGAGAGCGACTGGAAGAGACTGAACACCTTGGCTCACTACCAGGTGCGGACCCGTTTAAGACCCGTTCATTGTCTTTGGGTTTGAGTCCTGAATCAGCAGTTTAAAGGTGTCAGGAGGTTCGGAGGTCAAGGGTCACAGCCTAAAGGCTGATTTCACATCTCCGTAGTTGGAACCAGCGACCCAGATCAGATGGGTTCAGTGGTTCTGAGACAGTGTGGAAAGACATGACATCCCTACGGTAACCCAGCAGGGAC
>SSNQ01034739.1:2121303-2124980 GCA_006942095.1 Nothobranchius kuhntae
GCCTGATGCCTGCTGACCGACCCGGTTCTGTGCTGGTCAACCCATCCTCCTCACCCTCAGTATCATACTGCCTGACCCGGCCAGACTGTGGACTTCTGGACTGGGCTGGACCAGAATTACAACAGATTAAATTCCAATAAAACTGTTTAAACTTTGAAATACATTCCAGAACCGGCCCAAAGGCCCTCGTCTGTAAATAAACCAGGCTGTTTGTAGAACCTGTGGAACTGGACTCTATGATCTTCAGGACCAGAGCACCCAGGACTCTGGACTCGGTACCGGCCCAACTTCACATCTCCACGCTCACCGTGAAATACTGTGCAGAACTCAGTGATTCATAAAGAATGGCCCACCCGGAGCCA
Source organism: Nothobranchius kuhntae (assembly GCA_006942095.1). Taxonomy (NCBI): domain Eukaryota; kingdom Metazoa; phylum Chordata; class Actinopteri; order Cyprinodontiformes; family Nothobranchiidae; genus Nothobranchius; species Nothobranchius kuhntae. Next base: position 2,121,666 of record SSNQ01034739.1, read on the forward strand.
GGCTGAACCGGGCCAGGTGTCAGAACCTTTTAAACTAGTAAATGTAAAGAAAACGCAAAGAAAAAAAATTCAACAAGAACCAGGAACTATTAAAGGTCAAAAGTTTGTGGGTCGTTTGGTTCTGAAGGAAAAGAACTCATGAAAACCAGAACTTTGCATCTGAATCTAAAGCAGGATGAAAAGCCCAGAGACCATGGACCGGACAGAACCAAGCCATCACAGACTGCTGGGTCTGGACCAGAACCTCTCTTTGGGTTCTAGTGGGTTCTGCGAAAGCCGACCAGAACTTCAGTTTTCTGTGGTAGAACATTTTCACATAGGAACCGTTCTGGGCCCAGTTCTTTTATCACACCTGACGGGTTTAGTTTTGGTTCTGGACAAAGTTCTAGATGTTCTTCTGAAGGGTTCTCAGTACAGAGCCTTGGTTTAGGGCCGGACCCGGGCCCAAAGCAGATTTGGGTTTTTAAGGACCATTCTGCAACAGCTAGTGACACCTGGTGGTCAGATTAGCCATAACATGTCAGAGTCATCTGGACCTTCAGGAAAGACCTGAGACCGGTTCCTCGGGAGATTGTTTGATATGTAAAAACGAATCCAGAAAACGGTTCCTAGAGGTTGGTTCTCCTGGTACTGGGTCAGAACAAACCCGGAATATCCGGGAACGTCTCTGATCCGGACACCGATAGCTGGGTTAAAGAGCGGGTGTTCTGTGTGAAAATGTTCTAGCTCAGGCGATCGTCTCCGGTTCCCTGGGAGGCCATGAAGCTACGAAGCACCTTTTTACTTTCTGATGTGTCACTGTCTTTGGGGCCAAAGGGGGATGGGGGTGGGGGGGCTTTTCAGGATGAAAGTGGGAGGGAAGCCACTAACGTACCAGTACCACTGTTCCCCACCGTGTGTGTGTGTGTGTGTGTGTGTGTGTGTGTGTGTGTGTGTGTGTGTGTGTGTGTGTGCGTGCAGACATTCTGCTGCAGCGGAAACTCAGTCAATAATTCAGTGATCTTATCTGCAGCTCAGTTTGAGTTATCTGATCAGATCCACTGCTTCTGTCTGGTTTGAGTCATTAGAAGTGATGGTTCTGATTGGTTCTCCTGTTGGAGGAGTGAGGTGAAGGAAAGAAACAGGAAGAAATGATGGATCAGAAAGAAAATCCTCGGGGAGAGGAGGCACAGCAGGAATACTAAATGGTAAATGGAGGAGTGGGAATACTGATCAGGGAGGAGAAGGTCTCTGGAAAGAGGAGGGGGAGGAGTCTCGTTTCATTTTTCTTCGGGATTTGAGCTGAACATTTTTCAATTCTCTTGAATCATTGAACACAAAAATCTTCTCTCCAATTTATTTTCCTTAATTTTAAACTAAACGAACTGCTCTAACCCAACTAAGTCCAGGTTTAAATCCTGGTTTAAATCCTGGTTTAAGTCCTGGTTTAAATCCTGGTTTAAGTCCTGGTTTAAATCCAGGTTGAAGTTCTGGCTTAAGTTCAGGTTTAAATTCTGGTTTAAGTTCAGGTTTAAATTCTGGTTTAAGTTCAGGTTTAAGTCCTGGTTTAAATCCAGGTTAACTGCAGTAATGAGCTGAGCTAGTCTTAATGGTCTGATGAGTCCTCAGCTGGTTTTCCTCTGTAGCAGAAGCATCACATTCATCTCCTCTCTGCTCACTGAAAAGGTCTAATTCCTGGACCAGAGCAGCCCAGGGTTGTACTGACACACACACACCACACACACACACACACACACACACCACACACACACACACACACACACACAGTTGAACACCCTCTAGCGGTGGGATCTTTATGATTTATTTAATTTATTTCTATGATGGATTCTATTTATTGTGAGAGAACACAGATCTTTAGTTTGTACAGCAATGAAGAAAAGAAAGAGCTCATCACTCACGTTGACATGTCATATCCACGTCCCAGCGGGAGCCACCGACCACCAGTCAGGAACCAGTAACCAGTCATTCTTCATCTCACTGACTCTTCACTTTATTGTAAATAATTTGGTTTTATTTTTCAAAACTGTTCAGACCAATCAGAAGCAGGGATGTTTAATATTTGGTTGCCGGTTTCCTGTCTCGTTTGATCCATCAGATGGTTCTGGTCCGGTGGCATTAGGACGTTTCAGAACCACAGAAGAAGTGCTGGTGAACATTTATTTATTTGGTCTGATAAATAAACACTCAGGACCCCGAGCAGGCTAAGCCCCGCCCACTGCAGCACACTGGATGATGGTTGGTTGGTTTCCAGCAGGTGTCATGTATCAGAGTGTCTCTGAGCCCAGTAGGAGTCTGAGATTTGACTTGTTTTATGACACGATGGTCGACTATAATTAAATCCTGATCAGGAGCCTCTCAGCTGCAGCGTCCAGAACCGCCCTCAGGCCAGAACGTCTTCATCACAAAGCTTTTGGATCTGAGGCGCCAGCCAAGAGGCCCCAAGAACTCCGGATCTTGGGCCAGAGCTCGTGTCAGGTCAGGCTGGGATGTTCATTCAGGGGCAGAACACGTCGGATCAGGAGGCTCGGTGGAGAACCGGGGCGGCTGAAGCTCCGAAGGTAAAAACACGGAGACAGAAACCAGGTCCAGGCTGGTGGGCTGTGAGGAAAAGGAATGGTTATTGGGTTGGGGGTTGCCCTGGAGTGACACCTCTGCTGTGCTAAAGCCCCTCCCACTGTGTTACCATGGTTTCTCTGGGCCCTGATTGGCTGTTGTCAGCTAAGGAAGAAGCCATCAGTTTTTAGAGTTCTGCTCTAAGAACCAAACCCAGCAGCTCCACCGAAGCCCGGGATCCGCCCCCTTCTGCACCACAGCTCATCACTCACCTGGATGGTTTTCTCACTGGAGACGCAGCACGGTCCAGGAAGAAGTCAGGACCGATTCTTGAAAGCCATTCGCCATTGCCTTGTTTTTTTTTACCATGTTTGCTGAGTTCAAATGTAATGTTGACGATGAATTATGTAATAGCCTGTGTCAGTTTTATATCATCGCCATTGCCTTTCTGCTGAGTTTGTATATTTGTGTGATCTCATTAAAGTGTAAAAAGAGAAGAAAGGTGAAGTGGAGCCACTTTTTTGGTCTGGTATTCAAGGTCATCTGCAGGTGAACTTAAACCACCGGGTTTCTGCCTCCATTAAAGTGAGCTGATGTTTGACTACTGTCCTCATAAAGGCTGCGGTCCCCACAAAGGCAGCACACACACACACACCACTCTCCCAAATTAACTGTTAATCATAAATGTTAAGAACAGCTGAGTCCGAAGGTTTCGTCCTGTTTCTGCTGATCAAATCTTCACTCAGTAGCTGAGTTTGGTGT
>SSNQ01034739.1:2138072-2166699 GCA_006942095.1 Nothobranchius kuhntae
CGGGCACTTACAGTTGAGATGGCTGCTATACCTCTGGAAGGGTGAGACAGGTAAGGTGATTTTTTACATGTTAATAATAATAGCTGATAGTTTACTGATCTCCTTGGGGAACCAGTTTCTCCAACACCCCCCACTTCCCAGCACACACACACACACACACACACACACACACACACACACACACACACGCACACACCAACTGTCTCTCACCTCCACTCATTTCCTGAGAAGCAATGACAAATCCAAAGCCTTCTCCTGGTCGCCTCCTTAGCTCCACCTCCATCGTCTTAGCTCCACCCCCTCGTCCATCCTTGGCTATGGTTCCTGGAGCTCTGCCCCCTCTGATTGGACCAGTGCTTTCCTCCACTCCCAGCAGGTCTCGTGGCTCTAAGGTCAGAGTCACAGGGACTGAGTCCAGGAAGCTGGTGCTCTGGATGAGGGTGGAGGCGGGGGGTCCGTTAGGGGTCTGGGCAGCAGGAGAACCTGGGGATCAGACAGGAGAATACAGCATGACTCAGATTCAGAGAACTTGGAGAAGAATGCACCCATGCCCTACTGAAGCTGCCTTGCTCATAGGCATGGTGCTGTGTGAGATACCTTGGTGGGTCTCTGGAGAGAGTGCGGGTCCTTCAGGGGGGCTCTCCAAGGCCAAGCCAGCCAGGCTGAGCTGGGGGACGCCCCCGAGCGGAGGATCAGTGGAAGGGGACGGTAGGTCAGTAGAGGTTGAGGAAGACGAGGGCGTGTCCATGACATGTGGCGAGGGGAGGGGCTTGTAGAGGGTAGGGGTTACAGCTGGACCAGAGGCTGGACCTGTAGGAGAACCAATAGAAGATTTGGTTCCTCAACTCAGAATCCACCAGCTGATCTAGACATCGCTGCACAGCTTCATGTGGGGACAATGAACACCTGACCCAAAGTCTAGCAGGTCTGGAAAAGGAAATAGCTGAAAACATCTTTCATGCTTTTAACAACATTTTAACATAGTAAATATATTATTCAACAATATTTAACAATAATTTATCAATGTAAATATGTTGTGGAGATAAAATAGAAAACAAAATGAATGAATAAAGTGGTTCGCATTTGCCTACAAATCTCAGCCAATAACACATTTCGGACCAAAAGCAACCATTGGACCATTTGGTTGACGGTCTTGCCAATCTGCTGAACTTCCCTGGGTCCTCCACTCATTACACACTCACTTAACAGAACACCTCTGGTGTGAGAGGTTCTCCGCTCAATAACATAAGAGCAGAAACCGCCGGCCGCGTCCACTCCAACTTTAGCACAAACTACCAGATTACCACCATTTGAAGTCACGGACAACAAAAGACGTTTGGACCAGGAAAACGGCGTCTGGTGTTTAGTGCTCTCCTGTTTCCTCCGGCATCGCACGTTTCCGGTTCCAACAGGAACGTCCCAGGGAAGATACCCGAGGGGAGGGGTGATCGTTCCGTGTTTGCAGGTTTGCTTTAGCAGCTTTAAGGAGAACCATTTGGACTGCTTCAGATTGGACTTGAAATGTGTCCATTTGGTCAAAACTGATGCGTGGGGACACTTTGTGACACAACCAATCAGCCAGCCTGAGCAGGACACCATGTTGGATCATACCTCCTCTGTAGACCAGCAGAACTACTTCACCCTGCTTTGTGTGTTCCTGCAGGACTCTCTGGACCTGAGGAAAGAAGGACAGCGTTATCTCGAACAGGGACATCTTTAGGAGCTGCTGCTCCACCACACCCAAAGGATCGGTCCAGATCTGGTCTGAACATTTTAACGTTTACAAAGGACGGTAGACCTGAGACCTACAGACCAGGTCTGGTTTATCAAAGACTTAAAGGGACTTTACGAAGTTTAGAATTTTTATGCTCGCGATTGCCCCCTCAGGCCAAAGGCATAACGGCAGCTTCAATAGTAGGCTCGTGCACGAGGCGCGCATGCTGTTCGTGCACACTCCTTAACGAAAATAACAGCTGAGACAGTCCCGTGTGTGTGTGTGTGTGTGTGTGTGTGTGTGGCCCGGAGGACAGAGGACAGGGGAACGCGCAGCTAATTAATTAAATAATGTGGTTCTGTACCTTTCTCTTCAGCACAGCCGACAAAGGTTTAAGATGGGTCAGTCCTCCTGCATGCTCAGATCATTCCCTTCCCTTGCTTGAAAATTGTTCCAAAATGAAAGTTGAACCCACATCTTTTTTATCTGTGAATTCAATGCCGTTCGGCGAGTCTCAAATAAAAATTTGGGCATCTTACTGTAAAAAAATATACCATTAATGTAAAAAATAAACTCTAAATGAACTATGTTCACACCTGGAGTCAAACCCAGGTCTTCTGCACAGGAGTCCAACTTCTTAATAGGTGAGCTAAAGCACCAGTGACGTCCTCTTGTATCTGTAACATTTATATCCTTGATGACAGCTGAAACAACGTTCAAAGAACGGTTTGGAGTGAAAATGGCTATTTTGTTGCTAATCTGCAGGAAATATCTAGAAGAAAGTTCTACAGAAAGTAGCTAAGGGTCCTCAGAAATGTAGCTAGCTTTGTCACTAGGCGTTAGGAACAGCGACAAAGTGGCACTGCCTCTCTCTCTGCTGCTAAAGCTACGGATAGCAAATGCTACGGGCGATGCCTGAGCGTGAACGCGCATGAAGCAGCCTGCTCGACCCGAGCATCTCTCTTTTTCTGTGATTTTACAGAAAAACAGGCAATCACAGTAAAAATGCCAGGGCTCATTCTACAGGACCAGGGCATTGCAGGAGAATGTATGAAGAAGACATTTATTATTTCTGTACATGTTTTGGCTGTCAAGCCTCCATAATGTCCCTTTAAAGTCCCCAACCAAAACTTTTGGCCAATTAAAGACCACTGACAGGCTGACTACATGCCTAGACCACTACTTGCTGACTCGTCATTGGTTAGGTGATGTAAACACACCTGTGTGAAGTTTAGGTTCTGGACGTCCGCTCCGTTGATCTTCATGATGGCATCTCCTGCTTGCAGCGACGGACACTGTCTGCAATCCCAAACCCGCCTCACCACCGCCTGCTGGCTTCCCTCTCCTCCTGCCGTCACACTAAAGCCCAGCCCACTGCCTTCCCTGCGCCCAATGGCCACCGGCACCAGCTCCCCCCCAGGCCCTGACCCAGCTGACGCCGTCCCAAGGGGCAGAACTAGTCCTGGGTTTCCTCTGGAGCTTGAAGGAGGCACTTGGTGGTTGGCAGGACACCCGTTGAAGCCACAAGTAGGGGCGTCTCTGGGTGGGGTGATGGCAAGGGTGGTCTGGGGCATCACTGGGCGCTGTGATGCAGTAGGGGGAGGTGTGGAGGTGGAGTTCTGGTGAAGGCCAGACTCAGACTGAGAGAGAAGCAGTTTTGAGATCTTGTGTGAGGACGAGGTAATGGGGAGTGTGGACGTGGACAGGTCGCTCTCTGAAGACTTTGAGCTCTGATGAAGAAGGATGGAGGAGGAGGAGAGGGCGGGAAGGGTGCTGCTGTTGTAGCGAATCAGAGAAGACCTACGAAGAGAGCAAGAGTAAAGCCAGTAGAACTGCTAATGCTAACACTGCTAATTGCAGCTAACACAATTAATGCCACTTACACTGATAATGCTAACACCACTGAAGCTGCTAAATCTGCTAAATGGAAACACTAACCTACGAGTTCCTGCGTTGGACGGCCCCTCTTCAGAGTCACTGTGATTGGGCAGCGCCCCGTCTGCGGCAGGAGCCGAGTCAGAGGATGTCGGGGTCAGAGGGCTGGTCAACCCGTTTGTCATTGGCTGAGCAGAGTAAGAGGGTGGAGTTTGTGCGGGAGCTGCATTGAGTGTGACGAAAACAGAAACAATTGGCTTGATGATAATTATAATAATATGAATGGATTTAATTGATATGAGCTACCATGTAGCCACAGCTTCAGACTGACAGAGGCTAGGCAGCCATTTTGTGCCACTGGCCCTTCTGCCTTGGCAAAGGACGCAACAGCAGAGATCTGTGGAAGGAGCACGGTTTGACCTTGCGACCTTCCGATTGCTGGATAACCCGCTCTACCTGCTGAGCGGCTGCTGCCCCGGTGACGGGTGGAGTAAACTGGCCCCCTGCTGAGGGGCTGCTAGAACATTAAACACCTTCATTTTCTCAAAGCTACGTCTGTCAGCGTGGTTAGGACGGCCCAGAACCTTATGCTGTGCATCCATTGGGTGTTGATTGGTTTTCCTGATGTGTGAGCCTTTGTTGACCTCTGACCTTTTCTGTTGTGTGTGCTGTGAGGGAGGGTGTTGATGGCTCTGACCTGATGCGCTGCCGTGGGCGTTGAGCGTGTGGCTGAAGGTGAGGTGAGTCAGGCCTCGGCTGACGCTGGAGGACTCGCTGGGCGTCGACGGCTGCTGGAGGTCAGATTAAATCATGAGAACACATCTGGACAGAACATCACCAGAACCAAACATCTGCTTGTCTTTTCTGTGTTCACGCAGTGACTTTCTAGTAATGTTGGAATGCATCGTTTGACTGGTGGCAGACTCTGCCTTCGTGAAATGTTTTTTAGTGACTGAACCATGTTTTAGTCTCAGACTGGTGTCTCTTCTTGGACCCTGAACCTCTGGTTCTGTGACTGGTGTTGCTGGTGTTACAGTGGACCAGACGTACCGTCTCCAGACTCTGTTTAGGACAGCCGTCCGGATTGTAGAGCATCGGGTATCCTCTCCTCAGAACCACGTCCACACTCTGACCCATCGGCACCGACTTCAGCATCTCCACCACCTCCTTGTGGGAGCGGCCCAGCACACAGCTGTCGTTGATGTAGACCAGGATGTCCGCTGAAGACCATGAGACACCAGGAGACACAGACCAGTTAGAACCTTCCAAACAGCCCAGTTGGTTCTGATGGGCAGACGCCTCAGTAGTTCTGTGAGGGATGACACCCAGACGGAACGAGGGGAGCAGTCTACATCCAGGTGAGTCACACCTGAAGAGGGCGGAGCAACATTCTGTTGGTCTCATTTGAAAGCAGCAAATTGAAGTTTGAGTGGGTGCTTCTCAGGTGGGTCCATGACCCAGTTCTGCTGCTGATCCTCGGAGCGCGTGAGCCTCAGAACACAGAGGTGTTTGTGTTTCAGGCAGATTAAAGCGCCGGGATTAACCGGAGATCATAAGATCAGAGAGAAGAATAAATCCTCCCGGGTCACCTGACTCACAGCAACTGGAACAATAAAACGTGACCCGGGCCCAAGACCGCGCTCTAATCCGGGTTCTGACAGGAATAACATCCTGCCTTTGTTCAGGAACACGTTTGGTCAGTTTGAGAGCATTAGTTGTTTTCATGTTAAGATCTTGTACCGCTTCTCTCTCAAGCCTGATCACACTCAAACGTCTTTTCTTACGTCCAAATGTGTTTTACCTGCTTTCAGATGGGCTCTGCTGCTCTTAAGGAAACAAGCGCACCCAACCGAAGGTCAGCATCTTATCTGGCTTCCTTTTGGCAGGAACATCTCGCTTTCATCCGACAGCCGAGGAAAAGTCTTCCAGAGCAAGTTTTCAGAGCGCTGAGCTCCTAAAACGGAACAGGGCCGAGCTGAACGCCAACCAGCTGATTGTGGTTGTATGGTCTCTGTCCTCCACGCCTCAGTCTGGTGAATGTTTGGACTTCGGAGGACCTGACTGACTCCCCTAGGCAACAACTTTCATCCCAGGAAGCCGTCACAACCCAACAAGAAGGTTTCTTTTCTGAATGGAGAAACTCAAGGCTGTTTGTGTTTTCATGTCAGAGGGATTTTCCAGGTGTCTTGGTACCTGTGTTTAGAGCGGGCGGTCCTCCAGGTGTAACGCTGTACACCTGGAGAAACTCTCTGGGACGACTTCCTCCAACGATGTTGAAGCCAAACCCTCGAGGACCCTTGGAGAGCCGGGTGTGGATGGAGTAACCCTTCAGCTGACCCGGCTGCTCTGTGAACTCTGGAACTGTGCGAAGGAAGTAAAAGTGTGTGTCCACGGTTACAAACTCGAGTCATCTGCAGCAGCATGAGACACGGCTCCTATACAGGCTAAAGTTTTCTGCTAATGGAAAACAATGAAAACCGCTTTTTCAAGCTACTTCATTTAGTCGATTCTTATGTTTTACAACATAACCTTTTTGTTGCACACAGATCAGAACCTGATATAAAAGCTTCTGGTGGGAACTGAACACGTTAATTAGAGAAAAATGATCCGTTAATGAAAATTCACACATTAAATTCAGCCTGCCTTCTCTTTTCAAGGCGGAACTTTTGTCAGAGCACAATTTCCTGGTACACCGATTACACTGACGCACACAAGACCCTGCTCTGCTAACAGCTCCTAAAATGAAAGAATTAGAAGAACGTGCCTTGCTTGGACCGATGCCATGTTTGACAAAACTTGTAAACTTGTAAAAATAAAATAAACTACTTCCTGACGACCATCGAGTCCGTGACACAGAGTCTTTTCAGAGATGTCTGAACTCTGCTGCTGTGCTTTTTGATTGGTCTGCACACCTGGGGGCTTCAGGTAAGCTAAAGTCGTAATATAGTCCTCCTATCAGTAGTTTATTAACGTAGTCAGACTAAATGCTTCAGCTCCTGCTCTCACAACTCCATAATCATTCAGTCACAACCAGGGGTGGACTGGGACCAGAATTCGGCCCTGGAATTTTCTCTTCAGACCGGCCCACTACATTAGCCGCGGACACTACATAGAAGTTGGCAAATTTTTCAGCGTCTCCTCTCTGTATACTACAAAGGATAGTCATATTCTGTGATAGTTAACAAATAAAGAATGTAAATTAAGTCATGGACTAAAATTGACACCTATTTTAAAAAAAGCATTGACCATATCGATTTTAAAATTAGAACAGATTGAATCAGACCGAATCAGATTATGATAATTGATTCGTATTCCTAGGAATCAGAGTCAAATCACTTCTTGAACTTTAAATTGATACACAGCACAAATGTGACAGTACTTGAACATATTCAAGACCGCGCTATATGCATTCATTCAAACTGTAGTTCAAAGTAACACATTTACACAGAAATTAAAGTTATAAATACCAACAAAATAGTTCTCCCCTCAGAAAACAATAAATGAAATGAAACAATCAATTTGATACCAAATATTGGCTATTANTGTCTCTTAAAGGAACAGTAGCACTCTGAAATCAGTGTCAGAGGGGTGTGACTGTTTAAACCTCATGGGAGAAAATGGTTTGCGTTTTGCTGGAAATCACATTGATTTATGTTTTGTACATTATTTCCACAGATTGTGACAATAAACATATGTATAGTATAGAAATATCAGAGGTCACTACAAAACTCACCGTAAATAGATGAGGTCATTGTCCTACGTGGCTCTAAAATGCCCTGTGTGATAAACTCCCACGTCTGCAGTAGCATCAAAATGTACTTAAAATAGGGCTGTAGATAGATAGATAGATAGATAGATAGATAGATAGATAGATAGATAGATAGATAGATAGATAGATAGATAGATAGATAGATAGATAGATAGATAGATAGATAGATAGATAGATAGATAGATAGATAGATAGATAGATAGATAGATAGATAGATAGATAGATAGATAGATAGATAGATAGATATGTATGTATATATCCTGTTTTGAATTGAGATACAATTTAAAAGCATTTCTCAGAAATTGAAAGAACTCGAGTTCCCAGTTGTAATGTCTATTGATTGACTCTCTTCCTCACTAAAATTATTTGTAATTAAAAAATTGCTTTGGGGACAAATTTTCTTCAATAATTAAAATGTGATTAATCAAGGTGAATTAATTACAAAACCTCTGATTAATTAGATTTTTTTTAAATCGATCCCACCCCTAATATTTGTGACTAGGGGTGATTCTATGTCTGTGATAAGTGCTATATAAATACAATTTACTTACTTACTACTAAAAATCTAAACCTGGCAGGATGTGCTGCCCTCTGCTGGCTGGTGTGACTCTGGATACAATTTTAAATAAATTAAATGGTGACCAATTAAGCAAGTCTGCCTTTTGCCTCCTTTTGAGCTGCAATGTGTGTAGAAATTACTATAACTATAAACTATAACCCAACATTTTCTTGTTCTTCAGTGTTTGGATTTAGCAGTTATCTGCCTGAAATGAAACACTCGTTTCTGACATCAACATTAGAGAGATTAGCATAGAACCCCGCCCCCATCAGTAGACAATCAGCTATGTCTTTAAACAAAACAACAAAAGGAAAAGCAAACTCACGTTCAGCAAATGAGTAGGTCTCCTTCATCTGAGAGTGAGGGTCTAACCAGCTGGTCGTCTTTGACTTGTGACTGATGAAGACAAATACTGACGTCGTCATCATCATCATCATCATCATCATAACATCATCATCACCAAAATATTTATCATCATCTTCTCCATCATCATCATTATCATAATCACCATCATCATCTTCATCATAACCACAAATCAAATAACAAATCACAACAAGTGTCGACTCAAGGACCTTCACACAGTAAACATTTCAACACAGGTCAGTTCATTAAGCCAATCAGTAAAAGTGTTCCTTTATAAGGAACCCAGCAGGTCATCACCATCATCATCATCATAATCATCATCTTTGTCACCACCATCATCATCATCATAATCATCCTCTTTCATCATCACCACCATCATCATCATCATAATCATCCTCTTTCATCATCACCACCATCATCATAACAATCACAATCATCAACATTATCTTCATCACCATCATCATCTTTATCACCACCATCATCATCATCACATCATCTTTTCCATCATCATCACCAACATTATCTTCATCATCATCGTCATCATCTACATCACCATCCTCATCACTAACATTATCTTCATCACCATCATCATCCTCCCCATCATCATCTTTATCACCACCACCATCATCATCACATCACAATCATCATCATCACCAACATTATCTTCATCACCATCATCATCTTTATCACCACCACCACCATCATCACATCACAATCATCAACATCACTAACATTATCTTCATCACCATCATCATCATCTACATCATCATCTTTATCACCACCACCATCATCATCACATCATCTTTTCCATCATCATCACCAACATTATCTTCATCACCATCATCATCTTTATCACCACCATCATCATCATCACATCACAATCATCATCATCACTAACATTATCTTCATCACCATCATCATCATCTACATCATCATCTTTATCACCACCACCATCATCATCACATCATCTTTTCCATCATCATCACCAACATTATCTTCATCACCATCATCATCTTTATCACCACCATCATCATCATCACATCACAATCATCATCATCACTAACATTATCTTCATCACCATCATCATCATCTACATCATCATCTTTATCACCACCACCATCATCATCACATCATCTTTTCCATCATCATCACCAACATTATCTTCATCACCATCATCATCTTTATCACCACCATCATCATCATCACATCACAATCATCATCATCACTAACATTATCTTCATCACCATCATCATCATCTACATCATCATCTTTATCACCACCACCATCATCATCACATCATCTTTTCCATCATCATCACCAACATTATCTTCATCACCATCATCATCTTTATCACCACCATCATCATCATCACATCACAATCATCATCATCACTAACATTATCTTCATCACCATCATCATCATCTACATCATCATCTTTATCACCACCACCATCATCATCACATCATCTTTTCCATCATCATCACCAACATTATCTTCATCACCATCATCATCTTTATCACCACCATCATCATCATCACATCACAATCATCATCATCACTAACATTATCTTCATCACCATCATCATCATCTACATCATCATCTTTATCACCACCACCATCATCATCACATCATCTTTTCCATCATCATCACCAACATTATCTTCATCACCATCATCATCCTCCCCATCATCATCTTTATCACCACCACCATCATCACTGCCATCACAATCATCATCATCACTAACATTATCTTCATCACCATCATCATCACCAACATTATCTTCATCACCATCATCATCACCAACATTATCTTCATCACCATCATCATCACCAACATTATCTTCATCACCATCCGCATCATCAAAATCATCATCTTTGTCACCACCATCATCATCATAATGAATCCTCTTTCATCATCACCACCATCATCATAACAATCACAATCATCATCACCAACATAATCTTCATCACCATCACAATCATCATCACATCACAATCATCATCATCACTAACATTATCTTCATCACCATCATCATCCTCCCCATCATCATCTTTATCACCACCACCATCATCATCACATCACAATCATCATCATCACTAACATTATCTTCATCACCATCATCATCCTCCCCATCATCATCTTTATCACCACCACCATCATCATCACATCATCTTTTCCATCATCATCACCAACATTATCTTCATCATCATCGTCATCATCTACATCACCATCCTCATCACTAACATTATCTTCATCACCATCATCATCCCCCCCATCATCATCTTTATCACCACCACCATCATCATCACATCACAATCATCATTACCACTAACATTATCTTCATCACCATCAACATCACCAACATTATCTTCATCACCATCATCATCACCAACATTATCTTCATCACCATCATCATCACCAACATTATCTTCATCACCATCATCATCACCAACATTATCTTCATCACCATCATCATCACCAACATTATCTTCATCACCATCCGCATCATCAAAATCATCATCTTTGTCACCACCATCATCATCATCATAATGAATCCTCTTTCATCATCACCACCATCATCATAACAATCACAATCATCATCACCAACATTATCTTCAACACCATCATCATCACCAACATAATCTTCATCACCATCACAATCATCATCATCAATAAAATTTTCTTCATCACCATCACCATCATCATCTACATCAGGGTTTCCCAAATTGTGGGTCGGGACCCCCAAGGGGGTCCCCACAAAATTACAGGGGGTCCCCACAATTTTGTCTTTGCTGAGATTGTGAGGTTAGCAAGAATTTCTTTGTAAAAATTACATTTATAAACTCCCAATAACACACCCTACAGTATAATCACAACTCCATATATAATTTATAACTTTGTGTCTGTGTAAAGATGGTAAATGATCACATTTAACGTGTGTACGCATGTAGGAGTTGGGGCTAGGAGTCCTGGCTTGGACATGAGCAAGGGGGTCCTCAAAAAAAGAAATTGGGAACCCCTGATCTACATCACCATCCTCATCACCATCATCATCATCATCACCATCATCATCATCATCATCATCACCAACATTATCTTCATCACCATCATCATCATCATCATCATCACCAACATTATCTTCATCACCATCATCATCATCATCACCAACATTATCTTCATCACCATCATCATCCTCATCACCAACATTATCTTCATCACCATCATCATCTACATCACCATCCTCATCACCATCATCATCATCACCAACATTATCTTCATCACCATCATCATCATCATCACCAACCTAATCTTCATCACCATCATCATCACTGCCATCATCATCACCATCACAATCATTATCACTAACATTATCTTCATCACCATCATCATCTTTATCACCACTATCATCATAATCATCACCATCATCATCGTCATCACATCACATCATCTTTTCCACCATCATCATCACTAACATTATCTTCATCACCATCATCATCTTTATCACCACCATCATCATCATCATAATCATCGCCATCATCATCATCATCATCATCATCATCATCATCATCATAATCATCATCACATTACATCATCTTTTCCACCATCATCACCAACATTATCTTCATCACCATCATCATCTTTATCACCACCATCATCATCATCATAATCATCGCCATCATCATCATCATCATCATCATCATCATAATCATCATCACATTACATCATCTTTTCCACCATCATCACCAACATTATCTTCATCACCATCATCATCTTTATCACCACTATCATCATAATCATCACCATCATCATCATTCATCATCATCATCGTCATCACATCACATCATCTTTTCCACCATCATCATCACCATCACAATCATGATCATCACTAACATTATCTTCATCACCATCATCATCTTTATCACCACCATCATCATCATCATAATCATCACCATCATCACCAACATTATCTTCATCACCATCATCATTATCATCACCTACATTATCTTCATCACCATCATCATCATCACCAACATTATCTTCATCACCACCATCATCACCATCACAATCATCATCATCACTAACATTATCTTCATCACCATCACCATCATCACCAACAATATCTTCATCACCATCATCATCATCATCAACATTATCTTCATCACCATCATCATCATCATCATCAACATTATCTTCATCACAATCATCATCATCACCAACATTATCTTCATCACCATCATCATCATCATCAACATTATCATCATCACCATCATCATCATCATCAACATTATCTTCATCACCATCATCATCATCCCTGCCATCATCATCTTTTCCATCATCATCACCAACATTATCTTCATCACCATCACCATCATCATCATCACCAACATTATCTCCATCACCATCATCATCTTTATCATCATCATCATCACCATCATCATCATCATCCCCATCATCATCATCACATCCTCATCACTAACATTATCTTCATCACCATCATCATCCTCCCCATCATCATCTTTATCACCACCACCATCATCATCACATCACAATCATCATCATCACTAACATTATCTTCATCACCATCATCATCTTTATCACCACCACCACCATCATCACATCACAATCATCAACATCACTAACATTATCTTCATCATCATCATCATCATCATCATCATCATCTTTCATCCATCATCATCATCATCATCATCATCATCATCATCACATCATCATCTTTCATCATCATCATCATCATCATCATCATCATCATCATCATCATCACCAACATTATCTTCATCACCATCATCATCATCACCAACATTATCTTCATCACCACCATCATCACCATCACAATCATCATCATCACTAACATTATCTTCATCACGATCATCATCATCATCAACATTATCTTCATCACCATCATCATCATCATTATCTTCATCACCATCATCATCATCACCAACATTATCTTCATCACCATCACCATCACTGCCATCATCATCTTTCATCACATCTTCTTTTCCATCATCATCATAACATTATCTTCATCGCCATCATCATCTTTCGTCATCATCATCATCATCACATTACATCATCTTTTCCACCATCATCACCAACATTATCTTCATCACCATCATCATCACCAACATTATCTTCATCACCACCATCATCACTGCCATCACAATCATCATCATCATCATCATCATCATAATCATCGCCATCATCATCATCATCATCATCATCATCATTATCATCACTAAGATTATCTTCATCACCATCATCATCTTTGTCACCACCATCATCATAATCATCACCATCATCATCTTTCATCACCATCATCATCACATCACATCATCTTTTCCACCATCATCATCACCATCACAATCATCATCATCACTAACATTATCTTCATCACCATCATCATCATCATAATTATCGCCATCATCATCTTTCATCATCATCATCTTTCATCATCATCATCATCATCATCATCTTTCATCATCATCATCATCATCATCATCATCATCATCATCACATCATCATCTTTCATCATCATCATCATCATCATCATCATCATCATCATCATCATCACCAACATTATCTTCATCATCACATCATCATCTTTCATCATCATCATCATCATCATCATCATCACATCATCATCTTTCATCATCATCATCATCATCTTTCATCATCATCATCATCATCATCATCATCATCATCATCATCATCATCATCACATCATCTTTTCCACCATCATCACCAACATTATCTTCATCACCATCATCATCATCATCAACATTATCTTCATCACCATCATCATCATCACCAACATTATCTTCATCACCATCATCATCATCATCAACATCTTTCATCATCATCATCATCATCATCATCATCATCATCACATCATCATCTTTCATCATCATCATCATCATCATCATCATCATCATCATCACCAACATCATCTTCATCATCACATCATCATCTTTCATCATCATCATCATCATCTTTCATCATCATCATCATCATCATCATCATCATCATCATCATCACATCATCATCTTTCATCATCATCATCATCATCATCATCAAATCATTATCTTTCACATCATCATCATCACAATCATCATCACCAACATTATCTTCATCACCATCATCATCACCAACATTATCTTCATCACCATCATCATCACCAACATTATCTTCATCACCATCCGCATCATCAAAATCATCATCTTTGTCACCACCATCATCATCATAATGAATCCTCTTTCATCATCACCACCATCATCATAACAATCACAATCATCATCACCAACATAATCTTCATCACCATCACAATCATCATCACATCACAATCATCATCATCACTAACATTATCTTCATCACCATCATCATCCTCCCCATCATCATCTTTATCACCACCACCATCATCATCACATCACAATCATCATCATCACTAACATTATCTTCATCACCATCATCATCTTTATCACCACCACCACCATCATCACATCACAATCATCAACATCACTAACATTATCTTCATCACCATCATCATCATCTACATCATCATCTTTCATCATCATCATCATCATCATCATCATCATCATCATCATCATCACCAACATTATCTTCATCACCATCACAATCATCATCATCACTAACATTATCTTCATCACCATCATCATCTTTGTCACCACCATTATCATAATCATCACCATCATCATCATCATCATCATCATCATCATCATCATCATCATCATCATCAAATCATCATCTTTCATCATCATCATCATCATCACCAACATTATCTTCATCACCATCACAATCATCATCATCACTAACATTATCTTCATCACCATCATCATCTTTGTCACCACCATCATCATAATCATCATCATCATCATCATCATCATCACATCACATCATCTTTTCCACCATCATCATCACCATCACAATCATCATCATCACTAACATTATCTTCATCAACCTTCATCACCATCACAATCATCATCATCATCATCATCATAATCATCGCCATCATCATCATCATCATCATCATCATC
This sequence comes from Nothobranchius kuhntae, assembly GCA_006942095.1. Taxonomy (NCBI): domain Eukaryota; kingdom Metazoa; phylum Chordata; class Actinopteri; order Cyprinodontiformes; family Nothobranchiidae; genus Nothobranchius; species Nothobranchius kuhntae. The sequence continues at coordinate 2,153,423 of SSNQ01034739.1, forward strand.
ACTAACATTATCTTCATCACCATCATCATCTTTATCACCACCATCATCATCATCATCATCATAATCATCGCCATCATCATCTTTCATCATCATCATCATCATCATCATCATCATCATCATCATCATCATCATCATCACATCATCTTTTCCACCATCATCACCAACATTATCTTCATCACCATCACCATCATCATCATCACCAACATTATCATCATCACCACATCATCATCACCAACATTATCTTCATCACCATCACCATCACTGCCATCATCATCTTTCATCACATCTTCTTTTCCATCATCATCATAACATTATCTTCATCGCCATCATCATTATCATCACCTACATTATCTTCATCACCATCATCATCATCACCAACATTATCTTCATCACCACCATCATCACCATCACAATCATCATCATCACTAACATTATCTTCATCACCATCATCATCATCACCAACATTATCTTCATCACCACCATCATCACCATCACAATCATCATCATCACTAACATTATCTTCATCACGATCATCATCATCATCAACATTATCTTCATCACCATCATCATCATCATCATCATTATCTTCATCACCATCATCATCATCACCAACATTATCTTCATCACCATCATCATCATCATCATCATCATTATCTTCATCACCATCATCATCATCACCAACATTATCTTCATCACCATCACCATCACTGCCATCATCATCTTTCATCACATCTTCTTTTCCATCATCATCATAACATTATCTTCATCGCCATCATCATCTTTCATCACATCTTCTTTTCCATCATCATCATAACATTATCTTCATCGCCATCATCATCTTTCGTCATCATCATCATCATCACATTACATCATCTTTTCCACCATCATCACCAACATTATCTTCATCACCATCATCATCACCAACATTATCTTCATCACCATCATCATCACCAACATTATCTTCATCACCACCATCATCACTGCCATCACAATCATCATCATCATCATAATCATCGCCATCATCATCATCATCATCATCATTATCATCACTAAGATTATCTTCATCACCATCATCATCTTTGTCACCACCATCATCATAATCATCACCATCATCATCACATCACATCATCTTTTCCACCATCATCATCACCATCACAATCATCATCAACACTAACATTATCTTCATCACCATCATCATCATCATAATTATCGCCATCATCATCTTTCATCATCATCATCATCATCATCATCATCATCATCATCATCATCACATCATCATCTTTCATCATCATCATCATCATCATCATCAAATCATTATCTTTCATCATCATCATCATCATCATCATCATCATCACCAACATTATCTTCATCACCATCACAATCATCATCATCACTAACATTATCTTCATCACCATCATCATCTTTGTCACCACCATCATCATAATCATCATCATCACATCACATCATCTTTTCCACCATCATCATCACCATCACAATCATCATCATCACTAACATTATCTTCATCAACCTTCATCACCATCACAATCATCATCATCATCATCATCATAATCATCGCCATCATCATCATCATCATCATCATCATCACTAACATTATCTTCATCACCATCATCATCTTTATCACCACCATCATCATCATCATCATAATCATCGCCATCATCATCTTTCATCATCATCATCATCATCATCATCATCATCATCATCATCATCATCATCATCACATCATCTTTTCCACCATCATCACCAACATTATCTTCATCACCATCACCATCATCATCATCACCAACATTATCATCATCACCACATCATCATCACCAACATTATCATCATCACCATCACCATCACTGCCATCATCATCTTTCATCACATCTTCTTTTCCATCATCATCATAACATTATCTTCATCGCCATCATCATCTTTCGTCATCATCATCATCACATTACATCATCTTTTCCACCATCATCACCAACACTATCTTCATCACCATCATCATCACCAACATTATCTTCATCACCACCATCATCACTGCCATCATCATCACCATCACAATCATCATCATCACTAACATTATCTTCATCACCATCATCATCTTTGTCACCACCATCATTATAATCATCACCATCATCATCTTTCATCACCATCATCATCATATCACATCATCTTTTCCACCATCATCATCACCATCACAATCATCATCATCACTAACATTATCTTCATCACCATTATCATCATCATAATCATCGCCATCATCATCTTTCATCATCATCATCATCATCATCATCATCATCATCATCATCACATCATCATCTTTCATCATCATCATCATCACAACCATCACCATCATCATCTTTCATCATCATCATCATCATCATCATCATCATCATCATCATCATCATCATCATCATCATCTTTTCCACCATCATCACCAACATTATCTTCATCACCATCACCATCATCATCTTTCATCATCATCATCATCATCATCATCATCATCATCATCATCATCATCATCATCATCATCACATCATCATCTTTCATCATCATCATCATCATCATCATCATCATCACTAACATTATCTTCATCACCATCACAATCATCATCATCACTAACATTATCTTCATCAACCTTCATCACCATCACAATCATCATCATCATCATCATCATCATAATCATCACCATCACAATCATCATCATCATCATCATAATCATCACCATCATCATCATCATCATCATCATGATCATCACTAACATTATCTTCATCACCATCATCATCTTTATCACCACCATCATCATCATAATCATCGCCATCATCATCTTTCATCATCATCATCATCATCATCATCATCATCATCATCATCATCACATCATCTTTTCCACCATCATCACCAACATTATCTTCATCACCATCACATCATCATCATCACCAACATTACCTTCATCACCATCATCATCACTGCCATCATCATCTTTATCACCACCATCATCACCATCACAATCATCATCATCACTAACATTATCTTCATCACCATCACCATCACTGCCATCATCATCTTTATCACCACCATCATCACCATCACAATCATCATCATCACTAACATTATCTTCATCACCATCCTCATCTTTCATCATCATCATGTCACATCATCTTTTCCACCATCATCACAAACATTATCTTCATCACCATCATCATCCCCGCCATCATCATCACCAACATTATCTTCATCACCATCACAATCATCATCATCACTAACATTATCTTCATCACCATCATCATCATCATCAACATTATCTTCATCACCATCATCATCATCACCAACATTATCTTCATCACCATCATCATCATCACCAACATTATCTTCATCACCATCACCATCACTGCCATCATCATCTTTCATCACATCTTCTTTTCCATCATCATCATAACATTATCTTCATCGCCATCATCATCACCAACAATATCTTCATCACCACCATCATCACTGCCATCATCATCACCATCACAATCATCATCATCACTAACATTATCTTCATCACCATCATCATCTTTGTCACCACCATCATCATAATCATCACCATCATCATCTTTCATCATCATCATCATCTTTTCCACCATCATCATCACCATTACAATCATCATCAACACTAACATTATCTTCATCACCATCATCATCATCATAATCATCGCATCATCATCTTTCATCATCATCATCACATCATCATCTTTCATCATCATCATCATCATCATCATCATCATCACCACCATCATCACCATCACAATCATCATCATCATCACTAACATTATCTTCATCAACACCATCATCATCATCATAATCATCGCCATCATCATCATCATCATCATCATCACTAACATTATCTTCATCACCATCACAATCATCATCATCACTAACATTATCTTCATCACCATCATCATCATAATCATCAACATTATCTTCATCACCATCATCACCATCAACATTATCTTCACCACCATCATCATCTTTCATCATCATCATCATCATCATCATGTCACATCATCTTTTCCACCATCATCACAAACATTATCTTCATCACCATCACAATCATCATCATCACTAACATTATCTTCATCACCATCATCATCATCATCAACATTATCTTCATCACCATCATCATCATCATCATCAACATTATCTTCATCACCATCATCATCATCACCAACATTATCTTCATCACCATCATCATCATCATCAACATTATCATCATCACCATCATCATCATCATCAACATTATCTTCATCACCATCATCATCATCCCTGCCATCATCATCTTTTCCATCATCATCACCAACATTATCTTCATCACCATCACCACCATCAACATTATCTTCACCACCATCATCATCTTTCATCATCATCATCATCATCATCATCACCAACATTATCTTCATCACGACAGCATCATCATCATCATCATCATCTTTCATCATCATCATCATCATCATCATCATCATCATCATCACATCATTATCTTCATCACCATCATCATCATCATCATCATCATCAACATTATCTTCATCACCATCATCATCAACATCAACATTATCTTCACCACCATCATCATCATCAACATTATCTTCATCACATCATCATCATCACCAACATTATCTTCATCACCATCATCATCATCAACATTATCTTCACCACCATCATCGTCATCACCAACATTATCTTCATCACCATCATCGTCATCACCGACATTATCTTCATCACCATCATCATCATCAACATTATCTTCACCACCATCATCGTCATCACCAACATTATCTTCATCACCATCATCGTCATCACCAACATTATCTTCATCACCATCATCATCATCACCAACATTATCTTCACCACCATCATCGTCATCACCAACATTATCTTCATCATCATCATCATCATCATCAACATTATCTTCACCACCATCATCGTCATCACCAACATTATCTTCATCACCATCATCGTCATCACCAACATTATCTTCATCATCATCATCATCATCAACATTATCTTCACCACCATCATCGTCATCACCAACATTATCTTCACCACCATCATCGTCATCACCAACATTATCTTCATCATCATCATCATCATCATCAACATTATCTTCATCACCATCATCATCATCATCAACATTATCTTCACCACCATCATCGTCATCACCAACATTATCTTCATCACCATCATCATCACTGCCATCATCATCTTTATCACTACCATCATCACCATCACAATCATCATCATCTTTTCCATAATGATCACCAACATTATCTTCATCACCATCATCATCACTGCCATCATCATCATCATCTTTATTAATACTATTCTGAGATTTATAAACCAAACATGAGTAAACCAGGTTTACCAACGTCTAACGGCCATTTTAGCGTTCATGGCTGCTCCTACCTAAATCTAACTGCTTCATCACACCGACCGTTATGTTTAGGATTCTCCTTAAAGGAAAACATCAAATAAAGACAACTGGACTTCTTCTCCCATCGCTGGAAGAGCTTCTGGGGTTATAAGGTCAGAGTGAGTAATTAGGTGCATTAGTCATGCGGGACAGGTGGATGAGATCATCTGTGATAAAAGACCCGATGGTGGAAGGCAGGTCACTGACTCGTCTGATTCAAACTTTAATTAATGTGTATTTATCTACAATGACTAATAAGTCATGAAGTCTGACCCAGGATCAGAACTGAAGGAGCCTTTTGGATAAAAGGTGAAGCGTTTTCAGCTACAAGAGAAGAAGTCCTGATTCCTCTCAGGGTCGCCGTGTCCTGGATAAACCAGTCTCCAGCAACAACTTCAATGATTAATGATGTGTGGCTTCTCTCACTCGATGTAGTAGGGCTTTCCTGAGTCGCTGTAGGCCAGCTCCCAGTTGTCAGGCAGCTGGGTTCCTCCTCCTCCTCCTCCTCTTCTTCTTCTTCCCCCATTCTCTATCGCCTCCCGATTTCCAGCTGATGATTCCCACAATTGGCCGAGAGGCAGAGTAGTGGGCGGCGCTCCTGCTGAACCTGCTGGAAGACGGTATTTTTATTCCTCAAACACTCATCATCACCTTCATCAGCTGTTTTTATGAAGGACTTTGAACCATCACAGGGATGATCACTAAGCTGTTCACCCCTCGTACCGGACAGGCCCCCGTCCTCCTCGCTGTTGTCTCCTTCCTCCACAGCTTTTTCCAGGTTACTCAGAGACTTGCTCCTGGTCTTGAAGTTCCTCAGCAGGTTGCGATGTTCCTGATAGGTGATTGGTGGACTCTCTGGACTGATGTGGACGGGGCGGGGCGTCCCGTAATAGTTTCCTATGATGAGACAGAGTTGGGTTTTGAGGATTTGTTACTTTTCTCGTGTTTTTTTTTTGACTTCTTTGCTGTTTTCCTTGTTATTCATGATGTTGTTTTTGTTAAGAGGAGGTTGAGAAGGTTCTGGGATCCCATCAGAACCACGAATACACCAATTCTAATAAAGACACTGTCCCATCCACACCACAAGGCAGAGATGACATCACAGAAGGAAATAAATGTGAGCCCAGATCAAGAGTCTCGGAAAACTCCTCCACCATGCGCCGGAGTCTGGTACAGGTCTGGGTAACCTGGTCCTGAGTCCCGGGTCCCTAAGCGGTGCTTTCAGATGATGCTACAGCTCGGCTGATCATAAAAAACACGCTTCTGGTTGGCTGATGGTCTTACTGGGAGGAGCAAGGTGGAGGTGAGTTATTTCCACTGATCCCAGGTCAGTGGTTATTTTTTCAGCTGATCTGGAATCACTGGTTTCAATATTAAAGAAGTGCAGTTGGAACCAGGAGGTACCGTTAGCGTTAGTTACAGGTAAGATGAGGAGTGTTTAGCACCATAACTGGACAGGTGTGAATCCTTGTGAACTATGAGGGTGCGTTTGTTTTCGTACCTTTAAACTTTCCACTCTCCAGTAAGGCTCCAGATTCCTCCAGAGAGAAAAACTCCTCGACAGACACAAAGTTGTAGTCGACACCTGAAATCTCCCCGTCCCGCGGCTGCCTGGTTGTGCCTACAGGAAGGATACGGGGATGTCAGAGAGCGGTGCCATGTGATTGGACAGGCACAGCACAGGCGGGTCCCGGCTGGAAACAGGACTTTATGTGTGGTGAAGCATCAGAGTGAAACTGGGCGGTGTGGCTCCCAGGTGCGTCTTACACGGCACGGCGCGCAGGTACAGGTTCTCCCTGATGAGCTGCTGCAGCTGGCTGTCCATGCAACCTGGAGTGAAACACTTGCTGAGGTACAACCTCAGGTCCTTACACAGAGACGAGCCTGGAGCACACAGACAGATGGTGATGTCACTCCAGCAGCTGGAACTCAGGTGTTTCTGGAGCCCACCTGTCAGATCTTACCTGGTGAGACAGTCTTGATTCTGATTGGATGAGGACAGGAGTTCAGGACTCCTCTGACATCACCAAGAGTCATCCCCAACACAGGAGTCCCTCCAATCTCCAAGATGATGTCACTCACTGTGGCTCCGCCCCCAGAAGCTGCTGTGACAAAGGGAAACTCGCCGTAGTCAGCTCCGCCTCCGACGGCCAGGCCCAGCTCACCTGAGCCATTGGCTCCACCCAGCGGAACGAAGCTCTCCTGTACCTGTAGGCGACATGAAGGTGGTCAGACAGGAAGGTTTGCTCTGACTTCAGGTGTTCCAGGTGTTCTTACCTTGGAGCGCCAGTGCAGCTTCTTCACTGTAGCTTTAGACATGGTGGTGGAGCTGCAACCAGGAAAGGTGACAAGTATCACATCAGACCACTCAGATCCAGCTGATGAGAAACAGGTAAACACACCTGGAACATGTTCTGACTCAGCTGTCCATCAGGCGGCTCCAGTTTTGGTTTAGAACCATTTCCTAACTAGGTGACCCAGAAAAATGGATCCAGTTTGGCGTAAAGATGCTAGAAAAGGTTTTCATGAACTAACAGAAGGTTCTGCCACACACCTGTAGTCTGGAGTCAGGTGCATGAGAAGTCTGGGCAAACCCTTCTGGTGGATTTTACACCCATGGTACCAAATCAGAGCAGTTTCTGAAGTTTATAAAAGCATTAACCGGTTCTGCTGACAGACCCTCTCAGCTGGAGGTGGACCCACACCGCTCAGCTGCTCCTAGATCTTCTGTTCAGATGCTTGCCTTTGTTTAACGACTCTGACAGACTGAACACGAGGAACTAGTTCAAACGAACAACCAATTCAGGGTTTGATGAGTTCCGTCTCTTACTCCTCTAAACAACCCTGACGGGGATTCTCTGCTCCTCCTGACCCTTCATCAGAACGCTGTTTGGTCTCTTAGCAACGGAAAATGCTCCATCGGCTTCCTGCGCCATAGCAGCTCCTCTCCTTGCTGCCTCGAGTCAGAACAGCAGATGGTGGCAGCCAGCAGGAAGTTTCCAACACACACACACACACACACACACACACACACACACACACACGTCTGTATCTTAAATATAGATGAACGTATGCAAAGGAAATTAACGAGGAAGCAAACAACAACATTTGCAATCAGAGACTTGTGAACCGGACCTGCTTCATTCTGCAGAACGTCTGAGATGTTCTGGACCAGAACGTTAGGTTATGAACATAACCGGTGTTTCCTGGGGGAGAGGAATGAGGAGAAACACCTGTAGGATGGGATACCACCTAATATATATCCCAGTGATCAGGACCCACCTGACCCAGAGTAAAAAAAAAAAAAGCCCGGTCCTCACACAGGCTGGTCTCCTGGTTCTGATGGTTCTTTTCCTGTCCAAAAACCTACCCACTGTCATCCTGTGAAAGTTCAGGATGGAGGACTGGGTCCAGGTAGACAATCGGTACTGACCACATCTAGTTTCATGATGTCATCTCTTAGGAGTAGCCAATGAAGTTCACTACAGAGGAGGTCAGAGCAGATAATCAAGAGGTAAGGCCAACAAGGAGCGGAGGAGGAGCTCTGTTAGTGAAGAAGGAGTAAGGAGAACATGAGGAGGTCTAACCTAAGGAGAAGAGGCCACAAATGGCCTCCTCCCAATGCTCTACTGTAACATATGATCAAAACCGCCAGCAGGCTTCTGTCGGACCAAGGAGTCCCAGACGAGACGAGACCAAATGAGGGGATCCAATTCATCACTGGGACCAACACATTTCAGGGGACCGTAGCAAATCTGGGAACAGAACTTCCCAAGTCCAGCAGCACATGGAGTCTCACCAGGAGGAGGAAACTGGATGGAGCCAAACATCAGAGGTGAACACACAACACCTTCATATAGGACATCATCACCAACCTGGTGTGAAGGTCACTTCAGCTGCAGAACTGCTTCCTCACAGAAAACCTGGTTTGGACCTAGACCAGTGTTTCCCAGCCCTGGCCCTCAGGGACCCTTGTCCTCCATGTTTTCCATGTCTCTGCTTCAGCACAGCTGATTTACACTGGCTCCTAAGGAGGCCATCAAGTGCTGCAGATACTGGTTAACCTCTCGTTTAAGACAGGTGTGTGGCAGCAGAGACACGCTGGCGTCTGAAAGGACAACATGGTAAACATGGAGGACAGTGGTCCCCGAGGACCAGGGTTGGGAACCACTGACCCAGACTATCACAAACCATGTACGTCCTGATCCGAGAGCCATGTTTAAACCAACGTGTCCCAGTCCTGCTGAAGGAGCAGACTGGTGTCAGGTCTGGAGGTGAAGCTAGTTCTGATGTCAGAGCCACCATCGTGGGACAAAAAAGTCTTCTACATCTCCAAGAACTTCAAGAACCACAGCCTGCCAATGGAGGAGCTTCACTTTGAGGTATAAAGTCCAGCAGCAGCAAGAAGTGATGGAAAAGGTCTCGGTCGGTCAAATATGGTCTTCTCACCGTTTCAAGACCTGACTCTGGTCCTCATCAGAGCTTCGAGAAGCTGGAGATTCCCTGATCCTTAATGTGTCTGGAACGTCGGGAATGGTAAAGTTTTCTTGTCTACCCCTGAGGAAACGACTTACCCCCCTCTAGGGATAAAGTGTGTGTGTGTGTGTGTGTGTGTGTGTGTGTGTGTGTGTGTGTGTGTGTGTGTGTGTGTGTGTGTGTGTGTGTGTGTGTGTGTTACCTCTTATGGGTGAAGCTGTTGTGTCGGTGTGTGTTCAGCTGTCATGGCTTTCACTTCCTGTTCTACTTTCTCTCTCTGCTGGAGTCACTCGCCCTAAGATAAGGCTGGTCAGAGTTCAGTGTGTGTGTGTGTGTGTGTGTGTGTGTGTGTGTGTGTGTGTGTGTGTGTGTGTGTGTGTGTGTGTGTGTGTGTGTGTGTGTGTTACCTCTGTGGGTGAAGCTGTTGTGTCGGTGTGTGTTCAGCTGTCATGGCTTTCACTTCCTGTTCTACTTTCTCTCTCTGCTGGAGTCACTCGCCCTAAGATAAGGCTGGTCAGAGTTCAGTGTGTGTGTGTGTGTGTGTGTGTGTGTGTGTGTGTGTGTGTGTGTGTGTGTGTGTGTGTGTGTGTGTGTGTGTGTGTGTGTGTGTGTGTGTGTGTGTGTGACCTTCACTATGTGTTTAAGGAGTGGCTAACAGAAACATGCCTTCCTCTCATTGGTCTGTAACGAAGTTTCAACGTAAACATCAGAAAACCAAAGGTGACATTAGGAGGTGAAGCTGTCAGCAAGGAAAGGAAACAAGGAAGCATGGGGTTTCCTAAAAAGGAAACAAGTGAGGGGGTGGAGGAACAGACAGATAGATGGATCAGATGTTCTGAAAACGTTCCATATTTTAACAAACAGGAACCAAAGGAACCCTCTGATCTTTGTGATCCTGGTTCTGCGGGACCAGATTCAGCAGGTTTTATGGTGGTCAGTCACTTCCTGGTCCTGTAAGGACACGAAGACCCACCTGAGGACCTAATCAGATTCTTTGCCCGCTTTGAGACAACCAGGCCATCAGCTGTCACACCACTTCCACCCGCCCCCGGCACCGGCACACTGACACTTCAGGAGCATCAGGTGAGATGTGTTCTGAGGTCCGTGAATCCCAGGAAGGCGGCAGACGCCTGGTGGAATACGTGGAAAGGTTCTCAGAGCATGTGCTGACCAACTGACTGGAGTCTTCACTAACATCTTCAACCTTCAATCTCCAATCAGGATTGATGGAAAGAGAAATAAGGAGCAGTCCCTTTGGAGTGGAACAGTTGGACGGGGGGGGTCAGTCGGACTGCAGAGATGAGGTCAACAGACTGACTGCACGGTGTTCAGTAAACAACCTCCAACTAAACACCACAAAACTAACGAACTTATCTTGGACTTCAGGAAGGCAGAGCGGGCCCGGCCCCACTCTGCCTTCACGAGGACTGTGTGGAGGCTCACCAGGACAGCCCAGAAGATCACTGGCTGCTCTCGGCCCAGCCTACAGGACATTGCCAACTCCTGTTACCTCAGTAGAGCAGGCAATACCTTCAGGGACCATTCTCACCCCAGTAACCATCTGTTTGACCCGTTGCCGTCAGGCGGACGGTACAATTCAATTCAAGTTTATTTATAAAGCACCAAATCAGGACCAGAGTCCTCTCACGTACCTTCACACAGTAAACATCCCAATACAGGTCAGGTCATTAAGCCAGTCAGTAACAAGTTTCCTATATAAGGAACCCAGCGGGTTGCATCGAGTCACTGACTAGTGTCAGAGTCTTTACAGCAATCCTCATACTAAGCAAGCATGCAGCGACTGTGGAGAGGAAAACTCCCTTTTAACAGGAAGAAATCTCCAGAGGAGGCTGGCTCAGTATAAGCAGCCATCCNCACACACACACACACACACACACACACACACACTCCACCTCCCTCTACTCCCTCGCTTGTCCAGATTTAGGCTAACATCAGATGTTAACCATAGACCCTATCACATAAAAAAGTTTTAAGCCTATTCTTAAAAGTAAAATGGCCTGTAAATGGTCTGTATTTGATATAGCGTCTTCTAGAGTCCTGGAACCCCCCAAGGCGCTTTACAACACAATCAGTCATTCACCCATTCACACACACATTCACACACTGGTGGGGATGAGCTACGATGTAGCCACAGCTGCCCTGGGGCACACTGACAGAGGCGAGGCTGCCGAGCACTGGCGCCACCAGTCCCTCCGACCACCACCAGCAGGCAACGTGGGTTAAGTGTCTTGCCCAAGGACACAACGACAGCCCAAGGACACAACGACAGCGACAGACTGAGCGGGACTCGAACCAGCAACCTTCCGATTACGGGGCGAGCCTCACGGACTAAAGCTGGGAGCTGGTTCCGCAAGAGAGGAGCCTGATAGCTAAAAGATCTGCCTCCCATCCTAATTTTAGATATTCTGGGAACCACCAGTAAACTTGCAGTCTGAGAGCGCAGTGCTCGGTTAGGAACGTATGGAACAATCAGGTCACTGATGGAGCTTGATTATTAAGAGCTTTGTATGTGAGAAGGAGGATCTTAACATCTATTCTGAGTTTAACAGGCAGCCAATGGAAGCTAAGATGGAAGAGAGATGACCTGCACAGAACCCAGCTAATGCTGCTACTCTGTGTATGTTTGTACACCTTACTGTTGATTTGACATTCATATTATTTCTGTTATGTTTTCTATTATTTTACATTTTGAACCAAAGAAAGTGACACTCCAATTTTGTTGTGCCCTGTACAATGACAATAAAGGCTATTCTATTCTATTCTATTCTATTCTATTCTATTCTATTCTATTCTGTTCTGTTCCGACCCACCTGACGTTACATATTTCTGACCAACTGCAAACGACCAGAGAGGTGTTCTGCTCCTGTCGGCGCCAGAGGAATACAGAAATGCTCGCTTCAGGTTCTAACAGAACCAGTCTGAAAGGAGGGGGTCAAAGGTCACAGCTCACTCGGGATATTGTTAGTTTTTCTCCATAGATGCTGAATGTTTCCGACAGCAGCTGTCGGCCTGAATCTGCAGACGCTCAGCTGACACGCACTGATGATGTCATCAGCATGCATGGAGACGGGAGAAAGTGTTTCCTCCACCCATGTCCAGAGGTTAAAGGTCGTTAGAGTACCAAAAAATGAATGCCGAGTAAAATCTCTGGCCTGATAGCAGCTTTACGGTCTCAGGCTGATCCCGGATCAGCAACACAGATCAGTAAAAGCAGCAGAGGGACACAGCTGATGGGAAACGAGTGTAAACAGGAAGTAAGAATCAGCTGACTGCACAGCAACCACTGCTGAAGGAATCTGAAATAGATGAAATCAGAGATTAGACA
>SSNQ01034739.1:2189963-2199070 GCA_006942095.1 Nothobranchius kuhntae
AACTTCCTGAACAGGCCCTTTAGACCCTTTGACATCTTCATCCTGTTAGCAATCTTTGCTAACTGCGTCGCTCTGGGAGTTTCCAAACCGTTTCCCGAGGACGACTCCAACTCCACAAACCATGACCTGGTGAGCACAGCTACAGTCCAGAACACGACTTCTTTGTGCCACATAGCGAGCAGACGTCATGATCACACTTTATTCTGAAGGGTTGCCTAACATGAAAAAGCTCCCTGTTGCTCTGAGCGGCTCTGGATAATCTCTGGAACAGTATAGGATGATTGACAGATCTGAGATTTGCTCCGAGAGTTTCTGCTCTGATTCTCCGGCGGTGTTCCTTGAGTCTTTAGAGTTGCTTAACCTTTGCTTCCACTTGGATTCATGCAGTCACTTCCTGTTGCTGTGACGACCGTGCTTCGCCTTGCTCAGCATCACAAACTGAGCTGCAAAAATTTGATCCACATGAAACGAGATAATTAAAGATAATATTCCACCTAATAATCCAGGTTTCCATATTCTGCTGCAGCTCAGATAAGTTCTTGGCCATCCCAGCAATAATCCACGGATTAATCCTCCGTTTGTCCTTTATCAGTCTGCTGAGCGCTGAACCGGATCTAACCGGGGCCCTGGTGTAGTCCTGAAATCCTCTGCACACATTTAAACACTGGCGTGTTCTAGGATATGAGAGTAGATCACGTTTCAGAGGCAACAAAAGAACTCTTCTGGGTAAAAACTGTCCAAGTTTTAATTCCTGAAGTGTTTTTATATTTCCTAAAACCATGTGACGAACTCTGCTGATGTTTTACAGACTAACTGTGTGACTTTCTAGCAGATTAAAGATCAGCTTAATGAGTGGGATGAATTTTCCTGAGATGACGGAGTTCTGGGCAGCTCTGTTTAAACCTTTACCAATCACAAACCCCGTTTCAGCTGCAGCTCCCAGACCAGCTGTTCAGTTCCTCTGTGGTACATCGACTGACGATAACTGATCGTGGATCTGTGTCAGGACGTTTTACCGGTAAAACCAATGGATGGTTGATCTACCTGCATTTGGTCGTTTTTTTCTCTGTTTCAGGAACAAGTGGAGTACATATTCCTCATCATCTTCACAGTGGAGACCTTCTTGAAGATCCTGGCCTACGGTCTGGTGATGCACCCCAGCTCCTACATTCGTAACGGCTGGAACCTGCTCGACTTTGTCATCGTCATTGTTGGGTAAGGAAAGCCGGTTCTGTCTTCAGGTGTTCTCCGTCTTCTGAGGTGGACTGGTTTCCTCCTGATTCTGTGTGTTGATGAGATCAGAATCAAGACCTGGATTATGATGACCTAATTATAATTATATTGCACTTGTATGGGGACTTTGTGTTTGGAGGACTCCAGGCTCTTGCAGTCATTCTCACACTGATGATGAGGAGCTACGCTGTAGCCACAGCAACCCTGGGACACACTGACAGAAAAGAGGCTGCCACACAGTCGGCACCACCGTTCCTCTGACCACCACCGGCAGGAAAGGAGGGAGAAGTGTTTTGCTCAAGGACACAACGGCAGATACAGACAAAGCCTGGGGCAGCTCACCGATCGAGGCGAACTCCTAACCCCTAAGCCACCGTCACCCCCGTTGATCCTAGTTGTAAGCTTTGTGTTTGGTTAGGGTCAGGCGTCAGCAGGCTCTGTCCTCTGTGCTGGCCCTCGCTGCAGGTCCATGACTGGACATTCTCAGGGCGATGATGATGGGTGTGATGATGAAGCATGCTGGGACAGTCATGCCACCTAAGGAGGCTTTGTTTGGTGTCAGATGTGACTTTCAGGACTCTGACTGTAGAAATCTGCTTTTTGAAGGAGATTTGAGTCAGAAACTTCAGTTCAATAAAACTTTATTCGACGCCGAAGGGCATCTTAAACCCACAGTGGAACCAGACTCATCCCGAGAACATCCTTTTGGAGCTTCTTCTCTTTCATCACAAACTAGAGTCTCACTTTTCTTCTTCTGTGGTTTCCAGGCTGTTCAGTGTTGTACTGGAGACGATGACTACCAAGTCAACGGGCGAGCAGGCGACCACACATCACATGCCAGGAAAGCCAGGAGGTTTAGATGTCAAAGCTCTGAGAGCTTTTAGGGTGCTGCGACCCCTCAGACTGGTTTCTGGAGTTCCCAGTGAGTTCAGCAAGCTGGAAGTGACTGGAGCATGTGTTTCCTGTGTGGGTGTGTGTTTTCAGCTCTTTGTGCTTCTCAGGTCTGCAGATCGTGCTGAACTCCATCATGAAGGCCATGGTTCCTCTGCTTCATATCGCTTTGTTGGTTCTCTTTGTCATCATCATCTACGCCATCATCGGCCTGGAGCTTTTCATCGGACGGATGCACAGGACCTGCTACTACATCCACACGGGTAGCGTCACTCCCCTTTCCAGGTCAAATCTCACCAAATCTGGAAAAACCTTCTCACCACCTAAAAGATCGTGTATGTAGGACGTAGTTAGGGGGTAGTTGGGGGAGGACGAACACCTTGCGGATCCCGAGGACGCACTGCACGTGTCCGTGAGCTAATGAGCGTAATGGACCGATCTTTAGGTCCAGGTCTGGGATGAACACAGAGGGCTAAGGCTAGCTAATGTCTGTGACTCCACCGTAAAAACACCAAAGGTTTTCTGGTGCTCCCGAATGTTTTCAGATAACTTTGTGGAGGATGAACCGGTCCCGTGTGCGTTCGCCGGTCACGGCCGTCAGTGCGCTGTGAACGGCTCTGAGTGTCGTGGAAGGTGGGATGGACCCAACGGTGGAATCACCAACTTTGACAACTTCTTCTTTGCCATGCTGACAGTGTTTCAGTGCATCACAATGGAGGGATGGACCGACGTGCTCTACTGGGTAAGTTCTTCACTTTCCACCCAGTTCTCTCATTCAGAACCAGAGCCATTTTTTGATCTCACTGTCTGTCTGATGAATCTGCAGATGAACGATGCTATTGGATTCGAGTTGCCGTGGGTGTACTTCGTCAGTCTGGTGATTTTTGGGTCTTTCTTCGTTCTCAACCTGGTTCTGGGAGTCCTCAGTGGGTCAGTTATCTGTGGTCCTCATGGACCCATGAAGCAGAATGTTTTAAAAGTGAAGTGAATGGGAGGACCAGAGCGTGTGGTCTGGAATTTCCACCTGATCATTGTGTCGATGTTTCCTGATTGATGTTGTAACAAACACAACTATATTATTGCCCGAACATCAGCCGATCGATGTGTGAACGTTGTCCCGCCGTTTCCCGAATGTCGCCCAAATGGTGTCTCAATACTTTGCAGATATTATTTACATTAATTTATATACAAAACAATCATCGGTAGAACCAGGTCATTTCTTCACTCATTACTCATCACTTCCAACAACCAGCACATTTTATATTCCAGTGACTTAATCTCTGGTTATTCCCAAAGCTCGCACCTCCTTTGGCCGCTCCTCATTCCAGTTTGCTGCTTCCAACGACTGGAATGAGCTGCAAGAAGCACCAAAGCTCACCGCCTACATTCGATTATCTACCTTCAATAACTCATGGTGATCAATAGTTCTGATCAGTGTGCCTGCCTCTGAGTACTTAAAGATTATTTAAGTATGTTTTGATCGCTTGTACAAATTGTACATGAGAACAGTCCTTTGTATGTCTAAGTGTTTTATCTTGTAAACTTTGTGTTTGGTTAGGGGTTAGGGTAGGGTTAGGGTTAGGGTTAGGGGTTAGGGTTAGGGTAGGGTTAGGGTTAGGGGTTAGGGGTTAGGGTTAGAGTTCAGCAGGCCACTGCAGCAGTTAGGTGAACCTAGGTTTATTGTGGTCCCTGTCATCCCAGTGGGCCTTAATGTAATGCCTAATGGACTGTCCATAACGAACACCATGTTCAAGCATAAAGGTGTCCATTTGTGCTCTTGGCGCCTTAGGCCGCAGTTTGATTATTGACTTTGTTGTCATGTCATCTGATCTGTGGCCACTTGTCATGGACACTCGGTAGAAGAGAGGGGTGGAGCTGTCAACTGACCACTACCTGGTGGCATGTTGGCTTCGATTGTGGGCGAGGAATTCGGTCAGGCCTGGCAGGCCTAAACGTATTATGAGGGTCTACTGGGAACGTCTGGTTCCTGTCAGAAGGAGCTTCGATTCCCACCTCTGACAGAAATCCGAACCTGTCCCGTGGGAGCGGGGCGGGGGGGGGGGGGGGGGGGGGGGGGGGGGGGGGGGGGGCATTGAATCCGAGTGGGCCATGTTCCGTGCTTCTACTGTTGAGGCGACTGACCGGAGCTGCGGTCGCAGGGTTGTTGACGCCTGTCGTGGTGGCAACCCCTGTACTCGCTGGTTGACATTAGTGTTTAGGGATGCTGTCAAGATAAAGAAAGATTCCTAATGGGTCTTTTTGGCCTGTGGGACTTCAGAGGCAGCTGATGGGTACCAGTAGTTTCTAAGCGGAATGCAGAGGAAAAAACCCAGGCGTAGGAGGAGTTTGGTGAGACCATGGAGCAAAACTTCTGCACAGGTTTGAGGAAATTCTGGCCCATCCTCCAACGGGAGGGGAAAGCAATGCGCCGCCAACACTGTTTACTGTGGAGACGGTTTGCTGCTGACCTCTACTCGGGACGTTGTGGATCGGTGGGCAGAACACTTCAAAGACCTCCTCAATCTGACCGGCAAGTCTTCCAGTGAGGAAGCAGAGTCTGGGGCCGAGGTCACTGAGGTGGTCAAAAAGCTTCTCATTGATGAGGCTCCAAGGATGGATGAGATCTGTCTGTAGTTCCTTAAGGCTCTGGATGTTGTGGGGCTGTGTTGGTCTGCAGTATCGCATGGACATCGAGGGCTGTTCCACTGGATTGGCAGACCGAGGTGGTTATCCCCCTATTTAAAAAGGAAGACTGCAGAATGTGTTCCAACTAGAGGGATCACACTTCTGAGCCTCCCTGGTAAGGTCTATTTTGGGTTTCTGGAGAGGAGGGTCCATCGGATTGTCAAACCTTGGATTCAGGAGGAGCAATGTGGTATTTGTCCTGGTCGTGGAACACTGGACCTGGGCATCCATTTTGGTGGCCTGAGGATCGGGTCTCTGTCTTTTGCAGATGATGTGGTCCTGTTGGCTTCATCAGAACGTGACCTCCAGCTTTCGCTGGAGCAGTTTGCAGCCGAGTGTGAAGCGGCTGGGATGAGAATCAGCTCCTCTAAATCCGAGACCATGGTCTTGAATCAGAAAAGGGTAGAATGCCTTCTCCAGGTCAGCAATGAGGTCCTGCCTCAAGTGGAGGAGTTTAAGTATCTCGGGGTCTTGTTCACGAGTGAGGGAAAGCTGGAGCGTGAGATCGATAGGCGGATTGGTGCTGCGTCTGCAGTGATGCGGGCGTTGTACCGGTCTGTCGTGGTGAAGAGAGAGCTGAGCCAGAAGGCGAAGCTCTCAATTTACCGGTCGATCTACATTCCTACCCTCACCTATGGTCACGAGCTTTGGGTAGTGACCGAAAGAACGAGATCGTGGATACAAGCGGCCGCAGGGTGGCTGGGCTCTCCCTTAGAGATAAGGTGAGAAGCTCGGTCATCCGGGAGGGGCTCCACGTCGAAAGGAGCCAGTTGAGGTGGCTCGGGCATCTGGTCAGGATGCCTGCTGGACACCTACACGCTGGAGGGACTACATCTCTCAGCTGACCAGGGAACGCCTTGGGATTCCCCCAGAGGAGCTGGCCTAAGTGGCTGGAAGGTGGAAGTCTGGGCCTCTCGGCTTAGGCTGCTGCCCCTGCCACCCGACTCCGGATAAGCAGCTGAAAATGGATGGATGTTTTCTCTTGTTTGTTTTTCTTTGCAGTAAAGCAGATTATGTATCTGTTTCTGCTGCTTCTTGGCCAGACCATTGTCGCAAATGAGAATGAGTTTTCAGTCGACACATCTGGAGTTTAATAAATAAAATAAAATTTCATTGACATTGCAGAGAGTTCAGCAAGGAAAGAGAGAAGGCAAAAGCTCGTGGAGATTTCCAGAAGTTGCGCGAGAAGCAACAGATGGAAGAGGATCTGTGTGGATACATGGACTGGATCACACAGGCAGAGGACATGGACGAACTGGATGAGGACGGAAACTCACGTAAGATCAGCTGTTTTATTTTCAACAGGAAACGATGCTATTTCATTTCCTCTGTCATGCAGACAGAGGAGAGACAGGGCCAGCCGTCCTGTTGCTGGACCCTAGTTCGGTCCAGAGTGGGTCTGGTCTCCTTTCAGACTCTCAAACAACCTAACTGGACTTTGTTTCTTACTAAACAAGCAGCAACACAAGTTTAAACTCTAGCAAGAGCTTCATTGCTGCTAGCTAACTGGGAGAGCTTAGCGTTAGCTCATCTAATACCTGGTTCTCCTGGAAGTGATGGGCTAGTCCACAACCCGCGAGGACCAGCTGAAACCAGAGAGCGGTCCATGACCCGTGATGAAACCAAGGGAACCTGTCTTGTTCATGTGTCCATGTCCTGTTTGATTCTCAGGACCGTCTCTCGGGGACCTGTCTGATAAAAAGAGGGGCAAGTTTGGGTGGTTCAGTCACTCCAATGAGACTCATGGTGAGATACCCAAGAACCATGAGGGGGTTCTGACCCGCAGCTGGTAGATCAGCATCTCCCCATTAACCAGACCCATCAGTACCACCAGAACTAACAGAACCACCAGACCCATCACACCTACCAGAACCATCAAACCATCAGAACCACCAGACCCATCAAAACCATTAAAACAGTCAGAACCATCAGAACTACCAGAACCATCAAATCCACCAGACTCATCAAACTTACCAGAACCATTAAACCCACCAGAACCACCAGAACATCACCTGTCCTTGTCTTGTCTTCCTGACAGCGAGTCTTCCTGCCAGTGAGACGGCTTCTGAGAACACGGAGAACATCGATGAGGAACACACCAACTGCTGCCAGGCCTGCTGGTAACTCCTAGCTTGTATCTACTCAGGTGTCTGCAGGTGACAGGATGTTCGCTTTAGCTGTTGGAAGACGTAACTTCTCTCTGCTCTGTTTCAGCGCTCGGATGATGAAGATCAGCTGCTGGTGAGGCCCAGCACGTAGAAGTCTGTTTGTATGGTGCGGTATGGGGGCCAAAATTAACTCGGCTGGTCATTGACTGGTTCACACTCCCCCTCTGCTGTCTATTAGCATGGATAGGCTAGCGTTAGCCTGGATGGGCTGGTGTTAGCATTGGAGAGGCTAGCTATTAGCATGCCTAGGCTGGCCACTAGCTGGATTTCCTACCCCTTGACGGACCATTAGCATGGATAGGCTGGCGTTAGCATCGGAAAGGCTAGCCATTAGCGTGCCTAGGCTGGCCACTAGCTGACTAGTGACTCTCTGAGACATGCTGATGGCTAGCCTCTCCGATGCTAATGCCAGCCTATCCATGCTTAAGGTCCGTCAAAGGGGTAGGAAATCCAGCTAGTGGATTGTCTAGGCACGCTAATGGCTAGCCTCTCCGATGCTAACGCCAGCCTATCCATGCTAATGGTCCTTCAAAGAGGTAGGAAATCCAGCTAGTGGCCAGCCTAGGCATGCTAATGGCTAGCCTCTCCAACGCTAACATCAGCCCATCCAGGCTAACGCTAGCCTATCCATGCTAATAGACGGCAGAGGGGGAGTGTGAAACAGTCAATGACCAGCCGAGGGCTGCTAGTCCCTAGCGTATCTAGTAGTAACACCGGTAAAGGTGCTATTCCTCAGTAAGCAGCACCAGCCTCTCAGTTACCGGTGCCAGCTTATCATTAATCAGATCAGTAGTTTGAATTTATATAGCCTCCTGCCGCTGGGCAGTAGTCTTAATTTTGGCCCCCATACCGCACCATATGTTTGCAGAGGTGAGTGTCCCTCATTCGTTTCGTCCTTCTGTCTGACCCAGTCGAACGCTGCGGCGCTGGAATCGAGTCTGTCGTAGAAACTGTCGCACGGCCGTCAAGTCGGTGACTTTCTATTGGCTGGTCCTTCTACTCGTCTTCCTCAACACATCTCTGAGTGCCTCTGAGCACTACAACCAACCTGAGTGGTTGACACAGGTCCAGGGTAATAGCTCCTCCCCTCGTCACCTGCTGATGGTGGTGGCTTCTCCCTGTGGGACGTAGTTGTCCTGACTATCGCTGTCTCTGCAGACATCGCCAACAAGGTGCTGCTGTCTCTCTTCACGGTGGAGATGCTGCTGAAGATGTACAGTTTGGGTCTGGCTCATTATTTTGTGGCGTTTTTTAACCGTTTCGACTGCTTCGTGGTGTGCGGCGGCATCATAGAGACCATCTTGGTGGAGCTGGACATCATGCCTCCTCTGGGGATTGCTGTCCTGCGCTGTGTCCGCCTGCTGCGCATCTTTAAGGTCACTCGGTGAGGAAACACACCTGAGCCTCCAGGTGCGCCTCGCTGCTTCTCTAATGACATCACTCTTTGTCTCCTCAGCCATTGGACAGCTCTGTCCAACCTGGTGGCATCCCTGCTTAATTCCATGAAATCCATTGCCTCCTTGCTGCTCCTTCTCTTCCTCTTCCTCATCATCTTTGCGCTGCTCGGCATGCAGCTGTTTGGAGGGAAGTTCAACTTTGATGAGACGCAGACCAAACGAAGCACATTTGATGCCTTTCCCCAGGCATTGCTCACATGCTTCCAGGTAGCAGAAATAGAGAAGATAAGTGATGTCACATTGTGGGGGCGTGGTCCTTATGATGCTGGTGTGTTCAGATCCTGACAGGTGAGGACTGGAATGTGGTCATGTATGATGGCATCATGGCATACGGTGGCCCAGTCTTCCCAGGGATGATCGTCTGTGTTTACTTCGTTATCCTCTTCATTTGTGGTAACTGTATCCATGGCAACCAATCCAAAACACCCTCACCACCATCATCAAAGGGTTAACATTTATGATAAGGGGTAGCATTTTAATTCCGTGTCTCATTTCAAACACAGCTGTGGTGTTTTACCTGGAGAACACAGTAGTGAGCACGTTCACCTGTTCATTTATCCATCATCCATCATCTATCAATCCATTATCCATCCATCCATCCATCATCCATCCATCATCCATCCATCCATCCATCCATCCATCCATCCATCCATCCATCCATCCATCCATCCAT
>SSNQ01034739.1:2201691-2221784 GCA_006942095.1 Nothobranchius kuhntae
CGTCGCAAATGAGAATGAGTTTTCAGTCGACACATCTGGAGTTTAATAAATAAAATAAAATTTCATTGACATTGCAGAGAGTTCAGCAAGGAAAGAGAGAAGGCAAAAGCTCGTGGAGATTTCCAGAAGTTACGCGAGAAGCAACAGATGGAAGAGGATCTGTGTGGATACATGGACTGGATCACACAGGCAGAGGACATGGACGAACTGGATGAGGACGGAAACTCACGTAAGATCAGCTGTTTTATTTTCAACAGGAAACGATGCTTTTTCATTTCCTCTGTCATGCAGAGAGAGGAGAGACAGGGCCAGCCGTCCTTTTGCTGGACCCTAGTTCGGTCCAGAGTGGGTCTGGTCTCCTTTCAGACTCTCAAACAACCTAACTGGACTTTGTTTCTTACTAAACAAGCAGCAGCACAAGTTTAAACTCTAGCGAGAGCTTCATTGCTGCTCGCTAACTGGGAGAGCTTAGCATTAGCTCATCTAATACCTGGTTCTCCTGGAAGTGATGGGCTAGTCCACAACCCGCGAGGACCAGCTGAAACCAGAGAGCGGTCCATGACCCGTGATGAAACCAAGGGAACCTGTCTTGTTCATGTGTCCATGTCCTGTTTGATTCTCAGGACCGTCTCTCGGGGACCTGTCTGATAAAAAGAGGGGCAAGTTTGGGTGGTTCAGTCACTCCAATGAGACTCATGGTGAGATACCCAAGAACCATGAGGGGGTTCTGACCCACAGCTGGTAGATCAGCATCTCCCCATTAACCAGACCCATCAGTACCACCAGAACTAACAGAACCACCAGACCCATCACACCTACCAGAACCATCAAACCATCAGAACCACCAGACCCATCAAAACCATTAAAACAGTCAGAACCATCAGAACTACCAGAACCATCAAACCCACCAGACTCATCAAACTTACCAGAACCATTAAACCCACCAGAACCACCAGAACATCACCTTTCCTTGTCTTGTCTTCCTGACAGCGAGTCTTCCTGCCAGTGAGACGGCTTCTGAGAACACGGAGAACATCGATGAGGAACACACCAACTGCTGCCAGGCCTGCTGGTAACTCCTAGCTTGTATCTACTCAGGTGTCTGCAGGTGACAGGATGTTCGCTGTAGCTGTTGGAAGACGTAACTTCTCTCTGCTCTGTTTCAGCGCTCGGATGATGAAGATCAGCTGCTGGTGAGTCCCAGCACGTAGAAGTCTGTTTGTATGGCGCGGTATGGGGGCCAAAATTAAGACTACTGCCCAGCAGCAGGAGGCTATGTAAATTCTGAAGCAAACTACCGACTTGATTAATGATAAGCTGGCGCCGGTAACAGAGAGGTTGGCGCTGCTTACTGAGGAATAGCACCTTTACCGGCGTTACTACTAGATACGCTAGGGACTAGCAGCCCTCGGCTGGTCATTGACTGGTTCACACTCCCCCTCTGCTGTCTATTAGCATGGATAGGCTAGCGTTAGCCTGGATGGGCTGGTGTTAGCATTGGAGAGGCTAGCTATTAGCGTGCCTAGGCTGGCCACTAGCTGGCTTTCCTACCCCTTGACGGACCATTAGCATGGATAGGCTGGTGTTAGCGTTGGAGAGGCTAGCCATTAGCGTGCCTAGGCTGGCCACTAGCTGACTAGTGACTCTCTAAGACATGCTGATGGCTAGCCTCTCCGATGCTAATGCCAGCCTATCCATGCTTAAGGTCCGTCAAAGAGGTAGGAAATCCAGCTAGTGGCCAGCCTAGGCACGCTAATGGCTAGCCTCTCCAAAGCTAACACCAGCCCATCCAGGCTAATGCTAGCCTATCCATGCTAATAGACGGCAGAGGGGGAGTGTGAAACAGTCAATGACCAGCCGAGGGCTGCTAGTCCCTAGCGTATCTAGTAGTAACACCGGTAAAGGTGCTATTCCTCAGTAAGCAGCACCAGCCTCTCAGTTACCGGTGCCAGCTTATCATTAATCAGATCAGTAGTTTGTTTCGGAATTTATATAGTTTTGGCCCCCATACCTCACCATATGTTTGCAGAGGTGAGTGTCCCTCATTCGTTTCGTCCTTCTGTCTGACCCAGTCGAACGCTGCGGCGCTGGAATCGAGTCTGTCGTAGAAACTGTCGCACGGCCGTCAAGTCGGTGACTTTCTATTGGCTGGTCCTTCTACTCGTCTTCCTCAACACATTTCTGAGTGCCTCTGAGCACTACAACCAACCTGAGTGGTTGACACAGGTCCAGGGTAATAGCTCCTCCCCTCGTCACCTGCTGATGGTGGTGGCTTCTCCCTGTGGGATGTAGTTGTCCTGACTATCGCTGTCTCTGCAGACATCGCCAACAAGGTGCTGCTGTCTCTCTTCACGGTGGAGATGCTGCTGAAGATGTACAGTTTGGGTCTGGCTCATTATTTTGTGGCGTTTTTTAACCGTTTCGACTGCTTCGTGGTGTGCGGCGGCATCATAGAGACCATCTTGGTGGAGCTGGACATCATGCCTCCTCTGGGGATTGCTGTCCTGCGCTGTGTCCGCCTGCTGCGCATCTTTAAGGTCACTCGGTGAGGAAACACACCTGAGCCTCCAGGTGCGCCTCGCTGCTTCTCTAATGACATCACTCTTTGTCTCCTCAGCCATTGGACAGCTCTGTCCAACCTGGTGGCGTCCCTGCTTAATTCCATGAAATCCATTGCCTCCTTGCTGCTCCTTCTCTTCCTCTTCCTCATCATCTTTGCGCTGCTCGGCATGCAGCTGTTTGGAGGGAAGTTCAACTTTGATGAGACGCAGACCAAACGAAGCACATTTGATGCCTTTCCCCAGGCATTGCTCACATGCTTCCAGGTAGCAGAAATAGAGAAGATAAGTGATGTCACATTGTGGGGGCGTGGTCCTTATGATGCTGGTGTGTTCAGATCCTGACAGGTGAGGACTGGAATGTGGTCATGTATGATGGCATCATGGCATACGGTGGCCCAGTCTTCCCAGGGATGATCGTCTGTGTTTACTTCGTTATCCTCTTCATTTGTGGTAACTGTATCCATGGCAACCAATCCAAAACACCCTCACCACCATCATCAAAGGGTTAACATTTATGATAAGGGGTAGCATTTTAATTCCGTGTCTCATTTCAAACACAGCTGTGGTGTTTTACCTGGAGAACACAGTAGTGAGCACGTTCACCTGTTCATTTATCCATCATCCATCATCTATCAATCCATCCATCCATTATCCATCCATCCATCCATCATCCATCCATTATCCATCCATCCATCCATCCATCATCTATTCATCCATCCATACATCCATCCACCCATCATCTTTTAATCCATCCATCATCCATCCATTATCCATGTATCCATCATCCATCCATCATCTATTAATCATCCATCCATCCATCCATCATCTATCAATCCATTATCCATCTATCCATCATCCATCCATTAGCCATCCATCATGTTTTAATCCATCCATTCATTATCCGCCCATCATCCACCCATCATTCATCCATCATCTATTAATCCATGCATCCATCATCCATCCATCATCTATTAATCCATGCATCCATCATCCATCCATCATCTATTCATCCATCCATCCATCCATCATCTATTAATCCATCCATTCATCAATCAATCCATCCATCCATCCATTATCCATCCATCCATCCATCCATCCATCCATCCATCCATCCAGGTGATTACCAGGCTTCTACAGAGCTGCAATACCTGCTGAATCAGTGATTCAGCCATTGAATCCGGAGCGCTGGAACAGGGAAACACTTGAAACTTGCTTCATAGTAAACTTCCAGGACAAGCACTGGTTATCCATGATATCTCATGGATGTTGTTATGGACTCCCACTGGAGAATGGGAATAATATTTAGGTGGAGGTTTTGTTTCACTTTGTGCCACATCTGAACTCCTTCCTGCTTCGGACTCATGCTGGGTCTACTCACCGACCATGAGTTCAACAAAGCTGAAGGTTCTTCAGGGTTCTCTGTAATATCTTCTGTATCTTTGGCTTGAGGTTTTATCACCTTGGTTCAGTCCAATGCTGACTGAACATCAGACCACATCAGAGTTCAAACATCACAGACCAGTAAGGAGAACTTAACTAAGAGTCAGACATCCTGCTAAATGTCTTCTTGGCCATCGCTGTGGACAATCTGGCTGGAGGAGATGGAGAAGACAAGAAGAAAGAGTGAGAGATGAAGGCATGAATAGGTGAAAATAAAGTAAAAACATGTTTTTAAATCAAATGAATTTTTTTTTTGTCTCTCTAGTAAGAATAAGGAACATGCCGAGGAGGAGCCTGAAGGAGAAGTGAAGGTACCATGGTGTTTTCTCTGTTAGCTCCATCATCAGGTTTCAGTCTGAGCACTCTGCTTGTTTCTGCAGGTGGACATTGATGAAGACACTGAGTATGAAGAGGATGAAGAGCTTCCTGAGGGAGATGAAGGTCTGTTTTTTGATCTGTCAGATATTCATCAGTGTTAATTTCCTGAAAACACAGAACTCAGGAAGTTGGTTCATGTCCAGGTTGAGGTTCATTTTAGCCTTTTTAGAAGAGATTTCAGATGGAGCCGTATGAAGCAAGCTGGGATTTAGAGAGCCAGAGGGTTTTCTAGACCACCATGAGACCTACCCATCAGCTGGACACTCCTCGTGGAGCTGCTGACAACACGGGGATCCTGGTCCACAGCATGGTGTCCAGGTGTCTCCGTCCATTCTAATGACCAGCAGGCTGGCCACAGACTAGCTTTTCATCTCTCAGCATCAGCTCCATCTGACTGATTCCGTCTGAATTCTGAGACAGAAAAGGGGGAGTGATTTATCAGGGCTGCTTGCTGCTGATTGGTCCTCATCTGGACTTTCTGTTCAAGTTACACTGAGATCACAGACATCAAATATGAAAATGGTAAAATGGCCTGTATTTGATATAGCGCCTTCTAGAGTCCTGGAGCCCCCCAAGGCGCTTTACAACACAATCAGTCATTCACCCATTCACACACACATTCACACACTGGTGGGGATGAGCTACGATGAGCCAGCTGCCCTGGGGCGCACTGACAGAGGCGAGGCTGTCGAGCACTGGCGCCACCGGTCCGTCCGACCACCACCAGCA
Source organism: Nothobranchius kuhntae (assembly GCA_006942095.1). NCBI lineage: Eukaryota > Metazoa > Chordata > Actinopteri > Cyprinodontiformes > Nothobranchiidae > Nothobranchius > Nothobranchius kuhntae. Next base: position 2,206,800 of record SSNQ01034739.1, read on the forward strand.
GGCAACGTGGGTTAAGTGTCTTGCCCAAGGACACAACGACAGCAACAGACTGAGCGGGGCTCGAACCTGCAACCTTCCGATTACGGAGTGAGCACTTAACTCCTGTGCCACCGTCACCCCAAATATGTAGACGTGATGTGGACTGGTGCTGCCTATTGGAGCTAGAGCAGCAGCTGGCCGCCATCTTGGATGGGTCTTCGTTAGCCCCCAGTGCATTAATTCCTACTGAGGAAGGTGCTTACCCATCTAAAAACCCATTTCATGATGCTTTTTCACAATGTCAGACATATGGTATGGTATGAAAATGAAAATATAAAGATAATTAAATCAAATAAATAAGTAAATAATATCCCAATAGGTGAGCTAGGAAAGTCAATAGTAATGGCACGGGATCGGTTTTCAATAGTGCTCTAGTTGTTGCAACTGTAGGCTTCACAGACGCATTGTTGCTCAGCCTATGGTGACTCCAGTTTGGTTTGAAATGAGAGGAGACCCATCCAATATGGTGGTGACACTGTTACGCTCTCCAGCGCCCAATGAGGCATCTACGTGTTCATGTCTATGGCTGAGATGACCGGCTTCTATAATCTTACTGGATGAACGTTGCTCTGATGGTGAGAGATGAATGTTTCACCTAATCACCTGCTGTCTTATTTTTCCTCCAGAGGGTGGAGTTCAGCTGAAGATGGCAGACCTGGCTCCTCCTAAGGAGAAGGTAGTTCCAATCCCAGATGGCAGTGCATTCTTCTGCCTCAGTAAAACAAACCCGTAAGTGTGTAAGAACCTAAGAACCTGGAAAGGTGGGAGGGGCTTAAATCGGTAAACGTCCTGAACCAGGTCTGGTTCTCTCTCTCTCTCTCTCTCTCTCTCTCTCTCTCTCTCTCTCTCTCTCTCTCTCTCTCTCTCTCTCTCTCTCTCTCAGAATCCGTGTGGCATGTCACACTCTGATCCATCATCACATCTTCACCAACCTTATCCTCCTCTTCATCATCCTTAGCAGCTGCTCATTGGCTGCCGAGGATCCAATCAGAGCGCACTCATTCCGGAACAACGTGAGTCTCCTACCTTTACTTTTCAGGTTCTTTACCAATTGCTGATCGAGTCTGAGCCAATCAGGGCTCAGTGATGTCACCGCTCAGTGATAAAAAGGTGGGACTTCAACAAAACACACAGCAGAAATGGGTCAGTGATTAACCGGGTCAACGAGGAAAATCACCAGTGAAACCACACACACACACACACACACACACACACACACACACACACACACACACACAGAGCAGCTGCTATCCTCATGCCTGATGTCACAGATAACTGAGAGAAGGATGAACCTCCAGCCATGATGTGTGTGTGTGTGTGTGTGTGTGTGTGTGTGTGTGTGTGTGTGTGTGTGTGTGCGTGCGTGTGTGTGTGTGTGCGTGCGTGCGTGCGCGTGCGCGCGGGGGTTTGAAAACTTCTGTCCCACCTGCTGTTCAGTCAGAGCTTATCTACCGGGCCACACACAGATCTAGGCTCTTATTTTGAAGGTTTGACTGTTTCCTGTTTGTGTCTGAACGTTTTGTAGATCCTGGGCTATGCAGACTACGCCTTTACCAGCATCTTCACCGTGGAGATTCTGCTGAAGGTAAAGTTCTGGTGGCTCCGCCGGGTCGGCCCAGTCCCACGTGTGTTGCTGACTTGGTCTTTCTGTGTCCCAGATGACGGTCCACGGAGCGTTCCTCCACCAGGGCTCCTTCTGCAGGAACTGGTTTAACCTCTTAGACCTGCTGGTGGTCAGCGTGTCGCTGGTCTCCTTCTTCCTACAGTCAGTATCTCCTAGTGCTCCTCCTCTATGGTTCTGGTGACTAAGTGGGTCCAAGTTACAGGGTCAAAGGTCACAGGGTCAAACTGGATTTTCTCAGGTTTGAATCTAGACCAGCAGTCTCCTACCCCGGTCCTTCAGGGCTACCATCCAGAAGGTTCTATTCCTTCTGCTCCAACACACCTGGTTCTAATCAGCAAGCATCTGCAGAGCTTGATGACAAACAACTAAACATGCTTGATAGGAGCCCAGGGGGACCAGAACCAGAACCAGGGCCGGAGACCAGCGTTCTAGAGGATTCCGAATCTGAAACCGAAACAGAACCAAAGCATCAACAGATACTCAAAGGAATTCTGGAAGAGCTCCGGTTCCGACAGGACCAAAGTGATGGAGTCTAGAATCAGTGATACAGGACCTTCAGAAGCACCTTCAGAACCAGATCAGTGGTCCAAGTCCAGCAGCTTCCTTGTGCTGACACAGATTCTTCTTCATGTGTCGGCAGCTCCAGCGCCATCTCAGTGGTGAAGATCCTCCGAGTCCTACGGGTGCTGCGACCTCTGAGAGCCATCAACCGGGCCAAAGGCCTGAAGGTAATGTTCTGACCCAGTTTCCCCTAATGAGTCGATGCTTGTGAAACAAAACCATAAGCTACTCGTCCTGATTGGAAAACCTCTGGGTTTGATCTGTTTCTGCTGCAGCATGTGGTCCAGTGTGTGTTCGTGGCCATCAGAACCATCGGGAACATCATGATCGTCACCACATTGCTGCAGTTCATGTTTGCCTGCATCGGAGTCCAGCTCTTCAAGGTCTGAGCTCTAATCTCACTGCTGGTGTCTCCGGGTCTGATGTTGGACCTGCGCTGGTGTCTCCGGGTCTGATGGTGGACCTGCGCTGGTGTCTCTGGGTCTGATGGTGGACCTGCGCTGGTGTCTCTGGGTCTGATGTTGGACCTGCGCTGGTGTCTCTGGGTCTGATGGTGGACCTGCGCTGGTATCAGGACCAGTATGAGCAGCAGGAACTCTTCTGTCTCTTAAACCAGTAAAGCCTTCTGCAGCAGAGGTCCACCTGTTGTTTGGTCTGAGCTCAGCTGGAGGAGGAACGGCTTAGTCCTGGTTCTGATTCTGGGAACTGATCTGGTTCTGTGTGGTCTGTGGGTCTCACGTCTCATCGTTTCTTTTCTTCTGTGTTTCAGGGTAAATTCTATCGCTGCACAGACGAGGCCAAGAGCACTCCTGAACAGTGCAAGTAAGTCTGCAGCTATGGATCTGTCTAAATGCTGGATCTTCAGAATGGTTCAGTCTGATTCTGGCGGTGGAGTCCAGGGGTGTCCTGTCAGAAAGGTCCAAACCCACTTGACCCAGGTGTCCCCGTCTCCAGAGCTGCAGATGCATCAGTGATGAAACGTTCCCCGTCTGGCATACGCAGGTTTCTACAGTTCTGTTAAAGCAGGAGCAAAGTGGAGCAGAACGTCCCTTTAGGGGGACTCCAGATGGAGCTGTGTGAGGAGAGCCTGGATTTAGAGGTTTGTCTGGACCACCATGAGACAGCGTCATCAGCTGGACTGTCCTGACCACACGAGAGTTCCAGAGTGAGCTGCTGGACCAGTGAGGTGTCCAGATGTCCTGGTGGAGTCTGTGCTGCTCTGACACTCTGTCCTGTTGCTGTGTCCTGATCCAGTGCGTCCGACACTACGTTTAACGTCCTCTGAATCATCTAAAGTGTCTCCAGCTCCACCTCATTCCCACGTATGCAGACATGATGTTTGATAGTCCGTAGAGGAGAACCTGCTGGACATGCTAGCGTCTATTAGCGTGTTTAGATGGAGGCGTGTCAGCGGGAGGAGTCTCGGGTGGGTCACGATGGGTTTGGATCCACGTGGAGATCCACGCAGGTTTTTGGACATGAGGCCCCTGGTGTTAAAGTTCTGGTCTTCAGTTTGGTTTCCGGAGTCGCTTCCAGGTGAAATCAGAGCTGAAGTCTGATTTTGTGTTTTTGAAGCAGAGCTATCCGAGCTGTCAGTGTCTCACCTGCAGCAGATCTGAACTCCTCCCTGATTCTGCAGATACACCTACCTGTCAATTCAATTCAATTCAATTCAAGTTTATTTATAAAGCGCCAAATCACGACAAGAGTCGTCTCAAGGCACTTCACATAATAAACATTCCAATTCAGGTCAGTTCATTAAGCCAATCAGAAATAATGTGTCCTATATAAGGAACCCAGCAAATTGCATCAAGTCACTGACTAGTGTCAGTGACTATACAGCAATCCTCATACCAAGCAAGCATAAAGCGACAGTGGAGAGGAAAACTCCCTTTTAACAGGAAGAAACCTCCAGAGAATCCTGGCTCAGTATAAGCAGCCATCCTCCACGACTCACTGGGGATGGAGAAGACAGAGCAGACACACACACACACACACACACACACACACACACACACACACACACACACACACACACACACACACACACACACACACACACACACACACACACACACACACACACACACACACACACACACACACGTAATGTGTCTACAGTTATATTGTGATGTCTTAGTAAATATTGTATTTGGTGAGAGATAAACTTTATTGTATTTATCCTAGTGGATCTATAATTAAACAGATAAACTAGTATTAGCAAATCAAAAGTCAAGGAAACCAAAAAGTTATTATCAGGAGAGAGAGAATGTTTAAGTGGTTAGCAGCAGTGAGCTAGACGATGGCCCCCTCATGAGGCCACCACAGCTCAGCAGAACATCATTGTCGCATCGTCTGGGGAGAAAAAAACTTACGAAGAAAATAAAGTTAACAGCTGAAATTGGACAAAATAGTACAGTTAAAGAGCAGATTGTAGAAGAAGTAGTAGAGTGTGAGAAGTGGTCAGTGTATCCTCCAGCAGTCTAAGCCTATAGCAGCATAACTACAGAGATAACTCTGGATAATCTATCCTATTTAGATGGAGGCACGTTGGAGGCAGGGCAAGGGAGAGTCGTCTTTACCGACTGTACACTCCACCTCCCTCTACTCCCCCACTTGTCCAGATTTAGGCTAACATCAGATTTTAACCATACGCCCTATCAAATAAAAATGTTTTAAGCCTATTCTTAAAAGTAGACAAAGTGTCTGCCTCACGGACTAAAGCTGGGAGCTGGTTCCACAGGAGAGGAGCCTGATAACTAAAAGATCTGCCTCCCATCCTGTCCTTCTGGACATGTGACTGTTTGTGTCTGCATTTGTCCAGAGGGACCTTCGTGGTGTACAAAGATGGAGATGTGAGCCACCCCATGGTCAGACAGCGGATCTGGCTGAACAGCGACTTTAACTTCGATAACGTGCTGATGGGCATGATGGCCCTTTTCACCGTCTCCACCTTCGAGGGCTGGCCCGCGTGAGTATTCTGACGAGTCTTTATTTGGAATGAAGTTTCAGGTGAGATGTTCTGTCCGGTCTCTCCCAGGTTGCTGTACAAGGCCATCGATGCCAACGGAGAGAACTCCGGTCCCATCTACAACTACAGAGTGGAGATCTCTATTTTCTTCATCGTCTACATCATCATCATCGCCTTTTTTATGATGAACATCTTCGTGGGTTTTGTCATCATCACCTTTAGAGAGCAAGGAGAACAGGAGTACAAGAACTGCGAGCTGGACAAGAACCAGGTACAGGAACCCGTTGTGGTGCAGTGGGACAGATCCAAATTAGGAACCTTCACAGCTGGATAGAAAACTCAGGGATCTGGTTTCTGGTCATGTTTCATCTCAGCAGCTTCAGCCGCTCTCATCCATCATCTGAAACTCTGGTCCAGTAGAGATGGTCCAAACCAAGCAGGTTTGGACCATGAGGACACAGCTTTAGGTGTTATTGTCCCAGTCTGAAGGTGTCCACCAGAACCAGATCATCTTGGTTTTCTGATGTTCTAATTAGCAGAGGAGCACTCTGTAGATGCCTTCAGTCTGTCAGGAGCTTTGGTTGGAATCAGTTTGGTGAACATCTAGTCCTTGGAGCTGGTGTTGAGAAATAAAAGCAGCTGTTTAACTCGGTTCGCTGGATCGGAGCGACAGGAGCATGTTGTCCGTGCTGTCACAAACGTAGGAGTTCTACTCTTCAGTAATGATTGAGGTAACAGGGTTGATCCTCTGAGGAGGTGGTGGAGGTTAGGTTGGACCTCCTGCTGTTCCTCAGCAGTCTGAGTTGGGTTTGGAGATCTTTTCATGGTGTCTGATGACCTTTGTGTTCCAGCGTCAGTGTGTGGAGTACGCCCTGAAGGCTCAGCCCCTCAAACTTTACATCCCCAAAAACCCGGTTCAGTATAAGTTCTGGTCCATCATCAACTCGACGGGATTCGAGTACGTGATGTTTGTCCTGATTCTTCTCAACACCGTGACTCTGGCCGTTCAGGTCAGTACACCTCCACCTCCTCTTGACTATCAGTCGCGTCTTGGATGGAAACAGATGTGATGAGCTTCCGTTCCTACAGCACTATGAGCAGTCCAAGACCTTCAGCGACGTCATGGACATCCTCAACATGGTCTTCACTGGGCTCTTCACAGCGGAGATGCTCCTGAAACTTCTTGCTCTCAGACTGCGGGTGAGAAAACACTTCCCAGGTGAGGAAACGGCCACAGATGTTCTGATGAAGAACGTTTCTCGTTTCCTTTCAGCACTACTTCGTGGATGCCTGGAACTCGTTTGATGCTCTGATTGTAGTCGGCAGCGTGGTGGACATCGTAGTCACCGAGTTCAGCGTGAGTACTCGGCTCCGCAGCTCCTCCCACAGAGGCGTGGAATTCATCAGCATCACTTTCGGCCCTGCGTGACTTTTACGTGTTTTAACAGCTTAGAGGCTCAAACGTTTAGCAGAAGGTTAACCGTTGCTGATGTTTGTCTCGTGTGGTTCCAGAGTGGAGAGGACAGCTCCCGCGTGTCCATCACCTTTTTCCGTCTCTTCCGAGTGATGAGATTGGTCAAGCTGCTGAATAAGGGGGAGGGGATTCGTACGCTGCTGTGGACGTTCATCAAATCGCTACAGGTCAGGGGTGGAGCCAGCACGAAGGTCATTATGTGGGAGTGGGGTTGTCAGAGGCTCAGAGTCATCATGGGGGCGGGGTTATCAGGGTCGTCATGGGGCAGGGTCAACATAGAGGGGGAGCCACCATAAGGGGTGGGGCAATCATAAGGATGGGGTCACCATAAGGGGCGGGGCAATCATAAGGATGGGGTCACCATAAGGGGCGGGGCAATCATAAGGATGGGGCCATCATAAGGGACGGGGCAATCATAAGGGTGTGGCCACCGTAAGGGGCGGGGCAATCATAAGGATGGGGTCACCATAAGGGGCGGGGCAATCATAAGGATGGGGCCACCATAAGGGGTGGGGCAATCATAAGGATGGGGCCACCATAAGGGGCGGGGCAATCATAAGGGTGTGGCCACCATAAGGGGCGGGGCAATCATAAGGATGGGGTCACCATAAGGGGCGGGGCAATCATAAGGATGGGGTCACCATAAGGGGCGGGGCAATCATAAGGATGGGGCCACCATAAGGGGCGGGGCAATCATAAGGGTGCGGCCACCATAGAGGCGGGGCAATCATAAGGATGGGGCCACCATAAGGGGTGGGGCAATCATAAGGATGGGGTCACCATAAGGGGCGGGGCAATCATAAGGGTGTGGCCACCATAAGGGGTGGGGCAATCATAAGGATGGGGCCACCATAAGGGGCGGGGCAATCATCAGGGAGAGGTTATTTCTTCTCTCCAGCTGAAAAGTTTTTCTTTTCTTTCATTTAAAGATTCCAAAGATCTAAACGGTGTCTAGATGACATCATGCAGGTTCTGCTGAAGCCTCAGTCCTTCAGACAAGATTGTGTCTTTAGTTTCCATCCTGGAGTCCTGGTGTTTCATTCCACCCTGCAGCATGCTGCTGCCTTGCTCCCTAGCTCAGAGGCAGAAACTCACATCAGTGTGTGTCTGCAGGCCCTGCCGTATGTTGCTCTGCTCATCGCCATGATCTTCTTCATCTACGCGGTCATCGGCATGCAGGTGAGTTCAGTCTCACCGGTTCTGAGGATATGACTGTCATAGATCAGAACCCATGTTTAGATGTTCTCCAGATGTTCTCCAGACACTTTACAACTAATTTAGGTCATAGAAGACAACTTAAGGGTGGCTCGTTATTTTTAACTGAAACGTTCTCTGATGAATTTCAGACATTTGGGAAAATAGCGATGCAGGACAACACTCAGATCAACAGGAACAACAACTTCCAGACATTTCCTCAGGCTGTCCTCCTCCTCTTCAGGTCAGATCCTCCTGCCAGGGCCGTATTTCATTCTTGTAAACGTCTAAAACGTATCTATAAACTTTTAATTTGGATTGATCTGGACCTTTCTCAGTGCCGGGCTCCTCAGGCTCTCCCACAGCTTCTCTAGCCCTCCAACCCAGGAGTATTTGATCTGTGGGAGGGTTCTCCTTTATAACAGAACCTAGAATAAAGATCTGGCACCTTTCAGAGGGAGGTGCAGCTCTGCCTCAGCATCAATTTAGTTCTTGTCCTCAATTATAGCGTTCATTTGGATTTAAATATGCATGAAAGCCTCAGGTCAGGTATAACACGTGTGTGTGTGTGTGTGTGCGTGTGCGTGCGTGCGTGCATGCGTGTGTGTGTGCTTGTGTGTGTGCATGCGTGCGTGTGCGTGAATGTCTGTGCATGTGTGTGTGTGTGTGTGTGTGTGTGTGTGTGTGTGTGTGTGTGTGTGTGTGTGTGTGTGTGTGTGCATGTGTGTGCGTGTGTGTGTGTGTGTGTGTGTGTACAGGTGTGCCACCGGTGAGGCGTGGCAGGAGATCATGTTGGCCAGTCTTCCAGGTAAACGATGCGATCCGGAGTCGGACTACGAGCCAGGAGAGGAGTTCAGCTGCGGCAGCAACTTCGCCATCGTGTATTTCATCAGCTTCTTCATGCTCTGTGCTTTCCTGGTGAGGGAACAGGAACGCCACTCCGGTCATTCCCACTCAAACATCTCCACTTCCTCGGTAAGAACAGGAACTCTCTCTGTCTCAGATCATCAACCTGTTTGTCGCCGTCATCATGGACAACTTCGACTACCTGACACGTGATTGGTCGATTCTGGGGCCCCATCACCTGGATGAGTTCAAGAGGATCTGGTCTGAGTACGATCCCGAGGCCAAGTGGGTTCTGATCCATTTCCTGCTTGTGTTTGGGTGTTTCTGTTAGCACAGACGGGGAGCTCAGGGAATGTTTTCGCTCCCGTTTACGGCTTTCAGGAATTTCTAAAAGCCTTTTTGGAGGGGAAGAAAGTTGGAATGTTTATCTAAAATCCTCCAGAAACAGGGATTCAGAGCGGTTTGTGGTCCGTACACGATCGCTCTTCGTTGTTGTTTTCTCAGAGGTCGAATTAAACATCTGGATGTGGTGGCGCTGCTCCGGAGGATTCAGCCTCCTCTGGGCTTCGGGAAGCTCTGTCCTCACAGAGTTGCGTGTAAGGTAAAAGCACGACTGCCTGCAGCAGCTCGTAGTCCAGATGGGAAGGGCATGACTTCATTTGCTCGTCTCCGTCTTCCTCTTAGCGGCTGGTGGCCATGAACATGCCTCTGAACGCGGACGGGATGGTTACCTTCAACGCCACACTCTTTGCTCTGGTTCGCACCGCGCTCAAGATCAAGACAGAAGGTACTTGGCTTGTCCTGAGTCTGGGCGCCGGTCTGTGGTTCCTGGCTCATAGGCTACAGGGCAGCTGACAGATATGTCTGATTGTCCTGGAAACTCCTGAAGGTCCATCTGCCCTGTGCCCTTTCTGCATGTAGCCGAGGGCTGCAGGATCTCTGCAGCTAGAAAGAGATGTCCTGCTCCATCCACCCCCACAGGATCTGGTCTTATAGCCCTACCCCCCCCCCCCCCCCCCCCCAACGGGATCTGGTCTTATTGTCCCCCCACCACCCTTACACAGTTTTATTGCTGCCGAGGTCGTGAGGTCACCAAGATTACATTTGTAAAGATTACATGTCTCAAATACCAATAACAGCCAACAGTAAGAGTACAACTCTGTATAAAGTACTTGCAGTTGAGTAAATGTAACTTTGGGATTCCGTAGAAAACTGGTGATGGGTCTGATTAATTTTTTTTAATGAGGAAAAATAATATTATCTGATTAATCGGTCTGAATTCACGGGCCTCGATTCTGACTCCGCCCACCGGATGCTGCTTCCAGGTAACCCTGAACAAGAGAACGAAGAGCTGAGAGTCATCATCAAGAAAATCTGGAAGAGAATGAAACCGAAGCTGCTGGACGAAGTCATCCCCCCCCATGAAGGTACTAATCCTACTGATGCTGCTGGACACCAGCTAGTACTAATACTACTGATGCTGCTGGACACCAGCTAGTACTAATACTACTGATGCTGCTGGACACCAGCTAGTACTAATACTACTGATGCTGCTGGACACCAGCTAGTACTAATACTACTGATGCTGCTGGACACCAGCTAGTACTAATCCTACTGATGCTGCTGGACACCAGCTAGTACTAATACTACTGATGCTGCTGGACACCAGCTAGTACTAATACTACTGATGCTGCTGGACACCAGCTAGTACTAATACTACTGCTGCTGCTGTACAACCAGCTAGTACTAATACTACTGATGCTGCTGGACACCAGCTAGTACTAATACTACTGATGCTGCTGGACACCAGCTAGTACTAATACTACTGATGCTGCTGTACACCAGCTAGTACTAATACTACTGATGCTGCTGGACACCAGCTAGTACTAATACTACTGCTGCTGCTGGACACCAGCTAGTACTAATACTACTGATGCTGCTGGACACCAGCTAGTACTAATACTACTGCTGCTGCTGTACACCAGCTAGTACTAATACTACTGCTGCTGCTGGACACCAGCTAGTACTAATACTACTGATGCTGCTGGACACCAGCTAGTACTAATACTACTGCTGCTGCTGGACACCAGCTAGTACTAATACTACTGATGCTGCTGGACACCAGCTAGTACTAATACTACTGCTGCTGCTGCTGTACACCAGCTAGTACTAATACTACTGATGCTGCTGGACACCAGCTAGTACTAATACTACTGATGCTGCTGGACACCAGCTAGTACTAATACTACTGATGCTGCTGGACACCAGCTAGTACTAATACTACTGATGCTGCTGGACACCAGCTAGTACTAATACTACTGCTGCTGCTGGACACCAGCTAGTACTAATACTACTGATGCTGCTGGACACCAGCTAGTACTAATACTACTGATGCTGCTGGACACCAGCTAGTACTAATACTACTGATGCTGCTGGACACCAGCTAGTATTAATACTACTGATGCTGCTGGACACCAGCTAGTATTAATACTACTGATGCTGCTGGACACCAAGACTACACTGTAACTGTTATTGTAAGGCAGCTGGTACTTGTACTATATTAACTGTACTTGAGTTTCTACCTGCTGACTCGGCGTCTCTCTGCCTGCAGAGGAGGAAGTCACTGTTGGGAAGTTTTATGCAACTTTCCTGATCCAGGATTATTTCAGGAAGTTCAGAAAGAGGAAGGAAAAGGGGGCTTTAGCCGTAGAGTCCGAGTCCCCCAACCCGTCTGCTGTCCAGGTCTGTAAATCCGTCCATCAGTCTGCTGGGTTAGGGTTGTGTCTCTGGTTCAGTGTTACCTGTCTGTAGCTCCTCCTCCTCACCAGGTGCTGATGGTTCTGGGGGTGATCACACGAGTACATTTTTGTCCGGGTTTTGTCTTGTTTTGTTCGTCTAGGGGTGACGGTGGCACAGGAGTTAAGTGCTCGCCCCGTAATCAGAAGGTTGCAGGTTCGAGCCCCGCTCAGTTTATCGCTGTCGTTGTGTCCTTGGGCAAGACACTTAACCCACGTTGCCTGCTGGTGGTTGTTGGAGGGACCGGTGGCGCCAGTGCTCGGCAGCCTCGCCTCTGTCAGTGCGCCCCAGGGCAGCTGTGGCTACATCGTAGCTCATCACCACCAGTGTGTGAATGTGTGTGTGAATGGGTGAATGGCTGGTCGTGTTGTAAAGCGCCTTGGGGGGTTCCAGAACTCTAGAAGGCGCTATATCAAATACAGACCATTTACCATGTCTTTCTCGTGGAGTTTGGCGCGTTTCCTTGGTCCACCTGATGGAACACGCTCCGTGTCTCTGTTTAAACCCAAAAACGAGCTTTCTGATTGGCCCATGTTTCTTGCAAGTCAGCCAATCACTGTTAGTGAGCTTCGTGTGAGGCTGAAGGTTCCTTTAAGAACACACGGTTCTGTAAACGTTTGTCCCTGCAGCTTTGTAAAGCTGGTCTGAAGACTCTGCAGGATCTGGGCCCAGAGATGCGTCTGGCTCTGAACAAAGACCTGGAGGAGGAGGAGGAGGAGGAGGAAGAGGAGGAGGCCATGCTGGAGGACGAAATGGCGGAGAACTTATCGTATAAGGTGCTGCCATATCAGCTGTTCTCCATAACAACGGGCAGTGGGAAGGCAGGATAACGTTTCGGTTTTCTCTGTGTCTGAAGGCTGAAAACGGATTTGGAGCGGAGACCCGGCGCGGCTCCATGCTGACACCTTCTGGTAAATAAAATCCACTAAACCAATAATCCTCCTCCAAAAACAAATCAGATTATTAGCATGACTGCTGGGGAAGATTCTGATCTGCATCAGCATAAAGGAAGTGCCTTTGCTCCTGCAGCTCAAGAGCTTCAGAAACATGAACCTCATTTATAATCTGGGATTGAGGGGTGACTCGCCTCAGCCGTAAATCCCTCATGAGTTCATTCAAGTTTGACTGTGTTGCAGCTCCACCCCCGTACCGAGCGTACACCAGCCTCTAGAATAAAAATGTTTTCACCTAAGCTGAAACGAGAGATCAGCTCAGACCAATCAGAGGAGCCGGATCTCTCCAGCATGTGTGACTCGCCTTTACAGGTGATAGCGGCGCCTCTAATGGTGGTCTGATCCATCGAGTCGGCTCACTCACCAAGACGGTGAATAGGAACGAACACGAGGAGCATCTTCATCGTGGAGACAGTCTGAGGTCATCAGTGAATCGCCATCGGCGCTCCTCTGTGAAGAACGGCCTGCTGGACCATGTCCACAAGAGACCGTCACACTACAAACCTGGAAGGTGAGAGAGATCTGGGTGTTTCAGGATCCCGTTCAATCAGATCCATCAGGAGAGACAACCAGAACCAGGATTCATCCTGAAGATCAAAGTTTGACGTAACCTGTTGGTCCGCAGGAGGGACTCCAGAGACCAGTCCTGGAGGAATGGAGATCTGGAGCCGTACGGGGAGCAGGGTTACACCAGCAGAGAGGAGGACAACGAGAGCATCACCTCCAGAGACAGGTGTGTGTGTGTGTGTGTGTGTGTGGGGGGGGGGGGGTCTCGTTAAACTCTAATTGTTTTTCATGTTCTTTGAGTTTCACGACAACAGACTTTACACTACTTTGTCTTCAGCTTGGCTTCTTGCACACGTGTGTGTTTGCAGACATTATCCTGATGAGATCAGGGACCATTACGATGACCCCTCCCCCTACACCAACAGCAGCTATGGTAGCAGCTTCAGCAGTAGCAGAAGAACCACCCGCAGACGCCTGCTTCCTGCCACGCCCACAGGTGAGACCTGCACTGAACTGGGTCTCATCTGGTGTTTTACTCTTCCTGTCGCTTCTTAACTTCTGTTTTGTTGTTTGTGATACTCGAGTTTCCAGAGTAAACACACTCAGCCAGATCTCTATGTGTAGCCCCGCCCCGAGCAAGGGCGCCCCCAAGGGGTGGCCAGGGGTGGCCATGGCCAGCCCTAGAAAATACATGTTTCTGCTGCTCACCATTTAAAAAAAGTTTTAATCTCCATAGTTTGTTTTTAGCACAGCAACAGGTGAATTAACCCCAAAAAAAAACATTTTTAAATTTCATTACGGATAACATTTTAATTAACTGAAATGTATTTTTCTGAAGTGTTTGTGTTGGTAACATTTATACGTACAGTTATTTTAATAAAAACGAATGAAGGCGCAATGCAGCACATCGCCACAGACTAAATTCAACCAGAGTTACCACAAGGACCAATTTGGTGTGCCACCCCAAAAATGTCTTAGGCTCAATCTGGCCCCCTATCAACATTTTCTGGATGCGCCCCTGTGGACATTGAGCTGTCACTCAGTCCTGATCCCCAGCGGACCCATAGGTCCCACAAGCAGACCTGAGAAGGTTAACCATGCTCACACCACCACTACCTTTGGGTGATGAAACAATCGTTTGCTCACGAGCAAGGGCCACCTCATCCAGTATCTCCTCTGCCACCACGAGTTAGACTCTCTTAGTTCCACTGTAACTTGGCAACCGTCTTGATTCGTTTCACCATTCCATCGGGGTTTGTTTACTACTGCCATCCTTGCTCTTCATCTCTCAATGATTCACATCAAACATCGGAAGGTCCCAGTGTCCTCTCCAGCGGTCCACTCATTTGAATACACCACACATCAGCTCCTATAGGCCGAACAAGGCCTCGTCACAACTCACTGATCTTTACCTTCTACCATCATGCGAAGGACAAAGGCCCCAACAAACTTTAAAAATTTGTTTGGGAAATGCTGCCTTAATTATTTTTTGAATAATTTAAAACTCACAGGTTTTAGTGTAGAAAAAAGGTGAAATTATTAAGTTGTACCTACTTAAAATAATAGTTAGTTGACCAAACTCAAAAAAATTGTTTGGAAAATGTTGACTTAATTTTTTGGAGTAATTTGAAAGACACAGGTTTTAGTGTAGAAAAAAGGTGAAATTATTAAGTTGTACCTACTCATATTGCTGGTTAGTTGACCAAACTTACAAAATTTGTTTGGAAAATGTTGCCTTATTTTTTTTGAGTAATTTTAAAGAAACAGTATTAACAGTGTAGGCCGAACAAGGCCTCGTCACAACTCACTGATCTTTACCTTCTACCATCATGCGAAGGACAAAGGCCCCATACCGTATCCTCCTGTCTCCTTATGCAATATGGTCCAACTCAGTTTTACTACGTTCTGCATCTTAAAGGTTCTTCCGAGTTCTAAGTTCTTGGTGATGGCACCAACATCTGACTGGTCGAGTTTGTTTTTCTCTGCAGGTCGGAAACCGTCCTTCAACATTCAGTGTCTA
>SSNQ01034739.1:2225324-2232824 GCA_006942095.1 Nothobranchius kuhntae
TTTTTTCATTAAGCTGCGGGCCGAGACCACATCCCGGTTCCGGTGCTGGGTGGGGTTCGGCTCTGCAGGACGAAAATTCAAACTGAACTGGGTTTTGCTGATGACACGAACATATTCTGAGCGCGTGCGCGCGGTGATAAGTTGATTTGGGTTGAACCGAATCTGGTCTGGTTTGTGGTCCTGAACCCGGTTGAGACCCAACAGATCCTTCAGAACTGAGACGCTTCAGCTGTTTTCTGTCTCATCACGTTGTGCTGAAACGTTCTGGTTCTGGTTCCTGCGGACGCAGACCTGGTTCGGACCATCACGGTGGACCCGGGTTCTGCAGACTCGAGATTGGGCATCCAGCATCGTTTTTGAACGGCCCAGAGCCAGAGGGCCGAACCGGTTCCTTTAGAATTAACCGAACCTGAAATAAACCCAACAGCTGTTAGAGCGGAAATGACGTAAACGATTCAACAGAGAACCCAAAGGTAACCAGAGATTTCGTCATGTTCTATCGGACCACCGCTCCGTCCTGGATGTTCTGGATCAGAACCAGGTTTCACGCCTAAATCAACCAGCATTAATTTTAGGTTCTGGAGGCTGGAGATCCTGGTCTGGGTTCTGGTCTGGGTTCGGGAACTCCCTGCTGGGGAAAAACCCAGCATAGACCAGCATGTTGGTGCTGGTGTAGCTGGTGGATCCGCAGCAACACTGGACTGGTCCAGAATGGGATGCTGGATGAGCATCTACACAACACATGCTGGGTTTTTTTCAGCAGGGCTCTCTAGGAACGGGTTTTAAGAACATTTGGACCTCCAAGTCTGATCAAAGACCATTAGAGGTGCGGATCTGGATCTGAGTCTAGAGCCTCAGCAGACCCAGAGGAACCCAAAGCACTACAGGAAGTCTAGACTACTGGCAGGAGAACAGGAGGAGATGAAAACTGGGTCAGGAGTTCTGGACCAGGCTGTGGTGGAACCTGGGTTTTAGATCCTGCTGATCCACTCCTGGACAACAACAGTCCCTTTATTAACATTACTTAGTGCATTATTAGGCCTTAATAAATGATTTACTAAAATATTAACAACTGCTCAGTGCATTGCTAAGCAGACACCCCGTCCCCCCCAGGCCAGGGACAGCAGCTCAGCAGGTAAAGCTGCTCCAGTGATTGAAAGGCTGCAGGTTTGATTCCAGCTCCGAATGCTGCTGTTGTGTCCTTGAGCAAGACACTTAACCTGCCTTGTGTTCAGCAGCCTTGCCTCTGTCAGCGCATCCAAGGGCAGCTGTGGCGACATCGTAGCTCATCACCACCAGCGTGTGACTGACTGTGTTGTGAAGCGCCTTGGGGGGGTGTAGGACCCTACGAAGGCCGTTTACACTTAATAGTTGCTGAGAACGTCAATAAAGTGTTAACGTCACTTGTTTTGCTTTTAGCGATATGGCCCGGACCTGGATCTGAACCAGGTCCCAGATCTGGACCAGGCCTCGGACCTGGATCTGAACCAAGACCTGGACTAGGATCTGGACCAGGCCTCGGACCTGGATCTGAACCAAGACCTGGACTAGGATCTGGACCAGGCCTCGGACCTGGATCTGAACCAGGCCCCAGATCTGGACCAGGCCTCGGACCTGGATCTGGACCAGGCCTCGAACCAGGATCTGGACCAGGCCTCGAACCTGGATCTGGACCAAGGCCCGGATCTTGATCTGGATCTGGACCAAGGCCCAGACCTGGATCTGAACCGAGGCCCGGACTTGGATCTGAACCAGGCCCCAGATCTGGACCAGGTTTCGGACCTGGAGATTGGTTGAGGGTCTGATTGTTTGTGTTATTTTTCTGGCACCGGTTAAAACCCCTCTTCTATGTGTTGGAGCCGGGTCAGAACCACTACTGTACAGCTTGAGTCCTCTGGATCAGTTACACACCTGAACGACTCAAGTGGGCGGAGTCTGCTTATTGCTCCAACTACTTTTGTTTGTGTTGACTCGTAACCAATCACACGCCTTCCATCTGACTCCTGAACTGCAGCAGGCTCCATCAGGGTGGAGGAGCAGTACCACCCAGAGGCCCAATGGGTCGGGTCTCCTTCAACAGTTTGTTTGTTTCAGTAAACAAATGACATAATTAATAAACATGATGCTAACCAGGTGCTATGAGAGCCAAACTAAACACCTGCAGATTAAAACTGTCTAAAACGACCCATCAGGGTTCTGATGATGACTCCGATCCTTCTGTCTCTGTTTTCCAGCTGGTGGCCCAGGGCCAGTTCAGGGTTCTGAAGGTTCCTCTGGGCTTCATCAAGGTCTTAGAATGGGTGAGTTTATCACACACACACACACACACACACACACACGGGTTCCACCCTTAAGGTGTGTTACTTACATTTGACATCGCCTACATAGAAGTAAACTGATGCTTTAACACATCTAAGCTGGTTCTGACCCAAAAGGATTAATTTTATTTAACCAGATTTAAAATCTCTGTGGGAGGGATTTTAATCCATGCACGGTTCTGGTCCATGTTTGTGTAGAAAGACCGGAGACTTCCTCTCATAAATACAACCAATGCTGTGGTTGCGATGTCCTGTTATTGGACTTGTGTGCAGGTCCCAGATCGGCCATGTTTGATGATGAAGATGCCCATCGGTATGTGTGGCACCAGAGCAGCTTGAATCATCTGACCTGCTGCTGCTTGTTTAGGACACGAGTGTAGAGTGGAGCTGTTAGCTGATCTCCACCTGGAGTTGAGTTGGATCAGATGGCAGGGGAGGACACCACGTAGACCTGGGAGGTCCAAGCGACTATCAAGGGTCTGCTGGGAACCTCTGGTGGAAGAATCTGTCAAGGTGGTCTTCTGCTCCCGGTATCAAGGGAGTGTGAGTCAGGTCCATGGTAGCTGCAGGTCTGAGGGGGAGGTCCTTCCTCCAGTGGAGGACTTTTACACTAGCATCAGCTCCACTCGACCTGGATAGCATAGGGAGTGTTCACATTAGCATAGCCTGCCTTTTTTCAGAGTGCAACCGGACTGTTTTTCAGCCCTCTTCCTGAGGTGGTCTGCTTCAGGCCGACCAGGGCCAACACACCCACTGCTGACTGATAAGCCGGCTCAAATTCACACCTTCCATTAGGGGAAGCCTCCGATTGGCCCACCTGGGCTAACGGCATTATCGTGCTGATTACCTAGTAGCGGAGAACTTCTCTGACTGCATTCCTGGGCCAGGCTGGGCTGACTGGGGCGGAGTGGAGCTGATGCTAGCGGGAAAGAGCCACGTGGGGTTTTTCATGAGAGAGACGGAGGCAGCAGGAGATGGACAGGCAGGTCGGGCTGAACTAAACCCAAAACCAGAGCTAGATATCCTCTATTCTTCAGCTACATGTTGTCATTGTTTTGTTTGTCAATAAATTAATTTGAGTTTAAAATGAACTTGATGTGAATTTGTTTAATCCCTGGTTATCAGAGAGCTTCTGCCCCGCCAGGACAACAACCACAGATCTCAGCGGCTTCATCGCCATCCCTCTCATTTATGTTTCCTGCTTTTCTTGTGGGACATTTGGGAAGAGTTGTGTCTCTTTAACTCTGGTTTTCTTCCTTTTCCTCCAGTTTTTTGCCATCTTTGCCTTCTCCACCTGTGGCAGTTATTCTGGGATGTTCAAGATGGCCGTGGAGTGTAAGAACCGAACGGACAGCGACCTTGGTGTGGAGGTGCAGTTTGAATATCCATTCAGGTCAGAATCTTTCAAATCTTTGGACCTTACAGGGTATGCTGGTGTGTGCTGTAACATTCAGTCTGTCTGCACCTTGTTCTGATTTATTGATTAAACCTAATTAAGCTTGTTGAAGGCCCCGTGGGTTGTTGCCATCATGTGGGATATGAAAGTGTCTTAGGTGGGTCTCCTAGGGGGGTGGTTTGGGGGCCAGCCATGATGCCATAGCCCATTTAATGGCTGGCATGTCTTTATCCAAATGGTCCAGCTGGGTATATCCCATAGATTACAGGAAACCACCCTCCTCACCCAGACCAAAAACTAGGATTCTGGAACCAGTGTCCAACAGAAGCACTGGCCTCTGACTGGTTCTGGAGTCACCCTAGAGGAGAGGTGTTTATCCTGCATCTCTGGCTGGGGTGCTTCTACCCCAGGGGTAGGCAACCCTGGTCCTAGAGAGCTGCAGTCCTGCTTGTTTTCCAACTATCTTTGTTGTTCCTGCTGTTGATTACCTGGATCAGGTGTGTTCAGCCAATTAGGTTCATGCATGGCTGGAAAACGTGCAGGACTGCGGCGCTCTAGGACCAGGGTGGCCCGGTCTACACCTAGCAACGGTTTAGAGTAAAAACCATTTCTAGAGACTGTGGGTGGTGATGTGGAAGGTGCTCCAGATGGGAAGATTTTAACACATCTGGAGTCAGGAGTTATTTTGTTGCTGGAGCTCCATGCTAACTATGGTTTGTTGATAAACGCCATGACAGTTAATGAGTGCATGAGGAACCAGGTGACAGGACGGAAACATTAGATCTGTCACAGGACGTCTTAGGCATTTGAGAAGTGTTCACCTTAAGATGAGTTGGGTTGGGTAATGGGGTGGACCTTGGACAGACAGGATTCAAACATCCAGTTCAAGACACTGTTATAAACCATGTGACCATAATGTGATTGGTTTTGGTAATGGTGGTAACATCCGATCCTAATGGTAGACACCTCAGATAGATATGGCTGTATCAGAAAAAATGACTCACATAGGGATGAATGGATGGATGGACAGATGGACGGATGGATGGATGGACGGACGGATGGATGGACAGATGGATGGATGGATGGTTGCATGGATGGATGAATGGATGGATGGACGGAAGGATGGATGGATGGATGGATGGATGGATGGATGGACAGACGGACGGATGGATGGATGGATGGATGGATGGAGAGATGGATGGATGGATGGATGGACAGACGGACGGATGGATGGATGGATGGATGGACGGATGGATGGATGGATGGATGGAAGGACGGACGGATGGATGGACAGATGGATGGATGGATGGTTGCATGGATGGATGAATGGATGGATGGACGGAAGGATGGATGGATGGATGGATGGATGGATGGATGGATGGACAGACGGACGGATGGATGGATGGATGGATGGATGGATGGACAGACGGACGGACGGATGGATGGATGGATGGATGGATGGATGGATGGATGGATGGATGGATGGATGGATGGATGGATGGATGGATGGATGGATGGATGGATGGATGGAAGGATGGAGGGAGGGAGGGGATGGATGGACGGAAGGAAGGATGGATGGATGGATGGATGGATGGATGGATGGACAGACGGATGGATGGATGGATGGATGGATGGATGGATAGATGGATGGATGGATGGATGGATGGATGGACGGACGGATGGATGGATGGATGGATGGATGGATGGATGGATGGATGGATGGATGGATGGATGGATGGATGGATGGATGGATGGATGGATGGATGGATGGATGGATGGATGGATGGATGGATGGATGGATGGATGGATGGATGGATGGATGGATGGATGGACGGACGGACAGATGGATGGAAGGATGGATGGATGGACGGACGGATGGATGGATGGATGGATGACCTTATGTACTTTTTGGTCACACGTTTGCTCTCCACCAATCCTGGCCGTCTCTCCTCCCAGACTCCATCAGGTGTACTTCGACGCCCCCACCTGTACGGACGGGAGCAAGGAACGAGTCTTCCTGGTTGGCGACTACTCTTCTTCAGCTGAATTCTTTGTCACTATCGGTGTGTTCGCCTTCCTCTACTCCACAGCTGCTCTCGGCATCTACATCTTCTTTTATGAAAAGTACAAGGAGAACAACAAAGGCCCTCTGATTGTGAGTGACATCATGTGACTCAGCTGAGATGCTGTTTTCATTCTCATCTCGGTTGGTAACAGCATGAGATGTAATCATTCAAAGCTGACATGTGACGGTGCTGGTGTCAGAACGTGAGAATGGGGAGGATGCCTGACCTGGATCTCTGTGCTGTTCCAGGACCTCGCAGTGACCGGAGTTTTTGCCTTCATGTGGCTCGTGAGTTCAGCAGCCTGGGCTAAAGGTCTGTCCGACGTGAAGACAGCAACAAATCCAGACGAGGTCGTCACTATGATTAAAGCCTGTGAAGAGAAGATACACAGGTGCCATGAAGTTCACGACCCGGTGATGTCTGGACTCAACACTTCAGTGGTAAGAGCTGACCTGCACCCAACGCATCAGGGTCAAATCCCCCAGCTCATACATCCTGTTGGTGGGTGCATTTAGAGCAGCAGCGGGTTGTCCTGTAATCAGAAGGTTGCAGGTTCGATCCCGCTTCTGGACATAGAATTCTTCTGTTGTGTCATTGGGCAAGGCACTTAACCCACCTTACCTGCTGGTGGTGGTCGGAGGGACCTGCAGCACCTGTGCTCGGCAGCTTCGCCGCTGTCGTTGCGTCCCAGGACAGCTGTAGCTACATCGTAGCGTGTGAATGGATGAATGGATGATGTAGTTGTAGAGCGCTCTGGAGTCCTCTGACTCTGAAAGGTGCCACACAAGTGCAGGTCATTCACCATCACATAACTCTTTTCTAGGTAAAACGGTTCTAGAAGAATAACTTTTTGTGAGTCAAACAGTCGGGCCGTTCTGTCCTCAGAGACCTTCATCGTCTCCTCTTTCAGGCATTCGGCTTCATCAATCTGATCCTTTGGCTGGGAAACCTCTGGTTCGTCTTCAAGGAGACGGGGATCATAGCCCCCTTCATGCGGGCTCCGCCTCCCCAGGATAAACCTGCTCCTGACACCTATGGCCAGCAGGGGGCGTATGAACAAGACCCGTATGCCAGCAGCCAGGGTGGCTACCAACCCGAATACAACCAGCAGGGATACAACCAGGTGAGCGGCCGAGGAAGAACCAACGTCACTGGCTTTCATGTGACCTCTCAGGGCCTAACCCTGACCCTGAAGCTAAGCTAAAGGCCAGAAGACATGACTACAAGCCCGTGGTGGTCTTAAACCATTCTCTACACCACAGCTATTGTTATTTACATTCTACAACAGATGTGTGCCTACCCATCCATCCATCTATAGCTCAGTGTTTTGTTGTGTCCAGGAAGCAGAGTACGGTCAAGGCTACGGTCAGCAGGGGGCTCCAACCTCCTACTCCAACCAGATGTGAGCGGACAGAAAGCAGGTGAGGCCAGCTGTCATAGCCTGATTCTTATTTATCTGATCGTGAGTGTGAGGATGAAGGAGAAATAGAAGAACAATCGCTCTAAGGGTTGCATGAAGAGTTGCATTTGCTCCTAAAAGAGCAGAACATTCGTGGGGATCGTCACAATGCTAAGTTGCAGTGAACAGCTGCTAATAGTTAGCCACTAGCCTAGGTGCGCTCTTCTCCGTCCTTCCCACGGGTGATCCCGAGCCAGAGTGGGCGGAGACATGAATACTCATGTTTCCTATTTAGAAGAGACGGATTTTCCCGACTCGCTT
>SSNQ01034739.1:2240605-2250605 GCA_006942095.1 Nothobranchius kuhntae
GATGAATGACCCGCACTTGTATAGCGCCTCTCCGAGTAAGGTCTCCAAAGCGCTTTACACTACAGTGTATCATTCATCCATTCACACACACATTCACACGCTGGTGGTGATGAGCTACGATGTAGCCACAGCTGCCCTGGGGCGCACTGACAGAGGCGAGGCTGCCGAGCACAGACGCCACCGGTCCCTCCGACCACCACCAGCAGGCAAGGTGGGTTAAGTGTCTTGCCCAAGGACACAACAGCAGAATTCTCTGTCCGGAGCCGGGATCGAACCTGCAACCTTCCGATTACTGGACAACCTGCTCAACCTGTTGAGCTACTGAAAAACTAGCTAGCTAAAGCGAAAGTCACTCAGGCCCTGCCCACACAGTGAGTGAGTGAGTGAGTGAGTGAGTGAGTGAGTGAGTGAGTGAGTGAGTGAGTGAGTGAGTATCTTTGAACTTTCTCATGTTTTCTCTTCTGCAGGCAGATGGTTGCTAGGATACTGACCAGCATTGGCCCTAATGAAGCCCCGCCCTCTGGGCGCAGATCAAGGCGGGACCTGTCCGTTAAAAAAGCCGACCCTGTTGGCTCCGCCCACAGGAGGACACGCCGCTCCCTCGACGACATCCCTCTCCAGTCTATGAGCAATAACCCCCCCCTCCTCAGAGTAAAAAGGGTGGAAGATGAGGAGGAGGAGGAGGAGAAGCTCCGCCTACAAGTCGCTGGGCTTCAGAGGATGAAACGCATCAACAACATGGAAACTTTTGACACGGAAGAACTGAATCATGGGAGTCTTAGGCGCCGCAGGAGAGCGGCCCTAAACTACGACCCACAAATACTGATCGATCAGATTCTGACGTACATGAAGGAGTGAAGGGATGGGGGATGGGGGGGGGGGGGGTGTATTTTGTTCTTTGTGCTGTTTGTTTGGTTTTGCTGCTTCTGTGAAAGCTGACATGTTTGTTTATCTGTTGTAGGAATCAGAGGGGATGAAAGGAAAACTGCATTACCCATGAGCCTCTGCAGGAACTGAAACCTCCTCCTCTGATTGGCTGACTTGTGGTAGTTGTGGTTAATGGGGAGGCTGTGGCTCAGAGGAAGAGTGGCTGACTACCAACCTGAGGGTTGCTGGTTTGATTCCAGCTCCTCCATCCACATGTCTCCCCAGGACTCCAAACAGAAAAACATCATCTGGACAGAAATTCCTGGTTAACCAAGAGGCTTCTGGGTAAAACCAGCTTACCACATAGGAACAGGACACATGACGGACAGCACCTGTAACCGTGGCAACTGCTTCTCAGCTCTGTGATTGGTGGCTTGTCCTGGTGTTTGTGTTCTTCAGCTAGTTGCTGTGATGACTCGTCAGTTTGTAGTCCACCTTCGTGACTCAAATAAAACCAGAAAAGTCTTCTGAATCTGTCCCTGGTCTACGGGCCGTAGGGTTCTGGTCTACGGGCCGTAGGGTTCTGGTCTACGGGCCGAAGGGTTCTGGTCTACGGGCCGTAGGGTTCTGGTCTACGGGCCATAGGGTTCTGGTCTACGGGCCGAAGGGTTCTAGTCTACGGGCCGTAGGGTTCTGGTCTACGGGCCGCAGGGTTCCCGCAGGGTTCTGGTCTACGGGCCGTAGGGTTCTAGTCTACAGGCCGAAGGGTTCTGGTCTACGGGCCGTAGGGTTCTAGTCTACGGGCCGTAGGGTTCTAGTCTATGGGCCGAAGGGTTCTGGTCTACGGAACGTAGGGTTCTGGTCTACGGGCCGCAGGGTTCTGGTCTACGGAACGTAGGGTTCTGGTCTACGGGCCGTAGGGTTCTGGTCTACGGGCCGAAGGGTTCTGGTCTACGGGCCGTAGGGTTCTGGTCTACGGGCCGAAGGGTTCTGGTCTACGGGCCGAAGGGTTCTGGTCTACGGGCCGCAGGGTTCTGGTCTACGGGCCGTAGGGTTCTGATCTACGGGCCGAAGGGTTCTGGTCTACGGGCCGAAGGGTTCTGGTCTATAGACCATTAGGTCTGGTCTACAGGCCGAAGGGTTCTGGTCTACGGGCCGTAGGGTTCTAGTCTACGGGCCGTAGGGTTCTAGTCTATGGGCCGAAGGGTTCTGGTCTACGGAACGTAGGGTTCTGGTCTACGGGCCGCAGGGTTCTGGTCTACGGAACGTAGGGTTCTAGTCTACGGGCCGTAGGGTTCTGGTCTACGGGCCGCAGGGTTCTGGTCTACGGGCCGTAGGGTTCTGGTCTACGGGCCGAAGGGTTCTGGTCTACGGGCCGAAGGGTTCTAGTCTACGGGCCGAAGGGTTCTGGTCTACGGGCCGTAGGGTTCTAGTCTACAGGCCGAAGGGTTCTGGTCTACAGGCCGTAGGGTTCTGGTCTATAGACCATTAGGTCTGGTCTACAGGCCGAAGGGTTCTGGTCTACAGGCCGTAGGGTTCTGGTCTATAGACCATTAGGTCTGGTCTACAGGCCGAAGGGTTCTAGTCTACGGGCCGAAGGGTTCTGATCTACGGAACGTGGGTTCTGGTCTATAGACCTTTAGGTCTGGTCTACAGGCCGTAGGGTTCTGGTCTATACACCGTTAGGTTTGATCTACAGGCCGTAGGGTTCTTTTCTACGGGCCGAAGGGTTCTGGTCTACGGGCCGTAGGGTTCTGGTCTACGGGCTGAAGGGTTCTGGTCTACGGGCTGAAGGGTTCTGGTATATGGGCCGTAGGGTTCTGTGTAGATTTAAGGTGTTCTTACCAAAACTTTAACCATAATAACAAAAATGACTTCAGGGTTCCGTTTCTATGGAAACACAAGAAATGAGTTCCTAACATAAAGTTTAGGGTTTGTTTAATTCTCACAAACAAACAACAACAAAAAGGTTTATAACAGGTTCGGTACAACTTTAGCCCCGCCCCCGCCCAATGACAGTGGGGGATGAGAAGCACCGAAGACGCACGGATGATGCTTCCTACCCTCGGGCTGTTCAACAGAACCAGACAAAAACAAAGGCAGAAGATCCTGATCAGGTCTTCCAGCAGATCCGGATCCTGGAGACTGAATCTGCTTCCTGGTTCGTGGTCCCACTGGACCATCATGCAGACAAACAGAAGCAGGATCCAGTTCAGGATAATGTGGAGTAGAAACCCGAGTCCTGAGGAGGACGGTGAAGCAGTCGTTAGAAACGTTCATGAAAAAGAGAAGATTCAGAAGAAGAAGAAAAGGAGTCCCACCTGTGGAGTCACGCCGTCATCAGAAGACCTGCAGTCACTAAAAGACATCAAAGACATGAAAGATCGTCATCAACCTTCCTCTCCTCCTGCTCCTGCACCTATGACCCCGTCTCACCTTCCTGGGAATCAGGGGGTAGCAGGGCGTCCTGTCTGTTGGCCAGAACAAAGGCCAGCGTGGCCAAGATGGCGTAGTCCACAACCCCGAGGAGAGCCAGGATGTAGGCCCAGTGGACAGAGCAGTTACCTGGAGAGAAGCTGCTCACCTGGAGAGAGACAAGAGTCCAAAAGGACAGAAGACGATGGGATTAGTGAGAGAGCAGCTGACGGCGAGACGTCCTGTTCTATCAAACAGAGGGACGGATGTCCTCACCGAGTCTCCGCACAGTGTCCTCATCTCTGGACTCTCCCACGAGTCTGGGAACAGGAGACACGCCAAGGCCAAACAAAAGCCTGCAGGCACAGTCAGACTTCAGAAAACCAAGACAACAACTGCAGAACACACACACACACACACACACACACACACACACACACACACACACACACACACACACACACACACACACACACACACACGCACACACACGCACACACACGCCACCTGACCTGCTGTCAGCTGCAGCCAGGCACAGATCTTGTAGACGGTTGCAGCACCACAGAACCTGAAGAGACAGAGACAGAGGACGCTTGTCCACACGGCCCACAGGGACACGCCCACCAGCACCGCCACAGACTGGAAGGACGGCAACGGAGAGAGACTGGACAAGCCTCCACGACAATCAGGGACTGGCCAGTCCGACTCCAAACACACCTGACAGCAGGCGAGAGAAACATTTAGGGACACACCCATGTGTGTGTGTGTGTGTGTTTTCTTGCCTCAAACAGTCCCATGGTTCCACTGGGCAGCTGTTGACCTCCCGGCTGGTTTCTGGCGTTGGTGGTGCCGATCCAGGACGGCTGGACCAGGATGACTACCTGGATGACGGCGAAGCAGAGCGAACAGACGGCCCACAGAGCTCCGACTGCTCGGGCACTCCGGACAAACTCCGTCTGATAGAGCCGAGAGAGGTCAGCGAGACTCGGAGACGTGGACATCCCTGAGACAGAGACAGGAAAAGTTTATCCTAGTCTATTTTAGGTTTCTGGGAAGTCCAGGTTACTCCATCATGGACCTGCAGGACAGACCTGACCGGACAGAGACCACTTGTCTGTGGGAATTTCAAAAACAGACAGGTTTCTGGAGAGGAACCCAATAGAGTCCAGAAGAACTAGAACAGTTTACCGTCTGGACCTGAATCTGGACCTGGATCAGAGATGGAGAGGAACACGAGTCCATTTGAGCCAACAAAGACCTTCCAAGTGATCCTGATCCACCCATGTCACCTAACTGGACCGAACCAGGACCTCGAGACCAACTGGGTCAGACAGGGGCTGGATCCACAGGAACATATCTGTAGAACCGGTCCGAACCAGATCCAGCAGAAACAGCCAGCCTCCTGGTTCCATCAGGACTGAGGTGGTTAAAGCATCAGCAGGAAACAAACACCTGAAGCATCAGTTGGTGCTTGTCTCACACGATCAGCCAATCAGAGACGAGAACCCAGGTTGAAAGTTTCGGTCATAAATCCATCCATCCATCCATCCATCCATCCATCCATCTTCTGAACCTGCTTCCACGCAGGGTCGTGGGGGAACTGGTGCCTTTCTCCAGAAGCCTCCGGCCAATCAGGAGGAGCAACACAAAGACACACAGAACAAACAACCAAGCACACACACACATACACACACACACACACACACTCACACCTAAGAACAATTTTAGAGGAATCAGTCAAGTTTTTGGACTGTGGGAGGAAGCCGGAGAACCCGGGGAGAACCCACGCATGCGCAGACCTCCCAGCATAACCACTGCACACCATGCAGCCTGTCTGTCAAAAATCAGATTTATCAACCAGCAGAAGAAAACAAACCAATCAGAGCAGCACTGCATCAGCTGCTAGCCAATCAGATCACAGCATCTCCGAGATTTACCGACACGCACGAGAGGAGCTGACGCGCACCAAGAAACAGAAAAACATCATCAAACCTGCAGCAGGAGGAGCAGCAGGAGGAGCAGGAGAAGGAGCAGGAGCTGCAGCTCCGTCTGTCTGCAGGACGAGAGGATGCTGCGGGGAGGAGGGGTGAATCGCCAGTACCCGGATGTGAGCTCCCAGCGTCCAACCAAAACGAGTAGGACCTGAACCGCGAAATCTGACGTCGTCAGCTCGTCTCCATAAAACGGGCGAAAACGCGCCGCCTACAGGAGAGCCAAGGGACTGCAGGAGCGGGTGTTTACGCACAACCTGGAATGGGTAGGACCCGGATCACGTGTTAATCCAGACTGGCTGCCTTTATCTGATTATTCCTCCTCTGGATAAAAATGTCATTTCGGTCCCTTCAGGTTCTGTCTGCTCTGCTGGAACTCACCGGAAGACCTGGACAAGTTCTGCAGGATGTTTTACTACATTACCCATAATGCCTTAAGACACACCAAGCCCACAGGACGAGTCCATCAGTCATCAAACTAAATCACCCGACGTCACAGGATTCTCTTCTCAATCAGGAAAAGCCGATCGTGAAACGGACTTAAAACGAGTAATTGGTCGAGTTTGATCGATTATCTGACCAACGGGGTCTGATCAATAGAAAAAAGATTTTTGGCAACAGAATTCTGCTAAACCTGCATGAATGACTGATCGACAAAAGCATTTCAACTTTAGTCACTAGAAGACCCACAGACCCCTTCTGATTGGTTTATTGTTGCAGAAGTTACAGATTTAAGATCAAAGTTACAGATTTCAACTAAAACAAACTTAAATGCTTTATTTACTGAACAGCCGTGGACATTTGTTCGATTTGCTGCTTCCTGTTTTTGTGTCCTACTGTTTGTGAGAAGAATTTTCAAAATAAAAGCTAATAGTTAAAACAGAATAAAAGTAACAATTCCAGGAGAACCGAAGCAACAATCTGCCTATGATGCAAATATGCAGTAAAAAACCGTTGACTGTTCCACTGAGCACCAGTGTGCTGGTATCCACGGCAACCCAATACAGGACAGCTCCTCCTCCTCCTGCAGCCTCCTCTCAGCTCTGTGGAGGGACCTCCTCTCCAAACTTGGCAAAGTGAGCTGCGTTTCTGGCTTCAAACAGAACCTGATCAGACCCAAACAGAACGTGTTTGAATGTTCTAATCGTCAGATCTGACACACACACACACACACACACACACACACACACACACACACGCGCTCACCTGGTTGTAGACATAGGACTCGCACAGGTAGCACCACACAGACAGGTCCGACAAGCTGAGCACCATGGGATGTTCCGACGCGGCGCCGTGAACCACCATGTGCTCGTTGACGTAGCGGCCACAGTACACCTGAGATGGGACACAGCAGAACAAACAGGTGAGGCATAATTCAGCATGTTCTTTGTACCTGTGGTGGACAAGTCAAGCAGGTCACCTGGTAGCAGGTGAGACAGATCCAGTTCTCAGAATCCGAGCTGCAGTCCTCACACTGAGCAAAGATGTCCACACCTGAGGGGGGGAGGGGCTTAACAGCATCCAGGTGAGGACACCAGGTCAGGGGGTTGACACAATAAAGAGTGGTCTAGGGACAGACAGACACAGGTCAGAGGTCACACCTGAGCGCTCATTCAGGTGACCAATAACAGGTAATCTAAAGTTTCCTGACTCCGCCCACCTCAGCACCACAGGTCAGTTCCAGAGACACCTCGGGCTTCGAATAACCACACGCGCCTGCTGCCTCAAGCTCCGCCTCTGCTCCAGCAATGCTCTGTGAAGCAAACAGGAAGTCGTCACATTCCCTCAGGTGGACACGTGACAGGTGTGTTAGTGACTCACCTGAGCCAGCACACTCTCTGTTGCTGGGCTGACCTCTGACTCCACCTTTTTAAGACCTTTGACCTCTGAACTCAGATGGACCTTCGTCCTGGCTCCTCCAACTGGGGTGGACGTAACAGGAGGCGGCTGACTGGCTGAAGCTTGACTGATGTCTAGATCAGCCAATCCCTGTGCAAGCTGCTCCAGATCGTGTGCCGTCTGATTGGACGAGACACATCGTGAGGCTTTGGACTTACTTTGGCAGGAAGTGAGGTGCTCTGATAGTTGTTACCGTAGAAACCTCTGTTTCAGAAGGAGGTGGCAGTTGGTCAGACTTTCTGCCTTTTCCTTTAGAACTACGTTTCCCACGATGCTCTGGGGAGGACAGGGACATCAGCACTGACTCTGGAACTGAAAGACAAGGAAAGGAATAATGTGATCGGACCAGAACCGGGACCCGGCTGTGGAGCATGCAGTCCTACTAACCGTGAATCCTCAGAGACTTCCAGTAGGGGGCGTGGTTCTGGATTACCTCAACGATTGTTTTCACAGCACCGTAATGCGGAGGGGGAAGGGGCATGGACAAGGATGGTGGTGGGTCGCCTAGCAACACGCTGGTGCACATCGCCATGGAGTCAGAGATGGAGGTTAGATTATAACCCCCCTGTGGAGATAAACACCTCAGCCAATCAGGAACACAGCTGTTCGACTTCAGCCAATCAAGCGTCTAGTTTTTTGTTTAGATTTGTCCGGGCGAGACAGCTAAAGCAGGTCCAAAGAAAAGGAAACACAATAAAGGCCAACTGGAAGGAAGGACCGACAGCTTGAGGAAGAAACCTGATGTGTTCTCACGAGATGGAACGATCTGTCGTCCTGTTCTGTGATCTAGAAAAGCTGTGGAGTTCTTCCGCTCTTGCTAAGGATGAGGCAGAACCACACGAAACCGGGTCATCCACATAAAAATTGGAAATTTGCATCAGTTGTTTCGACACAAGTCATAAAAAAAACAACCAAATACAACGTGACCCAAAACGGACCCCTGGGGGACACCCTTTGTAAATGTAAGCAGTTTGAACACACACCATCCAACTGAACCCTTTGAAGTTTTTACTGGAGCAACTTATGGGATTGGAGGAGGAGCTTGGACATCTGTAAAGAGGAGGTGGTTCAGGTATTTGGTCGAAACGCCTCCTGGGGGAGGTGCTCTGGGCGTGTTCCCCGGGCCAACCCAGGACACACTGGAGGAGTTACACCGCCAGGCTGCTGCCCTCACTATTCAGACCTGGAAAAGCGAAATACGAGAAGGTACAAGGGTGATTAACGTCAGAGCGTACCTCCAGGATGAGTAGGACACGCCCCCCAGCCAGTGACATCAGCATGTGTGTGAGGTGTGCGTATCCTGCAGGAGTCACATTATATCCACCCAACGGATCCCCCCGAGCTGCATCAAACCCAGCAGACACCAGAACCAAATCAGGGTTGAACTGCAGAAGGAAACGGACCAATCAGATGGCTCCTTTAGCTGGGATGGACTGATCTGGGAGTACTGGCTTACCTCTCGGGCGATCGGCATGACAACATGGTGAAAGGCTGCGAGGTAGTCCGAGTCGCCCATTCTTCCTCCGCTCCAAGCCACGTTCACATTAAATCCCACCCCTTTGGCCACTCCCACTCTGTTAGGAGCGCCGTCCTCTGAAGATGGGTAGAACATGCCGTTGTCATAGCGATGGAGGGAGACGTACAGGATGCTGAAGACAAAAACAGAATCAGAATCAGATCACTGCTGAGAACCGACGCCTTTTCCTCACCTGTCATCCTCTTCAAACATATGCTGAGTCCCGTTGCCATGGTGAACATCCCAGTCGAGGATCAAGACTCGCAACCGAGAATGGCGAACGACATTTTGGGCGTGGCGCGCAGCAAGAGCTGCGGTGTTGAAGAGACAGAATCCACAGGGTACGTCTTTCTCAGCATGATGACCGGGAGGACGTACGATGGCCACTCCGTTACTCACCTGCAGGTAAAGAACACGGTCATCACGGGGCGACCAAAGCCCGCAGTACGCCCGTTGCAACGTGCAGTTAGCTTGTTGTTCAACGCTAGTGGCCAGTTACCGCTACTGACGCTTGTGTTTATCTGTCGTGGTCTCTTGCTACTTGCTTTTAGCACGCTCCCGCCTGTCATTAGCATCCCAGCTGTCTGGATGAATTCTAATGTTGCGCACTGGCTCGGTTGCACCCTACAACCACTCTGAGTGGACTGGTTTGTCACGTGGGTTTTTCTCATCTAAGTGAATGTGAAAGTGTCCACGCTAGCAGGTGAGACAGGGCAGGTCCCGAGGCAACTTAGTGGTGTCTACACCTGTCCACTCAGGATGCTGTCCACAGCATTGAAGCAGCTTCCTGCTGCAAGCTGGGCGCACTGGAAGCTCTGGTTGTTGATGAAGATGGAGTTAAACTCGTCTTCCAGTCTCTGGAGGTCTCGAGGCTTCATCTCTGCAGTGGCCTTCATCAGCTCGATGTGCTGCTTGCTGAAACACAGCAACGTTATCTCTGTGAAGACATCAGTCCAGGCGGCGCGCGCGTGTACGCACGAACGGCTCCTCACCTGTGGCACATGGCCAGCTCCTCCTCCGTTGCCAGGCGAGATGGGATCTGCTGGCAGCGGTCCACCAGTCCCAGCTGCTGGTGTTTGGAGAAGATCTTAAATATTCTCTGCGGCTGTTCGGGGTGATGTCTGCAATGACAGAGTGACACGAGACACATACGCAAACCTGACAGCGGAAGCAGACGACTCACCTGTCCCACAGGTTCATGTGCTCCATCATCCTCTCATCATAGACTAGACCAGTTGTCGTGGTAACGGAGGGGGAGCGGTTAGCAATGGTGACGCTTCTCTCACCTGTTGATGCTCTGATGACATCACCC
>SSNQ01034739.1:2255605-2271914 GCA_006942095.1 Nothobranchius kuhntae
GCTTTAGACAGAATATGTAAATTTTAACTAAGATGCACTAAAGTGCCAAATTATTGTGAGCTCGTGTCTACAGCACGATTAGACGCTCATTTATATAGTTTACCAGCAGACAAATGAAAAGTAGATTTGGGGCGACTTGCTCTTTAAGAGGTCATCCCTGCTCGTTAACACTCTGGAGCAGATGTTAGGAGAATGGTGATAAACTTGAGGTTATATAAACATAGCAGATTATTTTCATCAGGAACACAAAGAGAAAGGTCAAAGTCTCACCAGCGTCTTCAGCTTGCCGCTCAGCTCCTCCTCCTGCTGCTCTCTGCTCCTCTCCATCCTACCTCTCCTCTTCACCTCCTGCAGGCTGCGTCTGTCCTCCTTCTCTCGTTCTTCACAGCTGGAAGCCTGAAAGCACATACAGGGGCAGGTAAACATACCTGAGCACCAGAAAGAAAAACAACTGAGCAGCTCAGATTGATAAAGCCTCTTGTGAACGATTGACCTGCGTATCAATCGTTAACGGCAAGTAGAACCGTCCGAATGCTGGATAACTTTTTTGCTCTCTGGGACATGACTCAGATCATTTCCAGTACAGAGTGTTCCTTCCTTGCGCAATCAGACTAGAAAACACTCATCGTCCCCACATCCTGCTCATGTGCAGAAGTGTGATGCACACAGACAAAACTTTTCCATATGCAGCCAATCAGATGGGTCCGTTTACGTAATATACCCGCCCCCTACGTAGACCCTTAGGATGAAAAGCAACACCCGAACTGAGTCAGCGGCGCCGGTGTTGTGCTATAAATCGACTGGCTGCCAAGAAATGATTAGTCACCGTGGGATTGCGCATGGTTAGGTAATTGCATTTCTAGACATATCTACTCAGCATATCTAGCAATATGGGCATTGAGAAAGCAGAGATAACCTCTTCCGGTACTTAAACAGATGTTTATCGCAGATATTAGTTTTTTCCAGTTCGGAAGTTGTTTTAAGTGTTGCTATTTGTCTTAAACGTTCACAATGAGGATATGTTAATCCTTTTTGCGATTTCTGCGACTGAAAGACGATTAGTGGTAAGAACTGGCTTTCTTTATGCTACAGCCTTGATACTAAAAAATAAATAATGTAAAATGGCGCCCTGTATTGAATGTAAACGTTGTATAAATGTAAATAAACAATTCTCCAGCGATTTGATGTTTCCCCTTCCTTTCTTTAGTCCACTTGACATGGAGCCACGGTTAACTAGTTTGGGGCACATTTTTACTTGAAAAGTAGTATTTAAAATGATCAAGCTTTGGCTTTACTGACACTGTGTAGGTTACTATCTGTACATTACGTTGCTCTATTTAAAAGTAACAAGATAAAAGCACTTCAGCACATCAAATTAAGATTGTCACTTGCCAAATAGTGACTACACCCTCCTGTTTAAGAAATGCCTCAAAATATCTTTAAATTCTTTATTGTTGATTTAATTGTAGACAACTAAAATGGCATTTTACTTGCCAAAAAGTGATTGAATCGCTCAGATTTTCATGGAGGCTAAAATTGACCAACTGGGGGTTTTATGTATTATCTGTTGATGTTATTGTACTCATACTGTCTACTGTATCATCATAAACACCCCAAAAATGGCAAAAAAAAAGATCATTTCCCTTGCCAAAAATTGATTACAGTGTCCTGGTCACGTGTAAAGGGTTACAGTTTCCTAAATATTACTTTATTTATTATCTCTTGATGTTATTAGTCCCATCACAGGATGCTGGGTCTCTTCTACATACAGTACTACTACAACAGCCACACTGTTCAAACCTGTTCTAGATTATTCTTCTATAATAGCAGATTGCATACAACCTTGTTTGGGATTTGTGAAACCTTTCCCTGATTTGTGAAACTTCAACAAAGCCTGATTTATGCGTTTTTTCAGCATCTGGCCAACGATGGAACAGCTGTAACTCAAAAACTACAACAGCCACACTGTTCAGACCTGTTCTAGATTATTCTACTATAATAGCAGATCAAATAAAACACGATGTGGGATTTGTGAAACATTTCCCTGATTTGTGAAACTTCAACACAGATTGTATTTTTTCTGTGACATGTAGCACAGTTACACAACAGCCACAACTATGCAAAAATTACTTTGATGTTTGCGTGTCTTAATTAAAAACAAGCATAAATGTTCAGCCTCAAACTTTTTTACTCTCCACATTCCAGAGAACTTCAGATAATTGAACGTCTCTCCATTTCGGTTTTCAGTTTCATGAGAAGTTCCACTTTTTTGCTGCCAAAAAAAGAATTGTTCAGGTATTATATATTTCTCCATTCTTAAAGACATACAAAAAATCTTTTTCCTGCAGATAACTTTCTGTGACTCAGATTGTCTTACCTCTCATCCATCTCACCATGCTCATTCTTCTCCGCTGCCTCAGCCCTGGTTTCAGAAAGGTGACACTCCGCTCTTTTCAGAGGAGTACGATACATTACGGTAATATGACAGAGTTCCTGTCTGAGAGCCGGCCCGGGAGAAAAAGACTACGTCGTTAGAACAATGGAGGAAAGGAGGAATTGTTTTGGAGGCGTATTTTCAAGATAGTCGGACTATCCGTGCTCGTTGACATGTGCTACTATGGGGCATGCGCAGACCGATTTTTTAAGGCTTTGTTGAAGTTTCACAAATCAGGGAAAGGTTTCACAAATCCCACATCGTGTTTTATTTGATCTGTTATTATTGTAGAATAATCTAGAACAGGTCTGAACAGTGTAGGGGCTGTTGTAGTTTTTCCATCTAGAGCAGGTAGGGCTAAATAAGTATACACTTCTCCCTACTCCTTTTCAAACAACTGCATGGAATGATTTTATGAAATGTTGGTGAATGTATATGTTTGAAATAAAGTGAAATTAAAGATGGTCAGAGTAGAGAAAAATTGGGTGTAATGGCCCTTTAGCCATTTCCCGAATCGGAAGCTGGAATCGGAAGCTAACTTCAGCCTCGTATCATAGTTGCAGTTTCATCATCTGAGCTGCTTTTTAAGATCTAGGTAAACTTGGTCAATTTGGGGTTAAAAACAAACATTTTCACATATTTTGTAGTTTTTTGCCAGTTCCTCTTCTGAAAGGTAGACAATTGTTTTTCTCTTTCCCTCAAAAAATCTTAATATTCTCCTAGTTTGGCCCGGCACAGTTCACTTCCCAATAGCAGCAACAGCCTTATATCATAACCACATAAGTGGAGAAAATGCTCAGTAGCAATGAGAGAACTTGCTGTTGCATTTAAGTGATGTTAACTATTATTTAACATTTAAACTTATTTTCTGATTTTTTTATTTATCCTAAAACCCTGGTAAGGGATGTTTTTCTGTATTTGGAGCATCAGAAAATGTTTTATGGTGGAGGTGATGTTTTAAAGTTTGTTGTGTTGCTGCTGATACAGTAGCAGGTGCAGCTGCTAATACAGTAGCGGGTGCAGCTGCTAATACAGTAGCGGGTGCAGCTGCTAATACAGTAGCGGGTGCAGCCGCTAATACAGTAGCGGGTGCAGCCGCTAATACAGTAGCGGGTGCAGCCGCTAATACAGTAGCGGGTGCAGCCGCTAATACAGTAGCGGGTGCAGCCGCTAATACAGTAGCGGGTGCAGCTGCTGATACAGTAGCGGGTGCAGCTGCTAATACAGCAGCGGGTGCAGTTGCTAATACAGTAGCGGGTGCAGCCGCTAATACAGTAGCGGGTGCAGCTGCTAATACAGTAGCGGGTGCAGCTGCTGATACAGTAGCGGGTGCAGCTGCTAATACAGTAGCGGGTGCAGCTGCTAATACAGTAGCGGGTGCAGCTGCTAATACAGTAGCGGGTGCAGCTGCTAATACAGTAGCAGGTGCAGCTGCTAATACAGCAGCAGGTGCAGCTGCTAATACAGTAGCAGGTGCAGCTGCTAATACAGCAGCGGGTGCAGCTGCTAATACAGTAGCGGGTGCAGCTGCTGATACAGTAGCGGGTGCAGCTGCTAATACAGTAGCGGGTGCAGCTGCTAATACAGTAGCGGGTGCAGCTGCTAATACAGTAGCAGGTGCAGCTGCATATTTTTGCAATAAAAATGTTATGTTGTAATGGAATTCATGCATTAGTTTTTGTTTGCTTTGAACCCAGAGCAGACATCACACGCCAGACGACATCAACACTGCATACTTTAGTATTTGTTTATTTATCGTGAGTAATATCGATATCGCAGTATTAAGCCCTGTTATCGAATATCGCAGGTTTTCCTAATATCGTGCAGCCCTACTTTTAAGCTTAATATATTACCTTTACTTATGACCAATAAGCTGTGAGACGCTATATAAATGTAGAATATCAACGTGCTTGGCCTTTGGATGATTCATCAGAAGATTCTAGGATTCTTTTTCCTTTTCAGGTGTAGCGACATGAATGGCCTCATTTGTGACCCAAAGGTCACACTTCCTCAGCTGGGTCAAGCTGTCCTGGCTGCACTTCGATCTACAGATTATCCATCACAGGAGACTGAATGTCGTCTACCACCCCTTTAATCTGACTGCCTTTATCTGACTGCTGTTCCATCTGCAAGACGAAGGACACTTCAAGATTTAAAATAATCATTTTTAATAAACTCTTTTCAGTGTCTATTACAATGTTCATAAATAATCATCAAGGTTCATTATAAATGTATTTAATTACTGAAATTAATTATTATTCTTTGGTTAATAATAATTATTATTTATGATCAGGGGCGGCGTTAGGCCCGGCTACTTGGGCTGAAGCCCTGAATCATTTATGAAAAGCCCCGGATCTCAAACGCGGAAGTAACATGCAGTACCAAAGTCCAACAGAGAGGGCGCAGCTGGCAGTAGTTTGTATACAGCCTGCCTGAGCCTCCACCACTGAAGAAGAAACCCTTCAGCAGCCGGCTTCTTCTGCACTCTCTGCCTGAAACGCATGAGTGAAGATGGACATAAGGACGTTTTTTAGACCAAAAGTACAACGACAGAAGCCCAGCTTTGATGAGACTGGTGCTGACTCAGGTTTGTGAGTCTTATTTGAAAATATTTGTTGTGCTGCTGGTTTGCCTAAAGTTAGCTTACTATCAGGTAAAGTTGTTGGAGAAAGAAAGGGAAAATTTACTATCATCTCACACTAAACACTAACAGGAACAATACTCTGCCCTGAATATGCTGAATATGTAGCTTCAGATTAAACATTATGTGGTACAAGACATATATATATATGATGTTGACTAGTGCGTGTCACGTGTGTGTGTGCGCGTGTATGTGTGTGCGCATGCATGTGTGTGTTAAGCCCCGGATCTTCTTCAGTCCTAAATCCACCCCTGTTTATGATAATCAGTAATGTTTAACAGTGACAAGAAGATCATCTGCACTTATACACACCATGCAGGACACAGTAAATCAGGTTAAGGTTAACTGCACTCACATGTCTTTGTCACATGACAACCCAGAGCTTTCTGTCTCTGAGAGGGCGTGTTCTGATGTATGTTAAATCTACATGTCAAAATCTAATTTGTTAGAATAAGATTACCGGCCGTCTCTTAAAACCTAACTCCTCAGTTCATGTTCAGTTCTTGAGCTCACCAAATTCTCTCCGTGGCAACGAGAGTCCAGAGGATCGAGTCGGCCGTTCGAAACCTCTACTAAAGCTTTTCTGTCAAGCCGATAGAATCGCTTCAACAGAAACGCCATCTGCAGCAAAGCTGACGCTACGAGACTCCTTAAGAATCCGCTCAGACGCAAACCGATTCCACACCTGTGTGCCTGCAGCAACTCTAGGACCAGAGAGTCGGTACCACTGGTCTTCCCTACCGGACCGAGTACCCAGAGGCTGATCAACGTCCTCCCTTGACCTCCGGATCTCAACAGAGGGTCGTCTGAACGGTGAGACAGAACACAGATTGCGTCTGAATGCCTCTTTTATTAAGAAATAATTTAGCTCAACTGCAAACACAATTCTTTCACCCAGAACGCGTTTTTCTCTCTCTAAGATAAAAACCTTCTGAGAATTACATTCACACATCCAAACACACACACACACTTCATTTTTAGTTTCATCCAGACACAGATTGCTTTAATACCAAAGCTTTTATAAATTGTCATTTATGATTTGTCTTTTAAACTGTCATCTTTAAATTGTTAGTAATAAATTTCTTAACTTTTTAAACCTGACTCTTCTTTGAAATAAAACACAGAGTGGTGCATTTGGTCACTGAACGAGCAAAGTTCTCTTTAGATCTTCAGAATTAATAAATAAACTTTTGCTATTAATTTAAATCTCTTAAATAGTAATCTTTTGATTAAATATAGACCAAGCCAGTTGGTGTATGAACTTCTATCGATTACATAAATATCCGTGGATATATATATATGATATAAGTTTCATTGCCAATTCGTTTGATCTTTCTCAGAATTGAACAAAGCTGAATAGCAACAGCGTTAAATTCTAGTTATGTAGATTAACAACGCTACACAGGGATCAAACACACTTCGTCTCAACTCAGAC
This sequence comes from Nothobranchius kuhntae, assembly GCA_006942095.1. NCBI lineage: Eukaryota > Metazoa > Chordata > Actinopteri > Cyprinodontiformes > Nothobranchiidae > Nothobranchius > Nothobranchius kuhntae. Next base: position 2,262,116 of record SSNQ01034739.1, read on the forward strand.
AGTCAGGTTTATAAAAGATAAGAAATGTATTTTCTAAGCAAATTAAAAACATGACAAGTTAACCAAGGCTACTGTGATGGATGACTCTAAGAGGATGGGATGTGATGTATGGTGACTATGTGTGAATGTGAGGTTATCAGAACCTTCGTATTTAGAAGAACTGAGTTCTGGGTGAAAAAAATTTGGTTTGCATTGAGCTATGAAGTTGGTTCTTATCAAAACGGCATCAGACGCAATCTGGCCGTGTTCTACGTACCCCTGAGGAGACTCCCTTTCAGATGTAGGGGGGGTCGGGTGACCCCAAGGTACCGAAGTTCGTAGAAAAGACCGCAGTACGACCAGGTCGGTCCAGTCGTCTCCCGGATCACAACAGATAGATGAAACCTTTTGTGTCTAGAACAGCTGTTTCTGAATAGCTGAATGACCCGTTTTGCTGTGTCAGCTACAGGCAGCTTTTAGCTTGTCGAAAGCTTTGGGTTCGCTCCGGATGGCCTGTCCGTAGCTTTCTCTAGAACTGACTCACCGTCTAGTGAGCTCTGTTTTAATATTCTCATCTCTTGGCCAATCGGGACGTGCCGTGTTGAGGGGTGTTCACAAGCAAACCTCAGAACGTCACGCCACTTTCAGATACAGGATGTTCCAATTTGTGGAACAGAAAGCAATGTGTCAGGATATTAGCTTAACCTTGTCATCGTCACGTGTCTGAGTGTGTGAGCTCAGAAAATAGTGATTCAATTGTTAACCAACATTACTGATCATAATATCAAAATGTTTCATTTCAAACTTCAGTAGTTCAAGCACTGATTAATCAACCTCATTAATTTAAGCACAGATTAATAAAAACATTGTTATTAATTCATATAACATTTGTTCATCCATTTCATGATTGATTAACTCATATAAGCTGAAAATAATAATGCATTGAACTTATAAGACGCTTTCACACACTCTCACATTCACACACTGCTAGAGATGGTGAGCTACTTGTAGCCACAGCCGCCCTGGGGAGGTCTGACAGAGGCGAGGCTGCCATTTGGCGCCGTCGGCCCCTCTGACCACCACTAACACTTAAATAGTCACTTTATTCAGAGGCACGAGAAATCCTGCTGTGTTATCAGAAGAAGGCTTTGTTTGGGAACACAGGCGGACATGGTGTTCCTCCTGAAATGTCAACAAGGTTTGCAGAGCCTTGTTGCTTGTTTGAAGGTAGAATGTGAAATCTACCTTAGAGCTGGAATTTATGTCTTCCGGTGACCGGTGGCATGTAGGTCCGTTTTTAGGTTAAAACTGACCATTGCTGGACGTTACAATTTTTGGACACTTATGTGGGGTCGGGTAGCGGGGGCAACAGCCTAAGCAGGGAGGCCAGACTTATCTCTCCCCGGCCACTTGGTCCAGCTCCTCCTGGGGAATCCCAAGGTGTTCCCTGGCCAGAGACCCTCCAGCGTGTCCTGGGTCTTCTTTTGGGTCTCTTCCTGGTTGGACGTGCCCGGAAAACCTCACCAGGGAGGCATTCAGGAGACATTCTAACTAAATGCCCGAGCCACCTCAACTGGCTCCTCTTGACGCAGCGGATCTACTCCAAGCCCCTCCCGGATGACAGAGCTTCTCACCCCATCTCTAAGGGAGAGTCCAGCCACCCTGCGGAGAAAACTCATCTCAACCGCTTGTATCCGTGATCTCATTCTTTCGGTCACTACCCAAAGCTTGTGACCATAGGTGAAGGTAGGAACGTAGATCAACTGGTAAATCTAGAGCTTTGCCTTCTGGCTCAGCTCTCTCTCCACCACAACAGATCAGTGCAACGCCCGCATCACTGCAGACGCAGCACCAATCCATCTGTCGATCTCACTCTCCATCTTTCCCTCACTCGTGAACAAGACCCCGAGATACTTATACTCCTCCACTTGGGGCAGAAAATCCTGTCCATAAAAGGATCGACTACAAGAATCGGTGACAAAGGGCAGCCTTGGCAGAGTTCAAGTCCAACGTGGCTGAGCGCCTCCAGATCCCCAAAACACATGAAGATTAGTTGGGCGAACTCCCACACACCCTCCAGGACCCTCCTAAGGGTCACCTCCTAAGAGCTGGGGAGGGCCACGATAAGATTAAAAGTGAATGTCTGGAAAGATTCAGAGCCCTTTTGATTGATGACCATGTCATGGTCTGCGTCTCCCCTCATGTGTCTCCTGGTGTTCTCCATCCCTCTCTAGGTTCTCCTTTTGTGTCTCCTGGCGCCCTCATGTGTCCTTGTCTGTGTCTTCCTCGCGTGTCTCCTGATGTTCTCCATTTTTCCCCAGATCTTCAGCCCTCTAGGTTTGCCTACTCAGATATCCCCCTCCCAGTTCCTGTGCTTCCGTGGTCCCCTTTAGTCACGCCCCTGTAGTTCTTCTTTCTGTAGTGTTTGCCCTTTAGTTTCAACTTCCCCCCTTAGAATATTAGTTATGATTTCTGCCCCTCTGGTCTTTAGGTTTTTCTCTTAGGTCATTTTCCTTTAGCTACAGCTGCTCATGTTATTAGTCTCTCTAGTGTGTTTTTCCCATCGGGTGTTTGAGGTTTTTCTCCCCCCTTAGATTATTAAGTTATGTTTCCTGCCCTTCTTGTCTTTAGGTTTTATTCTTAGGTCATGTTAGTTTCCTCCCTGATTAGTAACTCAGTTCAACTGGTCTCTCTCTCCCCACACACCTGCAATTCATCTCCCTCTCATCCTCCCCAGTGTATAAAGCCCTGTCTGTGTCTCAATCTTTTTGTCGGCCCAATGTCGTCGGTCCATTGTTTGGTGTCAGCGTTGTTTTGTGCCTCGTCTCTAGGTGTGTGTTCTATGTGAGCTTTCATTCTCTTGGTGTTCAGGACTTTGGTTTTTGGCTTCCTGCCCTTTTGGATTTTTTTTCCTCATCCTAATAAAAGGATTTTACTTTGAAACTGCTCCTGCCTCGTGTCATCTGGTGTTTCTGCATCTTGGGTCCTAACCTCCTCCTAACTCCCAACATGACAGACCATGGGATATGGCTTCAGGGGGTCACGGTGTGTTATCTGTACAATTATCTATGCACAAGTTAGTGGCCATATTTTAGACTTGGTGCTGCCACTGGGTGGAGGAGTCTCCAACCTGCAGGTCCAAGAGACCTATTTTTCAGATCACAGGCCAGTATTGTTTGATGTGGCCTGGAATCACAAACATGTGCAACAATATGCTCCGATGAAGCACTGTCGGATGTTAAAAGACTCTACAGCTGCTGAGTTTGCCGCAGTGTTTTCTATGGGGGGTGTGGAGCATGACTACAGATCCTGGACCACAGAAGAGCTTGTTATACAATTTGATTCAGCATGCACCATGGCGCTTGATGTGGTAGCTAGGGATGCACTGATTCGATACTGGTATCGGTGTCGATACCGATACCAATAGCAGTATCGGTAAAAGTTAACCAATATCAGGAACCGATACCAATGCAGTCGCTTGAAAATGGCTTCACTGTAACTTGTCATTTCTGTTCACCTAATATTTTAGTTTTGTGATGATTTCCATTCATATATTTTACTTTTTATCTACCTCACAGTCTTTTCCTGTTGAAAGCAGAGACGAAAATAAAATCTGATTCTGTATTCCAAATCATTGCATTTTTTTGTGTGGTGGAAGTATCGCTGTTGGTAATCGGTCTCGGCGAGTACTCAGATCTAAGTATCGGTATCGCATCAGTTTGGAAAAAAGTGGTATCGTTGCATCCCTAGTTACATCTGTACAAACCAATTTAAACCAACCTACTGAATTAAGGTCACTTTTGAGAGTGCATCAGGTACAGAGTCTTTCTCCCCTGGAAGTGAAAAACCAGAAAAGGTCCATTAGCTGGAGACGATCCAGACAAGAAAGAAGCTTCCTATAGACTAGGGATGCACCGATGGATCGGCATTTGATCGTAATCGGCCGATAGCGCCCCTATCGGTTTTGATCGGAGTTTTCAAAATAGATCAAAGCAGACCGATCAGGTAGGGTTGTCATGGTAACCAGTGTAGCGGTAAACCCCGGTAAAAAAAAAAGTTGACAATAATAATAACCATCTTGTTTTTAAAAAAAACTATATTATCTTGGTGGGTTTACCGTGGCTGCGGTGTAGGCGCGGTGACCCTTACCAGCCAATGTATCATCTGCTGAAGTTGCAGGACCGGCGGCACATGCCTGCTTTGCTGTTTACAACCAAAACTTTCTTGAAGCTAAAGCTGAAATAATGACCAAAGGAGGAGACGGCAGCGTTCAGGACATTTATTATCCCTCAAAGAAGACAAAGTGGGAAGTACGGACATCTTTTGGATATTTGAAGAACGCCGAGGGACAGCTGATAGAAGACGGCGATCCTGTTTGCAGCACGTGCAGAAAAAGTGTCTGTGAAAGGCAGCAATGCTTCAAATCTCATGACACATCTGCGTGACCATCTCCCACAACTCTACAGTCAACGCAAGGCAAGCTAACGTTAGCGTTTTAGCTAAAATGCGTGATCCAAGGATTTGGGTTGAGGGAGAATGCAACAAGTGGCTATATAAAGCAGCCGCAGCGCCGCTACCTGCATATAAACCGAGTCGCGGACACCGCCATGTTGAAATGACGCTATGCATTACGGGGCTCCCAGGGGCAGATAAGAGTTGGTCTCTCTCCGAGAATAATTATGAATTTAACAACGATTACTGCCTGATGACATTTTCCCACATCTGCAAAGCTCACTGGAAGGACACAAACCGAGGACAATATTTCCCTGATATAGGGTCTATTACTCAAGTAAGGGTAAAAAAGTATCTGATTAGAAGGCTACTTGAGTACTGAGTATCATCTGGTCTAATATTTTTAAAATGATGACATCAAACAGACAAAAAGTAAGAAGTTATGGGCAAATATTGGTATTTTAAAGACTAAAGGGGAAAAATGTAAACAAATAAGCAATATAATTACAAAATAACACATTTTAGGCAAAAGTTAGACACAAACTGAGGACAATATTTTCCTGATATGCAGGGTTTATTTAGTTGTCTGAAAATGTAACACGTTTAAAAAAATTCCGCGAAAATACCGAAAACCGTGGTAATTTTGGTCACAACAACCGTGAGGTTACATTTTCACACCGTGACAACCTTAATACAGACCATTTTAGATTAGGTTGCATTTCCTTTATTCCCAGATTATGTAGTTTGTAGCACTCATTATAATGTTGTAGAAAATTTCTGTCCAATCCACGTGATCGGTATCGGTGATGGGTATCGGTGATCAGCATTCTTTGATATCGGTATCGGTGATCGGCAACAAAAAACCTGATCGGTGCATCCCTACTATAGACAATAACAAGGACCAGTGGCCTCATTTATCAAACGCTGCATAGAATCCTTACTAAAACGTACTTAAGCTCAGCAAAAAAAAAAAAGTACTTACGCCAAGCAGGTTTGTGATCTATCAAACATGGAGTACGCACAGCTGCACACAATCTCCGCTTCGAGAATGTTTCTCAGCTACTTTTTAGTCACATCCCGCCCTCACCACGCCCACTTACTGCCATAAATAGTCAATGCAAAGTGCCTTGTGGATCTCATGCGTATACATAAGCCGGCTTGTTGCAGCATTTCGATCCCGACTGCAGATCAAGGAAGCGCAATTCCACAAGCAGAAGTTGAGGTACCTGTGGGTGAGGCGGAGAAATGAAAGGAAGTGCTTTTGCAAAACAAATAAGAGAAAATCCATGGAGTGGCACAGCGTTGCTGAAGCTGTCGATGCTGAGTTCTTCAGAGATCTGTGGTGGATGTAAAATAATGGTCCGATCAGGATTCGATCCCCAGACTCCCGGGTGAGAGTCACGCATGCTAACCAGTCAGCCAAACGGACATCACCCTTGGCTAACTAGCCAGGGCGCATGCTCATACTGTCACAGATGCATAACATTCTGTCTCAATCTGTCCCCCTGCTGATATTCAGCATTCCGTATTCTGCACTTCAGGCTGTGTGTGTGTGTGTGTGTGTGTGTGTGTGTGTGTGTGTGTGTGTGTGTGTGTGTGTGTGTATGTATGTGGGGGGGCTTGTTCTGTGTGCACACGAAGCGGTACAAGTGATAATGCTGCAGGACTTCATAATTGTATCTTCTCGGCAGCAGCACTGCAGGTGCTCTCCATGTCCAACATGTGCGTAAGCCAGGTCCTTAGTCAACTTTAAGTTGCTCACATTTTTCCGCTAAGTTTTCTTTCATAAATCCCAAAGTTTGCGTGAAAAGTTGCTTACGCAGTTTTCCGACCCCGTTTTGTGCGTAAGCAAGCTTGATAAATGAGGCCCCTGATAAGCTGAGAAGAACCTGTGGAGGAATCCCTACCTGTCCTCAGGTAAAGTGTGTGAACAGTGAGTGCATCATCAGTGACTGATTAGGTCCATAACCAACCAGATGTTTTCCCCCTGTCTATGTGAGGACCACACCTGGGGGTTCCATTTAAAAACTGGTACTTTCTCAGGAGCTGATAATAAACCGGTACTGACGTTCAGGTAGAAAGTTCTGGAAACTGTAGCTCTCTCTCTCTCACACACACACACACACACACACACACATCTGTGTGTTCAGAGACAGACCTGTGAAGATAGACGAGGTGACCTTCTGGCGGACTTGAGTCCAGGTCCTGGAGGTTCTGATCCAGCCTGCATCACCGACCAGAGCCAGAACTCATTCACACCTGAAACAAAAACACGTTTTTATTATTTGTCATTGGTTTGGTTCCGTTCTTAGTCTCTTCCAGTTATGTTTTTCTATTGACCTATCACGTGACCACTAATTAGAGCAGACGGTCAACCCGACCAACACAAACCGGACCCGGAGCCGCAGGGAAGCTAACGTAAGCTACCTGAACTGCTGTTGAGATTCTCACCGTGGGTTTCCGGTTCCGTGTATCTGTTCGTCACCGAACCAGGACCAGACCGCCAGCTTTTCTCGTTGCGTTATAAAATTGTCTTTGATGTTTATTTATTCATTTTGTGGTTTTGTTTTTGTTCAACGCCAACAGGAAGGCGATGTTGTCGCGCTTAAGTGACGTCACGATAACGCGCCTGCATATTCATTTTTATTTAGATATATTTGGATTTTTTTATTACCTTTTTATTAAAATATTAATTTAAATAGGTAGATCCTCGTTTCTAAACTTTATTAGAATTTTAATAATCACAAAATTCATAGATTCGGGTGGGGGTGGGGGGCATAGGACTCCTGTTATCATTTATGAATATAAAATAAAAATTATTTAAATTGTACATTTATTAAAATCAAATTTAACAAAAAAATATTGGTTATATAATGGATCTAATAGTAAAACTAAAATTAAATGAAATAAATATTTTGACATAAATTTAAATGTTAATTAGAATTATATAAAATGTATATTATTCTTTCATTTATATAACTATAGAAGCAGGGAAACAATTCTACCATGCTTATTACTGGCCCTCCAGCACCAGGACTGAGAACCTGAACTCTAAAATGTCCTAATCTGCATCAGTAGAGTTGGGGAAGCTCCTTGTTCCCAGAATGCTGCATCCAACCGCGTTCGTGGAAAGCTGAGTGGAAGGAAAAGGCAATCCACCAGCAGGGAGAGAACCTTGAGAGGATATCAAGAAATCTATTCAGGTTGTCTTGGGGAGCTTCCATGTGAACTGGAGTCAGAACATCAAGAACCTCTTCACTTTGACTAACTGGACAACAGATGTCACTTTCCTCATGACAACCCCTACTGAACCAGAGACATCAGAAGCATCTCACCTGGGAGAGAACATCATTGATCATTATTTTTATAGATTATTGAATAAAAACAATTAACAATGAGATTTAGCTATTTTATTCAGAGAATCCAGTTTCTCCTCCCTTATTTTGGTTTCCATGGTGACATGAGGTGTCTTCTCTGGTCCAGAGTTTCATCAAGTAGTGCGTGTCTCCATGGCAACAAGAACAGCCCTTATTTATCAGGCTGAGGATTGTGAGTAGTGTAGTCCTTGTAAAGTGAACCAGAACAGTTGTGGAGCAGCCACAGAATGTTCTGGATGATCAGAGACACCAACGAACCAAAACCTGCAGCAAAAGATCAAAACTTTGGTTCCTGTTTAAAAAATCTCAGCACGTAAAATCAATTTAGAAAAATGTCTCAAACGTCCAGTGAAAACATCTAAGTTGTCTCTGACCAGAGGGACCAGATCTTCTTTATCTCTAATATTAATTCATTACTACATTTCCCCACATTTAGAAACTGAAGACTAAAATCATTCCTTGAAGTTTTTCAGTGAGTGAGGAAAACAATCCTGCAGTTTGGAATGAAAAGTGAGTGAAACACTGCCACCTAGTGGTGGAGGTGGAGCAACATCACATGCTTTAAGGTTTAATTTTCTGTCTCTACGCGTCACGTTTATCCCATAATAAGTCAAGTCTTTCATTTTCTAAAACATTCCATCAACAAGCTCTAATCCGCTCATGAGTCCGATGCGCCTCTGCCTCTAGGAGGAGTCAGGATCCACGTCTCTGATTGGCAGTCAGCTGGGGAGCAGGTGGATGGCACCAGGTTCTGTTTGAAGCAGGTCCAGAGATAAAAACACAGAAGTTCAGCGGTGTCATCAGAACGGAAAAAACCCACTAGATTCTGGTCCAGATGTTCCGGGGTTTCGTCAGGAAATGAAATGCAGGACTGACTTAACTGGTGGCTCAGAGACAAGGTCCAACAAAGTGTCCTTCTGTGTCCACCGAACTACCTGTCCTTGGAGGAGCGCAGATCGGTGGTGATTGGGTCATGCTGGATGGTCTGGTGCAGCATCAGAGCCAGCAGCCCAGCTCGGTTTGTCATCGCCGCCCGAAGATTTCTCTCCTGCTCAAACAGCTCATCCAGCTTATACCACTGAGAGGAGAGAGAGAGAGAGAGAGAGAGAGAGAGAGAGAGAGAGAGAGAGAGAGAGAGAGAGAGAGAGAGAGAGAGAGAGAGAGAGAGAGAGAGAGAGAGAGAGAGAGAGAGAGAGAGTCAGGGAGAGGCAAGAGCAGTCAGGCTGTCACTAGAATGGATCAGAACCGATTACCACACGAACTCGCTCCAGGTCCACCTCGGCACGCCGAAGCTTCTCCCAGCAGTAATGTTTGTTACACTTCCTCTTGGAGACCCGACAGAAGTCTCCGGTCAGCTCGAACACGTCTCTGACCAGAGGACAGCCACACACCTCGTCTGCTGGGACCTGACACACACCCAAACACACACACACGTTTAATGATTCATTTAGAATAAAAATAGAAACTAAACTTGAGTCCAAGTCAGACCTGGTAGAACTGATCAGATGGAGGGGCGGAACCCTCCCTCTTGTGATGATGCCATGTTGACTTTAGAACCAGTTGGTTCCACTCACATCACATTGGTTGGGATTATTCAGGATATTTTATATCTTTAACACTGGACCACTGAGACTGTCTGTTCATGCTAACAGGTCAGGGAACAGAAAAGACTCACTAGTGAGTGCTAGTTTGGATTTAACCTGATTAACGATGATTTTACCTGATTAAAGATTATTTTACCTGATTAAAAACGATTTTACCAGATTAAAGACGATTTTACCTGATTAAAAATAATTTTATCTGATTAAAGACAATTTTATCTGATTAAAGACAATTTTACCTGATTAAATATAATTTTATCTGATTAAAGATAATTTTATCTGATTAAAGACGATTTTAACTGATTAAAGATTATTTGACCTGATTAAAGATTATTTTACCTGATTAAAGACAATTTTATCTGATTAAAGATGATTTTATCTGATTAAAGA
>SSNQ01034739.1:2274401-2301901 GCA_006942095.1 Nothobranchius kuhntae
GATTAAAGATTATTTTACCTGATTAAAGACGATTTTATCTGATTAAAGATTATGTTACCTGATTAAATACGATTTTATCTTATTAAAGATTATTTTATCTGATTAAAGACGATTTTTATTTTATGGAGACCTGACTGTAATAATAAGTAAAGGTTATCAACTGTAGGTTTAGTGTGCTCATAGGAAACGTGACAAAAAACACAAATCACATACCTCTTTATGGCCTATATAGTTGTCATCATCAACGTTACATGATTTACAGAATACACGTGACCAACTAACATTTTGCATTCTACCACCGGATGTTTGGATCAAAATGTGAACCAATCAGATCTTAGATCAGGTGAGAGCCAGGCGTTTCCCGTCATGCCCTAGGTTTTGCAGCCAGTGGAGAGCAACTGCAGCGCCTTGCTGCAAAATCTGCGGCCGCCTTGATCTCACGAGGTTGTCGTTGCCTACGTAGGCATGACGTCAGATCAAGTCGGCGTCAAGTCGGACACAAATCTAACCGGCAAGCACTGCGTGCCGATCACCGGTGATCTAATCTGTGCAGAACTGGCTCATCTCGAAAAAGGCCAATGTCACGTTCTGCTTCTCAGCCTTGGTTGCCTCTCGTCTCCCCGTGTGTTTATTGGTTGCACCTGCTTCTTGTTAACCTGATCACCTGCTCCTGTGTATTTAAGCCCTGTCAGTCCTGTGTCTTTTGTCGGTTCATCTGTTGTCCTTATCTTATGTCTCCCCATGTCAACGTGCTTCTGTTCCTGTTGTTTCTGCACTCCCAAGTCCCTGCAATAAATGGATCTAAGTATTTTGCTGCCTCAGAGCTTCACTCACCTGCATATGGGTCCAAAACCAACACTCATTGTGACAGACATTGAGGGTATCAAGTCAGGTAAAATAAAACGTACCTTTGGATCTCTGGAATGTTCTGGACACAAGACCTGCAGCCGCTTACAGTACGTCTTACTCTGAGGGTTGTAGACGTCACAGAACAACCGGGTGGCTCTAGGGCAGGACAAGGTTCCCACAAACAGTTATTAGAGGCAGGAGGGACAATACAGACAACCGGGACACAGGGGATGGAGGTTGACTTACCCCTCAATGCGGGTTGGATACATGGACCCAAAGGAGGTTTGACTCTCATACTGTTGGGACAAAAAGAGTTGGTGAGGACAGTCCTCATCCCCATCCTGTCCTGCAGCTCTAGTCACAGGCCTACATTACCCACAATGCACATGGATCCAGAAGGTAGATTCATCAGACTATCCTGAGCAAAAGAATCTGCTCTGATGGGACTGACTGTCCTCTCTGAGGTACTTTGCGTTTCAATATTCTGGAACTATTCAGGTGTGGTAAGCCGCGACAGTCAATGACCCAGTTTCCTGGTACAGGAACATTGTGCTGTTTGTTTTGGTTGGAAGTGTCTCCGTAGTGTTTGTTGTGTTCATAACAAATAGAAACAGATCCCCAAACATGGTTTACTTCCTACATGTCACTCACTTTTCTTCTACCTCCAACCGGACTCTAAATCCATTCTTATAAAAATTCCAAATATTGAACTGAATCGATTCGTAATTCCAAAAACCTTTGTAGTCGCTAAGGAAAAGTCCAGACGGCCATTTAAAGGTCTAGGTCTGAAAGGGTTAATAGAGTTTCCCCCGGTGAGCTCACCCAGTGTTGCATCTTTGAGTTACAGGCATCAAATGAAGGTAACAGCCACACTGGCCCATATCAGCATCAAACTGGAACAGACTGGATGGGATCAGGTCACGATAAACAATTCTAACTGTTCAGAATCGGAGTCTAATAGATTCTTGAAATATTGAATCGATACCCAGCTCTACGCTGTGTTCTCCTACAACTACGGCAAGCCAATGGTGGCACTATCACACCTAGCCTGGCCCGGACCGGGCTAGGTGGTGTCGCGCCTGGGCCCCCACCCGTAGGTTTTCTTCACAGACACTTCTCAGCGGCGGAAATCTTTGAGCAGGTGGGCGGGGCAAAAAACACGAAGAGAAGTCTGTGGTGTCTCCCTTACGTAAACAGAGGCGGCCGTGAGCAGTGTTGCTTTTGGAGACTAACGGATGTTGCATCCAGACTGCTGTGTCTGTCCTCGCGCTGCGCAGCTCAAGCTTCGACAGATCTGTCTGTCACTGAAACTGTGTGTGTGCTCCTCACAGCACATCTCAGTGAGACAGATCCGCAGCGGCTTCAGTCAGTGGAGATGTTTACTCCACAGTATCCAGAATGATAACGAACCGCGGGAAGCCCTCGCTGGCTGAATCTACCCGCCAGGCAGAGGCTGTTGGGTCACCTCAGCCCGAAACAGTCCGCCAGGGAGGAGGTCAGAAAAAAAGGGCAGTTGAGCAGGGAAAAAAGCCAGGCTACCCAGGTGTGAATACATAAAACATTACCTGAGCAGAACCGAGTCGGCCCAGATGTGAAAGCGCTAAAGGAGTCGCCACTTTTCCAGGCTCCAGGTGTCGCGTTTGCATGCACAGCGTGAGCAGTCAGGTAGCATTTGAGCATCGAGCCGTACAGTGTCAACACAATTCGTGAGCCGTTCTCTGCGATGGTCTAAAATTTAAAAATGGAGCTGTATAGAATCGCACAGCGTGTGCCCGGTTTTAAAGACCAAGTTCATTCTGTTTTTTTCAGGAGGTTTGTGGTACTCTGGTATAAATGAATGCCTTGTGAGACGACCTCTGTGGGAAAAAGCTCTGGTGCAGAGGTGAGCAGAAGGTGGTAGGCTTTGCTGTATTAGGGCTCAATTTTCGGGCATCTCTCCTCTGATTGGCCAACAGCAACACAACTCTACCACTGACTGTCCGCTTTGCAATGCTGATGTTTTATCTCCACAAATAACACAAGCCTGGAGGAGTTCTGCTCTGTTGCTAAAGCTAACGGTTAGCTTCTACTAGCCGAGACGCTCTCTGCTGTTTCCTGGATGCTAAACCAACGACAGCCTTCCCCGTCGGGAGCCAAGATGAGCAAGTCCAGGAACATTTACTTTCAGTGTGGCGTAGATCTGACGAGCTTTCCTGACTTGAGTGTTCCCCGTCTGTTTTCTATTGGCGGTTAGTAAAAAATATGTAAACTCACCTTAGCATAGCACCTCTCCATGTGACGCAGCGCCACCTTAGGGTTGACGGGATGGCTGCAGGACACACAGAATATCTGCAGGTCTGTGTCATCTCCATCTCCTTCGGCCACCTGCAGACAGAACAAAGGTACATGAGAGCTGGACCAATCAGTGGGAGGCTGCATGTATGTGTGTGTGTGTGTGTGGGGGGGGGGGGGTCGTACCTCCTCATGTTGTTGGACCTGCTGCTGCTTGGCGTTGGCAATGATGGTCTCCAGATCATGGAAACGTTTCTCCATCAGCGTGAGGCGGAGCCTAGCGGCCTGCTGCTCCTTCCTGATTCGCTCCAGCTGTCTCCTCCCCATCTCCTCTGCAATGCAGGGACTCTGCTGCCACTGCTGGATCCTCTGGGGGAGGATCTCGTAAATTCGGCTGTGGACAGAGACAGATGTGAATTCCAGGTGACTCGCTCGCCTCGGCATGAGTGCAGACCTCAGGCTCACTTGGCGGCGAGCTTCATCCCACATTCCTCAGAGCAGTACTTGGAGTTGCTCCTCGCAGGTTCGATGCAACTAGGGCCCAGGCACTGCTTCACAGCCCCGCCCACATCTTTAGCTCCACCCTCTCCTGCTCGCTCACTATGTCGCACACGCTCCCGGTGCCTCTGTTTGACCTTATGACGCCGAAGCTTGATCTCCTCTTTCGGAGCAAACACAGACTTCTGCAGGGGCACAGGTGCGTTAGTGACATCATCAGTGATGTAGGTGATCATGTGATCTACATGGCTTCACCTTCTTCTCTGGCTTCTTGTCTCGTCTCTTCACATGCTTCACCTTCACAGCTTTCTTCCTCAACAAATCAGATTGAGCCTCCTCTTCCTCCTCTTCCTCCCCGCTGCGCCATACCTGTGACAGGAAGATGTGATAAAACAGGAAGTCGACCCTTGAGGTCTGATTGATCCACCACTCACCAGGTGACTGAAACCAGCAGCTTTGTACTGCTCATACAACTCCAGCTCGCTCTCGCTGAACCCCTCCCCATCTTCTTCATCGTCTTCATCCATCAGATGCCCCGCCCCCTTTCTCAAAACACCATGCCCCCTGCTGTCGCCCTGACTCATCTCCTCGTCTCTGACCCGGAGCATCTTCTGCTCAGAGACAATCAGAGACACACACTGTTAGGCGTAACAAGAAATGTCCAACTGGTAATGCATTAGTCCTGCCCCGTTACCATAGTAACGGCTGAGATGTGGTCTGCAACTGGTTGATCAAACAGAGGGCTTACAATCACTTAGGTCCAGGTTTAAGGGACGTCAACGACATAGATACACCAGCTGGGATTCAAACCTGCAACCTTGTTGCTGTGAAGTTGAACCAGGCCCTAATGTGCAGACCGGATTCAACCGGTCTGGAAGCTTCTAAGGATTGTTGTAACAATAAAACAAAAGGTGCTGCAGAGCTCCCTGATGCAGGCAACCAGGGCAAAAACAAAGATGGAGGAGAACACGTACCCGAGCTCGGACCTCGCACTGTCTCATGCGACACTTCTGTCGGATCTTGTTAGGACCCCCAAACTTCTTCATGTCCTTACAGAAGTCACACTGACCACAGTCCTCCGTCCTGAGACAGGCATCACACTCACCACACATCCGGGCCGAGCGCTTTATCTGCGCACGCACACACACACACACACACACACACACACACAAACATGCAACATAAACAGAGAGACATTTGAGGTGGACTTTGGGACAGTTTGGGCTTTAGTATGTCCAATGATGCGCTTTACTAATCTGGACACGCCCACTTTAACAACATCATCAAGATCAGGTTCACCTGCTGCTCCTCAGATCACAGCTAACAGCTAGTGAGCTCTGCTCCCCATCAGACAGGGTTACCTGAGAGCTCCTCCTCCAGGAGAACTGATTACCTGGGAGCCCCGCCTCCTGTCGAGTTTAGATTGAGGGGTGGAGCTGTCATCTCCATCAGTTTTGTCATCTTTTCCTGACTCCCCCTGTTTGTTCTTCCTCTGGCGGTATTTAATCTCCAGGGCTGGGTCTCGGTCTGCAGGTGTTAAAACACAAAGCTGGTACCTGGTCCAGGTACTGCCAACAGCTCCAGGATGGGTTTGGTTCTGAAACACTAACCTCTGCAGGACGGACAGAACCACACCCTGATGGCCTTGGCTGCTCTCTCCGAGACTCCGACACAGTTCCCATGGTACCACTCGGTGCAGCTGTCACAGCCTCTATCCCACACACACACACACACACACACACACACACACACACACACACACACACACACACACACACACACGGTGGTGAGCATCAGCTGTTTATGTTTTTGTTTTGTAAACAAAATTTTTCTCACATCATGAAACAGTTGATGTCTGGTTTCCGACAGATGCAGTAAACTGGACAGCTGGTGGTTTCCATGGTAACCTCTCCTCCTCCTCCTTCTCCTCTCTCCTCCTCCTGCTCCTCTGGGTTGCGCACCTCCTAAGACAAATAAACAAGATTAAAGGAATATTTTTAATAAAAGCCTCTGATTGGTTAGACTCCTGCATCTGGATCAAGAACCACGTGACAGGGTTCCGGTCAGACCTGCTGCAGCGCGACTCGGGTTCAGCACCAGAGTATGGATGAACGTAGATCAACAACATCCAGTCCAGGAAAAATGCATCCTGAAGGGATGTCGCGGTTCGTGTGCAACATGAAAGCGGACCGGAACCGAGAGCGGACTCACCATGAGGTTCTGCTGATCTGGGTTCCGTTAGTTTGTCTTGCAGCAGCTCCCTCTTTGTTTTCGCTCCATCTTCATCCCCCTCTTCCTCTGTAGCCCCCCAAACAGGACGGAACCCCGGAACCGGGAGGCGCCCTCTGCTGCTGGGAAGAGACACGCGCAGCAGCGGGCTGAACCCGGTCCTCCGAACCGGTTTTATTATATTTTATTTTATTTGACCAGGAAAGGCAAGTCAGATTAAAAACGAGAGTCCAGTGCGCTCCAGACCAGGGCAGAGACCAGAAGTAGGCTAAGTCAGCAGATGGCGCTCTCGGCGGGGGCAGAAGACTCTGGGACATCCATGTGCGCCGCTGACATACGGTTCTAACTGGTTTGGAGGGTCTGGACCGGTCCGGTTTTGTTTCTCTGGACCTTTAATCATCATTCAGCATCAGTGGGGAGTTTTGGAGCAGGTCACTGATTTACAGCTGAAACACAGCTGCATGAATAAAGCTTGTAATGGATGAATGAATGAACTGATCCGTTTATATTCGGAATCTTTAGGTCATCTGATGATGTCATAGCCGTGTGTGTGTGTGTGTGTGTGTGTGTGTGTGTGTGTGTGTGTGTGTGTGTGTGTGTGTGTGTGTGTGTGTGTGTGTGTGTGTGTGTGTGTGTGTGTAGTGGGCGGAGGGCTTCACACACACCAAAGCTGCCGACTGAACGGACCGAAGCTGCAAGTATTGAAACTTTTCTTTCATTTTCATTTAAACAGGAAGTTTGTGATCAGCGGTTTTTCTGTTGACCAAACACTAAACTTTATAAAACTCACAATGAAACAGTTTATTTACTGGATGAGTTTAAACGACTGCGTTAGGAAAGGATTTTGTTCCTAGATGAGCTCAGCCTTTTATTTTCCTGCCGATGAGGCTCGGGGATCATCCAACCCTCCAGCCGTCAGTTATTTCTACCAGAAGCTTGTTAAGGATTATTTTATTGTGAAAAGTCAAATAAAAACTGGACTCCATTATTCCTACAAGTGAAACAGATCCACTTCTGTTTTTATTCCCTACAGGATGGAAGTCAAATCCCCCTCTGAGAACTCTAGGGGCGGGGCAAACAAGGACTGTGACCAATCAAACAATGGGATGGTCCTGCATCACAACACAGGTAGGACAGGTCCAAATTCCAGATTAAGCTTCATGAGAGGTCTCAGGTGTATCTGAACATCAGGCTGGACTGGAGCTCCCACCAGAGCTGCAGGAAGGGACAGAGCAGAACTCGTTCTGTGGGGGGCAGGGGTGATCTCCTGGGCTGTGGACAGGAACAACAGATCATCCTCCCCAGGCTGCTCTCATGGACACTCCGTCTCAGTGAGACGTCATGAAGGTGGTGAGACAGTTTCACCAGCCGACTCCTTACCGAGGCTCAGAGAGGCTGCAGGGACCCCTTATCTCTATCCAACAGCTGATGTGTGTCTAACGGATAGAACGTTTGAAGCAGGCAGCTGTTTCCATTTGATAACAACCTCTCTGCCTTCACCAGTGAGGTTGTTAACCCTCTACTCTACTCTACTCTACTCTACTCATATCCATACTACTCTACTCTACTTTACTCATATCCATACTCTACGCTACTCATATCCATACTCTACTACTCTACTCATATCCATACTCTACTACTGTACTCTACTTTACTCATATCCATACTCTACTACTCTACTCATATCCATACTCTACTACTGTACTCTACTTTACTCATATCCATACTCTACTCTACTCTACTCTACTCTTATCCATACTACTCTACTCTCCTTTATTCATATCCATACTCTACGCTACTCATATCCATCCTCTACTACTCTACTCTACTCTACTCTACTCTACTCATATCCATACTACTGTACTCTACTTTACTCATATCCATACTCTACGCTACTCATATCCATCCTCTACTACTCTACTCTACTCTACTCTACTCTACTCTACTCTTATCCATACTACTCTACTCTACTTTACTCATATCCATACTCTACGCTACTCATATCCATACTCTACTACTGTACTCTACTTTACTCATATCCATACTTTACTACTCTACTCTACTCATATCCATACTCTACTTTACTCATTTCCATACTCTACTCATATCCATATTCTACTCTACTTTACTCATATCCATACTCTAGTCTACTTTACTCATTTCCATACTCTAGTCTACTTTACTCATATTCATACTCTACTCATATCCATATTCTACTCTACTTTACTCATATCCATACTCTACTCATATCCATATTCTACTCTACTTTACTCATATCCATACTCTAGTCTACTTTACTCATATTCATATTCTACTCATATCTATATTCTACTCTACTTTACTCATATCCATACTCTAGTCTACTTTACTCATATCCATACTCTACTCATATCCATATTCTACTCTACTTTACTCAAATCCATACTCTAGTCTACTCTACTTTACTCATATCCATACTCTACTCATATCCATACTCTACTTTACTCATGTCCATACTCTACTCATATCCATACTCTACTCTACTTTACTCATATCCATACTCTACTCATTCATACTCTACTGTACTTTACTGTACTGTGGGGCAGCAGTAGCTCAGGAGGTAGAGCTGGTTGTCCAGTAATCGAGGTTGCAGGTTTGATTCCAGCTCTTGCCAGAGATGCTGCTGTTGCATCCTTGGGCAAGATACTTAACCCCTCCTTGCCAGCTGGTGGCAGTTGGAGGCACCGGTGGCGCAAGTGTTCGGCAGTCTCGCCTCTGTCAGTGCGTCCCAGCGCTGCTGTGGCTACCTCATCACCAGTGTGTGAATTGTTGGATGACTGTGTTGTTGTGAAGCACCTTGGGGGGTTGTAGAACCCTAAGGTGGTATAAAAATACAAGCTATTAACTGTACTACTACTAGTACTACTCTATTGTACTCTACTCAACCTCTTAAACTACTGTACTCTACCCTACTATACTTTTATTCCTACTCTACTCTTAATCCTTCACTACTGTACTCTACTCTATTGTACTCTTTATCCTACTCTACTCTAGTTATAGAAATGTACGTTTATAACTCATATTTCAGATTCAAATGAGTTTTATCTTGACTGTTTATCTGTAATCTGACCTGCTTAAGGGGTTGTTGTTTATTTTGTTTTTTCCAGCAGGTGTATTTTATATAAATGATAAAACCAGTCTACCTTGAGGGATGTTAAAGTCTCCCAGTAAAGCACAGGAAAAACTTCAGATAAATCTGAAAGTCTAAACATGTCAGATGTACGGCTGGGTTGTTTGTGGGTAGTTTTATTACCTGCTAGAGCTGCTCTCTGGAAGACTAAAGTCGGCAAACACAGAGACCGCAGAGAAAAGGTCCCACTCACTCGAGATGGAGCTTATACTGAAGTCTGAAAGGTTCTAGCCTTAATAATAAAGCATTTTAAACGATGCACCTGAGCTGTAACTATGGTAACGCAATGTTCCATAGCTTTACCATAGTGACAGTCTATCATAGGTGACAGACAGCTCTCCATAATATAAATAAATGCCACTTTTTCATCAGTGAATAAGTTATAACTTTAATAACATTAAGTGAACAAACTATTTTGACTTGTTTACATTTAAAACGGATCCATCAGCAAATAGAAGTCATTCGGCTTGATTTAGCAAACAGAAAAGTCAAGAGGCTCAACTGCAGGTTATCTTTATGTACGTATTTAACTTCTAAGTAACTTATTGTTTTTGTCACATTGCTCTTTGATTAAACACTACCAGGAAAACTGAAATCTCTGTTTATATTTATAATCTTTACTAATATATGAGCATCAAGACCAAAGAGAAATTTCTTTGATGTCAAACGGTTTGTTATTTATCTGAAGAGGATTGTATGCTATTTGATATAATGGTTTACAAACACAAGGGTAAATTATTAGAGTACTCGATTAATCGATAAAAGATTCGATAGAGTACTCGATTACAAAAATATTTGATAGCTGCAGCCCTACTCATAATCCTGTTCTACTGTACTCTACTCCTCTCTACTCTTTCTGATTAACCCTTTTTTCCCTGACATCAGCTCTTCTGATGATGACTCATCACAAACCAGCTTGAACTAGTATTGGCACGTGTATTTATTCTCACAGGCCAAGCTCCACCCCCTACCTCTGATAGGCTGCAGGAGGCCAACAGCAGTGAGGAACTTTCATTGAGTGAGTCCTCCACCGACGAAAAGGCTCACCTTCTGCCAGCCCTCCAGACAGGTAACTCCTTCCGCCTCAAGTTGTTGGATCACCTGTGAGATCAGGTGTTCTGGTCATACTGTGATGTCATCTGTTGTGTTGCAGATTTGGACACTTCATCAGAGCCACCTGATACTCCTTGTTGTGTTCCTCCAACTTCCTCCTCCATTTCTGCTCCTCCTGTATCTCAGTCCTCCTTCTGTAACCAACATCATCATCAGGACACCAATCAGACGACTGTTTCTTCCAACAAGTGCCACGCCTCCTTCAATATGGACGCCGCTCACATTAAGAAAGTGGCTGGAGATGGTGAGCCACTGAGCTTCATGGTTTTACTGCTCTTATCTTGTCATTCCGAGTGCTTCCCACAGGTAGTGGACTGTCAGTCTCAGCAAGTTCTGACCAATCAGGTCAGCCGATCAAACTGTGACATCAGAGCTGCTTTGGGTGTTAATGAAGGTGTTTGATCATGGCTGAAGCACTGAAGGATGCTGTATGGTCTCCCGGATGGTTCACATCTCAGATGTTGTGTTGTGGTAAAGACCTAACAGCAGAGACAGAGGGTCCTCCGTCGGGGAATTCGTATTCATGGAGAACATGAAGAGCAATTGGTCGCATGGTGGTGAAGCTGGTAGCTTTGTTGCCTCTTAGCAACGGGGTCGCAGGCTTCGTGATGACCTAAGTCGCACCTGACAGTTGACTTGTCTTTACAGATTGCTTTGTCCACTGCCTGCTGTCCTGCCTGTTCTGTGAGCTGCTGTCCGTCTGCTCAGCGGTGGGGGATTGTCTGCTGTGCGGACTCGGTGGCGGCGGCTGCTGCGACGCTCTGATTGGCTGCTGCGTGGACACAGTGGGAGAGGCGGCCTGCACAGAGGAGGTGTGTCAGGCCGTGTTGGATTGTGGAATACCGGAAAACTGCTGTGGCTCGGCTGAATGCTTGGAGATCTGCCTGGAGTGCTGCTCCATCATCTTCCCATCGTGAAACAGCCAACCAGAGAACTGCAGAGGGAGGTCACAGCTAACAAAAGCTGTGTTTCCAGTTGAGGAGTTCAGAGAAATTTCTGAGATGGGGAAAAATATGCTGGCTCCGCCTCTCAGGCGTGATGTCTCCATACAAAGTTGGCCCTTTCACGGCTTTAAGACATCAGAAAATGGCCGTGCTGTGGAGGGATTTCCGATACATGTTCAGAATTGGGAGTTTAGAAAGGGGAATTTGCTGGTTGTTTGGGAATGTTTGACAAAATCATTCCCCACTGAGTTACAACTAATCAGCATCAGTTAACCAGCTGTCCCGGCCATTGACTACTGGGACATTTTTAAGTACTCGGTCGGGCCCTTAAACGGCCTGGTCAGATGGAGACACGCCCACACCTTAACTCGTTCACTGCTAAAGTCGTCATTTGCATTTTTTTACTGTGTGGGCGTCGGACGAGCCCCCGCGCAGAGAGAACAAACATCTCAGCTCTGAAGCCGATCTTCATCCACGTACGTCACACGTCACGTGACCAGGAAGCAGAACATCCGTGTGTTAGGAGATCGTTTTGGGCCGTTCCTGTAAAAAAAAGTGAGGCGTGAACCGGAAAAGCTTCTGCCGATCACAATTCAACAACGGATTATGAAAGAACGGATAACGCTCGAAACACGCAGATTCTTCCTGATGTAAGAGGCAAGTCTCTGCTTTGTTTGCTTGCTTTGGCGTCGACATCATCCTAGTGTGCAACGTTCTGTCAGTAAAAACGGTGCGAAACGCTGGCAGCGAAGGGCTTTAGCGATCAGGAAACGTCTGGCAGCGAATGAGTTAAAAATACCTGGAAGTTCCGACAGGGGAAACGGGCCAAAAGATATGGACCTCAATGGTCTGGGTGGCTCTACTTCTGCAAGTTTGTTCTAGAAGTTAAAGGCTCATAGGGAACAGTTACTACGAATGTTGAAAGTGTTTTAGATGTAGAAGCTCCTACAAACTTTAAATCAGGTTACCGTGGAAACACGTCGTCGTCGTCTTCCTCCGCCGCTTATCCGGTTCTGGGTCGCAGGGGCAGCATCCCAACTAGGGAGCTCCAGACCGTCCTCTCCCCGGCCACCTCCACCAGCTCCTCCAGCAGGACCCCAAGGCGTTCCCGGACCAGATTGGAGATGTAACCTCTCCAACATGTCCTGGGTCGATCCGGGTGCCTCCTGCCCGAAACACCTCCCCAGGGAGGCGTCCAGGAGGCATCCTGACCAGATGCCCAAAGAAGTTAAAGGCTCATAGGAAAAGTTACTACGAATGTTGAAAGTGTTTTAGATGTAGAAGCTCCTACAAACTTTAAATCAGGTTACCGTGGAAACATGTTGAAGCTAAAGGACCATTTAGGACAGCAGACCACTTGTCCACTGCTCAGTGTCCAGACAGATTGATCATTGGGGGGGGGGAACAGGAAGTGTGTGTTTGTGGAAGCATGGAGCCTGGACATCCAAACAGGAAGCCACTGAGACACACAGAGAGAGAGACTCCTCAGCTGCACTTGCTGTTTGGGAGGATGGCGCCACCTAGTGGTCTGTCTGATCAAAACGTGAAATCAGCTGATTTCCGGTTTCCTGTCCACTTCCTGAGAGAAGAAGAATCTCATTCTATTCTTATTCAGTCATTTGTTTCCAGTTTCCATTCACATTCTCTCTTCCTGTAAATATTACACAAGTCTAACTCAGTTTTATTGCAAAATGTGGCAAATTCATTTCAATCTTTTCCATTTTTCTTACATAAATATTCTTCCTCCCAGGACATCTTTATCCTCGATCCTTTTGAATCCGCTTTGCTGCTGTCACACCTAAATTTCCCACTCATGGAACAAAGTAAACAAACAGGGGGGAGGGGGGGAGGCGTTGCCATGGAAACAGATCAGACGTTGACTCACATATAAAATCTAACAGTGTTCCTTGTTTATTTTTGATAAAAAAATTACAGTTTTAGAAAAATCTACAAATTTTCTGTTTGTGAACAAACATAGAAAGGACTAGTTCCCTTGATGGCAGCAGAAACCAGGTAGACCCTGGTACCTGATGACCAGGCGGGGGGTGGGCGATGTACTCCATGGTTTTTCGGCTGCTCTATCCTAAACATCAACTATAATCTGTCACAACAAATTTAAGCTGTTAAGTTATTCCCACCAGTGCAAATGTATCACTACCCCCCTCCAACCTGAAAATGTTTCACCTGGAATGCTGCGTCGAGCGTGCACGCTCACGAGAAAGGTAAAGCACGTGAACAGGAGTTCCAGATGAGCGGCGGAATGAGTCAGACGAGCTAGTTCCCAAAGGGTTTGGACTTCTGAACGATGAACAAAACGCGGTGGCATTTCTCCCCCGGAAACATCCATGGCTCCCTCTACTCACCGATAGGAGCGAACCCTGAGACGTCAGCCATGTTTGCTTCCACAACTTTCACAGCTCCTCATTCACACGCTGAGCGACCCTCGTGAGTAATGGTCCGTGTGGCAGATTCATTTACGTCATCAAATCAGCGTAACATACATTTGTTTCTCCTCTTCTAGACAAGTATGAAAGATAATCGCCCGTGCAGTAATTATCAAATAGGAGGCTCCTACCTGCTTGTTCAGGTAAATCCAGGAGGCAACATCCAGGCAGTGTATGTGAGAATATTGCTAAGTTTTGGTCCGTATCGCCCACGCCCTGGGATCATGTTCCCTGATGACCAGGCTACCTGCATAAACCAGGCTGCTGCCACATCGTTCTGGACAAAATCATAACATCTGCAAGTTCACGAAACTCCATCAGAACCAAAGACAGGAGGTCATGTTTCGAACAGTTACTACGACAACCTCCCAGATGCTTATGGGTAACAAATGGTCGGTCCCGTTGGGTGAAATCATCTGAGTTCAGTCAGAATCAGGTAAAGATTTATGGGCAGGAAGTGGGATTACAGGTGTCTCTGGTCTAGATACACCGTTTCCTGCTGGAGATCTTGATAATAAAGGCCTGTTTTACTGTAGTTGCCCTTCTGTTTTGCCTCCAGCAGGAAACTTGAGGAAATGGTGCCCCAAGAGTCCTAATCTGGATCAGATCAGATCACACTGACCATACAGTATGTCTCACCTGTTTAACAGGTGAGGTCAGCTTCTGGGATTCCTTTGTAGGTGTTTAACCAGTAGCACGCTGGTTACCATGGTTACACATGTTTGCATCGTGTCACAGATAATAGTTGGTTTCATTCAGTCTCCCAGATGACTCAGCTGCCCGCTCCAGCCAACAAGAACCCAGTCTGTGAAGATGTCATCAGAGGTCTTCGTCCACGCTGAAGCTGCTGGTCTTTGAGGTTCCGCAGGACAGCAGTGGGTCCTCTCCATCCTCCTCCATCAGAAGCCCCCCCAGGCCCCGCAGCTCCGTCAGGTCCATCAGGTCTGGAGAAAAGACAGTGGACGCTGCCTGGGGCTCATCCAGGTCCATGAAGCTCAGAGACGGGTGAGGCGGAGGCAGAGAGAGCAGAGTGTGTGGATCCAGAGAGGGGGAGGAGAAGGAGGATGCAGGGGGAGGGGAGGAAACAGATGAAGGGAAGAGGCGAGCCTGGAGCTCCAGCTCCTGCACCAAAAACATCAACACAAAAAAACTTTCACACCCATCAGCAGGACACATGATACAAGCCCCACCCCTCACCTGTTAGACCAGTCTGCTGTTCAATTAGGCCCCACCCCCTCACCTGTATGCGCTGCATCAACAAGCGGTTGGTGCTCTCTAGTATCTTCTGCCTCTCCTCCATCTCTTGTGCTCTCTGCTGATCTCTCTGCAGTTTGCGGATGTAGTCCACAGAAGCCTTCAGGATGGTTCCTTTGTTCCACCTGGTCTCCCTGATTGACCAATCACAGAGCACCTCATTAACACACACTGAAACAGATTATCTCCATGTGGATCAAAAAACATGTTGCTGCAGTTTGTGTCTGATGGTGAAGGAAAGTTAGCAGCATTAGCTTAGCTTTAATGTTGGCAGCATTAGCTTTGATACATTAGCTTTGGTGTTAGCAGCATTAGCTTTGGTGTTGGCAGCATTAGCTTTGATGCATTAGCTTTAGTGTTAGCAGCATTAGCTTTGGTGTTGGCAGCATTAGCTTTGGTGTTAGCAGCATTAGCTTTGGTGTTAGCAGCATCAGCTTTGGTGTTACCAGCATCAGCTTTGGTGTTAACACCATTAGCTTTGGTGTTGGCAGCATTAGCTTTGGTGTGCATTAGCTTTGGTGTTAGCAGCATCAGCTTTGGTGTTACCAGCATCAGCTTTGGTGTTAACACCATTAGCTTTGGTGTTAACACCATTAGCTTTGGTGTTAGCAGCATTAGCTTTGGTGTTGGCACCATTAGCTTTGGTGTTAGCAGCATCAGCTTTGGTATTGACAGCATTAGCTTTGGTATTGACAGCATTAGCTTTGGTATTGACAGCATTAGCTTTGGTATTGACAGCATTAGCTTTGGTGTTGGCACCATTAGCTTTGGTGTTAGCAGCATCAGCTTTGGTATTGACAGCATTAGCTTTGGTATTGTCAGCATTAGCTTTGGTATTGACAGCATTAGCTTTGGTATTGACAGCATTAGCTTTGGTATTGACAGCATTAGCTTTGGTGTTAGCAGCATCAGCTTTGGTGATAGCAGCATCAGCTTTGGTGTTAGCAGCATTAGTTTTGCTGTTGGCAGCATTAGCTTTGGTGTTAGCAGCATTAGCTTTGGTGTTAGCAGCATCAGCTTTGGTGTTAGCAGCATCAGCTTTGGTGTTAGCAGCATTAGTTTTGCTGTTGGCAGCATTAGCTTTGGTGTTAGCAGCATTAGCTTTGTTGTTAGCAGCATAGCTTTGGTGTTGGCAGCATTAGCTTTGGTGTTGGCAGCATTAGCTTTGGTGTTAGCAGCATTAACTAGGTTTTTAGCTATGTTGCTCTAGCTCCATTGTTTGAAGCGTTAGCTATACTGCTAGCTGTATTATTAATAGTGATGGTTTATCAGCATTAGCTAGGTTGCTTTCTATTGTTACCAGCGTTAGCTATGTTTGTTAGCGTTTGCTGCTCAGAGCTGTGTGCGACGACTCACAGGTCGAAGGATTTGGGGATCAGCCCTTCAAGTTCCTTGATGCGATCATTGATGTTGAAGCGGCGCCTTCTCTCAACTGAAACACATCAACATCACGTTTAATGTTTCACTGAAACAGCAAGCTGAAGCTCATTTAAGCCACGATTCCATTAGAACCTATTCAGCAGGATTCAGATCAGTTTGAGTTGGTTGGTTGATTTGGTTCCAAAATTATCGAGCCAGACAGAAAACATGACGTCAACGACTTATCGTCACTGATTGGCTATGGGGTAGAGTCACTGGTTGCACCAGGGATTTATGCCTGCAACCTCGCTGCTCACAGCTGTTTCCGGGTTCAGACTCTGACAAACAGCCACTGACTGAGCAGAATGACCACCATGACCACCGTAATGGAACACTACCCGAACTGACTGGGACTGAGTTGAATCAAATAAGCTGTGCTGGGTTGGTGCTAATGGAACTGTGGCATCAGACATCAGGTCTTTGATTGGAGCCTGAGCTGCTCTCAGAACCAGGACATCTCTCAGCTGGATTGTCATCTTTCCCAGAAAAGGGTCAAAATGACTCTGCAGGATATTTTGAACTTACTGAATCTTGACAATTTGGCCCAAACAGGCTTTAACAGACACTTTTTTAAATGTAATTATAAAAAGACTATTAAATAAGGTCTCATCTCTCAGGAAAACTCTGGCCCAGTATCGTGTTGGCAGATTGTGAAGGTGGAAAAGTTACCACCTTGTTCTGTGGAGCGGGGATGTTAGCGGTTTACCCTGCGGGTAGCAAATATAAAGGCTAGCGGTTAGCTTTTTCAGCTTGCCGACCATCAATGAAACCACAAGAACATATTTTTGTCCAACAGTGTGGATCTTTTTACTTTGTGGTTTATTTTATTTTATATTTATTTTGTGGAATAAACTCGATTCTAACAGGAAATTCTGCAGAAACATTTACAGATTTTTCTTCTTCTCTCAAAAATATTTAGTTTTCATCAATCTGCTTGCCTCTGTGGTTGTTTGACTGTCATAAAGCGATATGATAAATAAAAAGATCAACAGATGTCGGGTCGGGGTTAGCCCAGTGGGACATGGTCCGGCCAAAACTCCAGAATCAGTGTTGTGATGTTTCAGAACTCACTCTGGTTGTGGTTGTCCTTCTTCTGCCGGTCCTTCAGCAGAGCTTTGCTCTCCACATCTAAAACACAAACACCTCAGGTCAGGTGATTCTTCCTTCAGCAGGTAAACCTTAGCTGGATGACTGGGTCCAGATTACATTTAGCTCCGCCCATCTTGGGTATTTAGATACCTGAGCCTTTGACATAGATGAGAGACCTAAGCTGCTCAGCCTACCTGTCCCAGCTTCAGCCAATCAGATGATCTGACTGGATCAAAGCACCTTAAAGCCTCATGTGATTGGCTGAAGTAGTCTCACTTGCCTCAAACGTCAGAGGTCAGGTGTCATGGGACTCCTTACCGCTCTGCTCGGTCTTCACACTGCACAGGTCAGCCGGGCAGCTGTTGCTAATGGCAACAGTGGGCGTGTCCGCCCCCCCACACACATCCAGCACGTTCCCCGAAAGTGGCATCTATAACGGACCAATGAGAGAGCAGACTGAGAAACACTCAAACACACACCCAGAACACTTTGTGTGTGTGTGTGTGTGTGTGTGTGTGTGTGTGTTACCATGCTTGTGAGTTGTAGGCCAGAATCAATCAGCGTGAGAAACTCCTCGCTGAAGCTGGAGTCCAGGCTGATGACATCATCAATAACAGTTTCTTTCATCTGAATGTTTTTGTTTTTGTGGATAAAACACAAAACAGCTGGTTAACGACGTGTTTGGGTTGGGTCCGAACTTTCTATCTGAATCAGAGACGGTCTCATTCTGTAGGAGCTCCTTATTCTACAAACAGCTGACTGGAGATGGGGGGGGGGGGTGCTCGGCTGGATTGGGAACTGACTCAGATCCGGTGGAAAAGCCGACTCAGCAAACAGACCTCACAGGAAGAGCTCTGCAGATTTCTTCTATCAGGACTCAGCGGTAGGAGCCGTTTGGGCCTCGCGTGACCCGGCAGCGCTATGAAACCTGAACTGGGATTTGCTGTCATGAATCGGTTTGTTTACATGTTTATGTTCCTCACCTCTTCTTTTGGGCTGCTTTCTCTTGGCCGTCTGGAGGTGGAGCCCAACACAGCTGGCTGCTGATTGGCTGTCTTACTGTTGGATAAGTACTGGTGGACCTGCTGCCTCTGCGCCTGCTGAATGTGGTACCTGGTGGGGTTCTCCAGGTGAGTCTGCACCTGTCAGAAACATAAGGGAGGATTTTAGTCACTGCAGGTCAAACAATCCTCTAAAATCCCGTTTTAGAACGCCATTAAATCATTAGATGGAAACAATAAGAGTTCAGAGCTCCCAGAATGCATCACGGTGCGTTGTTGTTTGAACGAGCATTCCAGAGCTTCTGGGTCACTGTCCCCCTGATGGAGCTGCTGACACCTGGACAGGACGTTCTCGTAGATCAGATCCTTAATGTCGACATTCTTAAAGTGGGAAAAGCAGAAATGACACGAGCAGCTGTTTCAGAACCAGAAGCTGGAGTCTACCCAGCATACCTTCAGAACCTCCACGGGGACCTGAGCAGGTCTGCAGGAGGACACGGACACGCTGATGGGTGAGGAGGAGTCAGAGGAGCACAGCTGCTGCTGCTGCTGCGCCTCCTTCTGTTCCTCCTCCAGAGCCTGCTGACGCATCAGATCTTGTCTCATTAGGATCCTGCAGGGAGCGGGTGGGGGGGTGAGTGTGTGCCCTGCACGATGCAAGCATTAAAACAGTAGAAGAAGAGTTGTGGTTATTTACCTGGAGGGCATGACTGATGCAAAGGAGGAGGATGGAGACGAGCAGGATGCTGCTGACAAGCTGCAGAAAGGATATGATGAGGTCATGAATGACATCATCACAACTGATCAGGATGAGCTGCCAGGTGGAGGTCTTACCTGGTGGTGATTGGTTGACTCTTAATCTCGTAGAAAGTGTTGCCCTCAGAGGGAATCAAACCGTCAACATCAATGTCAGCAACGATTCCCGACTCCACCCTGAGACAGACAGACCCTACATTAGAACCCCAACAGAGACCGGTGTTGTGTCAGAAAGTGTTCCTCCTCCTGAGTGGGTGTCTGCTAAACAAGGTTCTGGCTTTAGGAACCCTTTCCGATCTGGCACCGACCTACCCATTGGTCCTACTTGCGCCCTATGTCAGTGCGCTCGCTACGTTCAGCTGACCAGCTGCTGCTCTGCACCCCGACAACGCGCTTCCATGTATGTAGCTCCCACGCTCTGGAGTGCAGCACCGCTCACCATCCACTGGTGTCTTCGTCACACCTGAAGACTCACCTGTATGACTAGGCGTTTAGATTGTGATTTTTTCTTTCCTTTTTTGCTGTTTTGATTTGCTTTTGTCTGTTTTTATGTCGGAGGCGCTTTGGTCAGCTCCCATGCTGTTTTACATGTGCCATACAAACACACTTAGTTTGGTGTGATTGGATCTGGACCCAACCTGGATGTGAACCACGAAGCTCCATCACTTTCCTCCAGATCAGACCTTTCTGTGTATTTGGATTTGATGATAAAGGTTTTTGGCAAAAAACTTTTAACACTGCCAACCAATCAGGAGCCAGATGCACCAGCAGACTGCTCTGGTTCCAAGAGAAGGTCTGTGGACCTCTGAGGTCAGAGAACGGGAACCAGTGACTGAGACTGGTTTCAAACTCTCATATCAGACATCAAAGAAGAACACGGAGGGCCAAAAATAAAATACCAAGTTCATCAGCAGCTGAGCTTCAACAAAAACACTAAACAGTTACCAGAACGGGTCTGGAAACTGTTGTGGGAACTGATCTGGGATCAGATCTAGGATCAGGTCTGGGAACCAAAGAGTTCTCACAACTAAAAACTAGGCAGAAACTAAACAGTCATTAAATCGGATCACCAGAATCTCACAACAACAGAACCTGATCTGGGTTTGAGCCTGAGCAGGGCTGGAGGTTTAGACCTGTCTAGTCCTCCTCCTGGGAGGAGCTCTCTGGGGTCAAAGGTCACACAGAAACAACCTACCCATCGAACTGACATGCCATATTTAAAGGTGTCAGCTTTTTCCACATCAAACCAAACTCCATTCAGTAAATACCTCATGTCCCTCTCAAGTGACTCTGAAGCTTGAATGACGTTCAACGCTAAAAGTGAAGAGTGGACTTTCTTCTTCAGAACCGAGGTTCGTTTCGGTACCAGAACCGAGGTTCGTTTCGGTACCAGAACCACACCGTAATCCTTCCCGAACGGCGCTCCAGAACTGCCTGCTAACGTCAGGGTCGTTTGATCAAAACACTCCGATTTTTGAACGGAGTTCGGCGGAAGCGAAGATAACTGTACGTCGGAACTTCCGGACTTACTGAACATAGTTGAGAGTCTCGCTCGAGTCCAGGATCACAAACACGGTGTGCGGTTGCAGAACCGCGGCCTCCCGCTGGTCCGGCTCGGTTCCGCTCAGGTTCTGCCGGACCCCGTCTGAGCTCGAAGTTGACATTTCTGCTGAGAGGCGAGAAAAGAAGCGGAACGTGTCCCAGGAGTCACCGCGGTACCGAGGGTGGCGCGCGGGGGAGGAGGATGAAATCTGGGGAAGATAAAAGGGCTGAGAGGAGGAGGTCCGCTGGAAACCACACACACACACACACACACACACACACACACACACACACACACACACACACACACACACACACACACACACACACACACACACACACACACACACACACACACACACACACCCACACACACCACACACACACACACACACACACACACACACACACACACACACACACACACACACACACACACACACACACACACACACACACACACACACACACACACACACACACACACACACACACACACACACACACACACAGAGAGAGAGAGAGGGCATAGAAATACATGACAAAGATCACACTCAGACACACAGGGTTGAGAGCCTGTTGTACATGAGGTTCTTTAACCTCCAGGTTGAAAAGAATGACATTTAACCAGCAGAGCTACTGCAGTGTGCTTCTATCAGCTAATTTGTTGTTTTATTACATAGAAATAGATTTTATCACAGCAGAAGTGGTGTGAATGAGTTGGTAGAGGGATGAAGTGCTGATGACATGTCTGAGAAATCACGGCAACGCTGCCATTTTTCCTTCTGTTGCCATGAAACAGCTTCATGGCAACAGAAGGAAAAATCCGATTCTAACATGATAAGCAAGCTTTTGATGCGTAGAAGGAATCCCACGTATGCACACAGAGAACACATACTCCGCACATGCCTACTATACATGCATCTGGAGAACACGTTAATGCTAACTCTACACATATGGGGAGAACATGCTAACTCTATACATGCCTTGGAGAACAAGCTAATGCTAACTCTATACATGCATAGGGAGAACAAGCTAATGCTAACTCTATACATGCATTGGGAGAACATGTTAATGCTAACTCTATACATGGGGAGAATATGCTAATGCTAACTCTATACATGCATAGGGAGAACAAGCTAATGCTAACTCTATACATGCATTGGGAGAACAAGCTAATGCTAACTCTATACATGCATGGGGAGAATACACTAATGCTAACTCTATACATGCATAGGGAGAACAAGCTAATGCTAACTATACATGCATTGGGAGAACATGTTAATGCTAACTCTATACATGCATTGGGGAGAACATGCTAATGCTAACTCTATACATGCATGGGGAGAACAAGCTAATGCTAACTCTATACATGCATTGGGAGAACATGTTAATGCTAACTCTATACATGCATTGGGAGAACATGCTAATGCTAACTCTATACATGCATTGGGAGAACATGTTAATGCTAACTCTATACATGCATTGGGGAGAACATGCTAATGCTAACACTGTACATGCATGGTGAGAACAAGCTAATGCTAACTCTATACATGCATTGGGAGAACATGATAATGCTAACTCTATACATGCATTGGGAGAACAAGCTAATGCTAACTCTATACATGCATTGGGAGAACAAGCTAATGCTAACTCTATACATGCATGGGGAGAACATGCTATTGCTAACTCTATACATGCACTGGGGAGAACATGCTAATGCTAACTCTATACATGCATTGGGAGAACATGTTAATGCTAACTCTATACATGCATTGGGGAGAACATGCTAATGCTAACTCTGTACATGCATGGGGAGAACAAGCTAATGCTAACTCTATACATGCATTGGGAGAACATGTTAATGCTAACTCTATACATGCATTGGGGAGAACATGCTAATGCTAACTCTACATGCATTGGGAGAACTAACTCCAGGCAGAAAGGCCACAGCCGGGACAATCAGGAAAACCTCCAAAATGTCAGGGATCTGAAGTTAAACATGGACAAATGTCTGAACATAACATCCATCCATTACCTGAACCCACTTGTCCATGTAGGGTCACGGGGGGCTGGTGCTTATCTCCAGCAGTCAATGGGCAAACATGCGGGGTACACCCTGGACAGGTTGGCAGTCCATCAAACAGCAACATAGATACACACAGGACAAACAACCAAACACACACACACACACACACACACACACACACACACCTAAGGACAATTTAGACAGACCAATCAACCTAACAGTCATGTTTTTGGACTGAAGGAGGAAGCCGGAGTACCCAGAGAGAACCCACACATGCACAGGGAGAACATGGAAACTCCATGCAGAAAGATCCCAGGCCGGGATGTGAACCCAGGACCTTCTTGCTGCAAGGCAACAGCGCTAACCTCTGTACCACTGTGCAACATCTGAACATGACAAGTAAATAAAAATAAACTACTTTTCACATATTTTGATTAAACACTTATTATTTTATGTTAACGATGTAAATGTTATATGTTTCATTTTAAAATTATCTTTTGCTACAACTTAGTTTATGTGACAAAAAAGTTTTTAGTCAAACATGTAGATCTCATCTACTAGTTGTATATCTATAAAACCCAGAGGCGTGTTTAATCCTGCTGACCAATGAGCTGCAGCTTTCTGTTTCACCAGCCAATGGTAGTGCCTGTACCTGCCATCTTGTTTGTTATTGTGTATGTGTGTGTGCATGTGTGTGTTGGGGATTTCCAGGTGACATCAGCCTTCTGATCAGCTGAGGTGAGAAAGACAACCCTGACCAATCAGAGGCCAGAAGACAGTGCTCCCTCTCAGAACTATGGGTTGTTTATTGCATCAGAAAAAATGAAAATACTACTGGAGAATATATTTGATCTAATAATAAGAGAGAGGTTATGTCTAGAAACGTTTCACATAAAAGCTTTTCCACCAGCTGGTTTAATCCCATAATCATAATAATAGAGAAGCAAACCTGTAGCTTTTTCTTTAATCCTGTCAGCAGATCACAGCTTCTACTGGTTCTAAAACAAGTAAAAACCATCGACATATACATATATGGACAATGGGTTTCCATAGACTCCAGTAACACGTTTTTGAAGAAAAATGGGAGGTGGCCACCACCGCCATTTTGACCGTGTGTCACAGGTTCCGTCAAGCCCAGACAATTCCACAAAAGGGAAGAGAGGTGGAGCTGAGGGTGGGGCTGAAAGACTGGGATCAACTGACGACACCCGGTCAAACTAGCTACAAGCTAACCCAAAGCTAACGCGGAGGTGGGAGCTAAGCTAACGGAGGTAGCAGCCTAGCTACAACCGGAGTTAACTGTGCACAACACCAGAGCTTCTGAGTCAGAGATACGCGGGGCTGACCGCTGGGCAAAACCGGGTGGAACACAGAGGTCTCCGAGAGCTCCACAAGCCGATAGTGGGAACCCAGCTCCACCAACATGTTCTATTTCAACCCATTTTCTAAAGTGCAGCATTATGTTAAATGCACTGGGTTTTACCCTATTACATTTAAATGTCATGGTTAAACAGTACATGTTAAAATCTAAGCTCAGCTCGGCAGTGACCTAAAATACATAAATATAATTTTACTTACCGAAAAAAATGAAGTGGAGACTCCTTGGACGCTCTGTTAGTGCAATTAATGCCACAGCAAGTCATTTTGTCCAACAATTGTACAAAAAATATCCAAACAAGAATACACACACGCAGAGACTCAAAATCCCGGAACAGTTTCCAAGCCAGACCGAGGCTCTACTGAGGCCTTTCCACGGAGCTAGCTCTGTGGTCACGTGGGTCTGATGCTCATTAATTATACAGAATTTTAGGCTTTTAATACACTTAAACAGAAGAGTGAGAAAAAAATTCCCCCCCTCAGAGTTGTCATGAGTGTAAACTAGATAATTTAAACCAAAAACATGTTCTGGTACCAGGCTGTAAACATGTTTATTTCTGCTGTGAAAGTGGTATTTTTAACATGGGAGTCAATGAGATTTGCTCGCTTCTGACACCAGCCCCTAGTGGATGAGGGTGGAACTGCAATTTATTTCATTTCCGCATTGGACTCAATTTCTGTCCCGCATTGTGGGGGCTTGGTATAAACAAACAAACATGGGATATGAACCGTGTGGAGTTTACCTGTGTGTATTATGACTGTCGGCGGTGAGTTATTACCAAGTCATAGGTTTTAAAAAGAAGCTGTTAGTGAATGAAATCCAAATTCTTCATGTAGAGTGAAAACTAAAACACGCCGTAACAGATCAGACTCCAGGTTGATGAGAGAATGCTATTTTTTGGTGTTTATTAAATTGACAATGTGTAGTTTTTACCATTAAACAAAATTAAAAGACGCCCAGCTGTTGAAAAATATTGGCAGTTTCATTACATGTAGCCATAAAAATCTGGTCTAAAATACATGGGAGCGGCTTCCACGGCGGTCACGTGACACGGGAGATAATGTTATATTTTATACGTACTAGTTTCAATATAAATATATAACAAGGCTTTTACTTTTTAAATTGTGTGTATGTTTATTAAATTAAATATATAAGTGAGTTACTACCCGCTAGCCACTGAAGCTGCAACTACTAAGCAACTAACAAACCATGGATAACTTCTTTGGATCTAAAAAAAACATTTTTAATTAGTTGACTTACTTTTAAATTTGAAAATTGTCCCCGAAGTAGCTGCTGGCTTCTGATCCGCCATCTTTTTGAAAATACCGCGGTGTATTCTGGGTAATTTTTGCCCAAGGCTAGGCTACAAGACATCTCCCGTGTATCCTCACTCAGCTAGCTAAACGGCTAACAAACGGAGAACACACGCCTCGGTAGAACATGACCATTGGAACACGTCTCGGTGGTTCCTGATTACGTATCTCCTAGGCAACCGGGGCGGTGCCAAGACATCAAGCAAGGTTCCTTGGCATTGAGAAACACCCTGTCTCAGGGCGACGCCATATTGGATGCCATGTTTTCTTCTACGGGAGCCCGTGAGGACAAAACACTTTTACTGATTTGTAACAAATGGTTACAAAACTTTTACCAATAGTAAGCATTGTTGTTTTACACATTAACCTCTACACTCATTGCCAGTGATGGAAGGGAATCTGATGTGCTTGTCGTTTAGCTGGAGGTTGCAAACTCGGGGATGTTTGACCCTAATGGCCATCCGTTGGTAAGGTCTTATTTAAACTAAAATAATGCTTGCATGCAATGATTCAGGTATGTACTGCCCCCATCGCCAGGGAAACTACACACTGTCACTTTAATAATTACACCTGAGTTCATTAATAATGAGCTGATCAATCAGATTCAAACAAAAGCAACTCAGTCGGATCACCGGTCTTTATTAAGCGTGCAGATTGCTTATTGGTCTTCAGGAAACACATGTTTGACTCTGACCAACAAAAATCTTCCTCGTGTTGTGTGAAGTACTGACATCGTGTTGTCACGGCAACTTCCCGATCGCCGTCACTGATCCGACTAATCAAATACTTTGATAAATCCTTCTGCATATCCTTACGACACAGTAAAACCCAAATCAGCTCCAAGAATTTACAATAAATAAATTATTTCTGCTTCTTTCTTTGACTTTTTAGAACTTTTAATTTTTGGTTCCATCCATCAGGTCCTGGAGCTCAAACATGGCGTATATCTGTTAACCGGTTCAGATGGCGTCAGACGGCTGATTCGATCCAGAGCCAGGATCTAGATGCAGACTGAAGGGATTTTCAGGTTCCTCCAGCTAAACATCAGGAACCTGGAGGATGTTCTGTGTATAAAGAACCTGGGAGCAGGTCGCTAACCTGGTTCTGAGGCACTGTCAGCTGGACTCTATCCAAGATGGACCAGAACCACTACGGACAGGTCAGATGGAGTATGCTGGTGCCCAAAGGAGCATCCCGACTAGTATCAGCAGCACCAAGCCCAAACTTTTGGACCTGAGCTGGTGCAGGCTTGGATCAGAACCTTCATCCATGCCTGCATCCAAGGAGGAAAACTTGAATCATATCATTCTGAAGTCTGAACCAGAACCAGAGGTCCATTCTGAGTCAGACTCAGGGAAACCAAAGAAAGAAAAGAAAAAACGGGCTTCCCGTGTTTCTGATTTGGGTTTGAATGTGAGAGCAGGAAGTAACCTGCATCCTGGCATCGATGATAACACTTTCCCCCAGAAAGCTACGTTAACCCTCCATGGAGACAAACAGGTAATTAAACATCTCAGAGTCTCCGCGTGGCCTCCACGTGGTCACATGACCAGTGGGCCACTGGACAATAAGTTATATTTACATGAACATGTTTTTATCTTGTTCTAGTTTCAACTTGCAACAAGCAAACATGAACACAAGCCAGACTCACAAACACAAACAACCAACAGGAAGTCTTTTCAGTTTGTCAAAGCTTCAGAAGAACAACAGGAAGAATATTCAGAACGTTTCCTGTCAAACACTTTCTGGAAAAGGTGCAAAGTCACAGCAAGAAATACAGAACCATGGAGAGACCATAGGAGACGTCAGTTCAGTCCAAATCGGCTCAGTCTAATTGCTGAAAAATCAATTCTGGTCGAGTTATTGTTAAAACCTCATTTGTTAAAAAAATGCCACAAAAAAGCATCATCATCATTATTGTCTTCATTATAATCCTCACCATCATCATCATCATCATCATCGCCACCGTAATAATAATCATCATCTCCATCATTATCTCCACCATCATCATCAACACCATCATCATCATCATCATCACCACCATCATCATCAACACCATTATCATCATCACCATAATCATCATCACCATCACCATAATCATAATCATCATCATCTCCATCATCATCACCACCATCATTATCACCACCATCATCATCTCCATCATTATCTCCACCATCATCAACGCCATCATCATCATCATAA
>SSNQ01034739.1:2314249-2337917 GCA_006942095.1 Nothobranchius kuhntae
GGACCTCTGATTTTATAGGAAACAGATTCCTATACAACACCGACTCATCAGTTCCCAGCAGCAGCACTCGTTTGTCTGCTCCTGTTCTGTTGTCCAGTTCGGTTGAACGGAATGAGTGAACAACAGTGTAGGGTGCAGAGGAAAACAGCAACGCCCTGAAAGATGATCCCGTTTTCCCAGCATGAAACAGAACCTTTACGTTCTGGCCTGTGACGAGTTTTCACTGGAACAGAAGATAATTCAGAACCTCGGAGCTGAATTAGAACCTGAAGGTCTCCAGCAATGGGCTGCTGCTACAGGAAACCCCTTAACAGTGGGGGTGCACGTACCGGGCCTGCAGCTCCAGGGATCTCTGTTTTCCTGACACCAGGAATGTCCTCGGAACCGCAGCACTGCTCATCTCCTTCAGCTGCGGAAGCAAAGGTTGGTGGTGAGTGAAGTTGGGTTCAAACTCCTGTGGGTCTCTGGTGTGTGTGTGTGTGTGTGAGAGAGAGAGAGAGAGAGAGAGAGAGAGAGAGAGAGGATCTATGCAGATCTCACCTCCATCCCATCCACATCGATTCGAGCCCGGACCCCATATTTCTGACCAATCAGACGCAGCTTTGGGACGCAGTACAGCAGCCTGTCATTAAACTGCAAAGAGACACAGATAAATGAGTTCTGCTGAGGGACCGGAGACAACCAGCAGGTAGGACCAGAGCTGTACGGTACCAGGATGAGGTATCGGTCTTGCGTAGTGCCATTCTTGTTCGACAGTTTCAGGATGTGTCCTTCTTTGATGAGCTCGTTAGTCGGATTTACAATGTCTTCTTCTCCTCCCAACAACTCGTAGACCTTTAACAACTTCCTCATTCTCTCCTGAAAAATGAAAATAAAAGCATTGATCAGGTGATCACGAATGGTCTTCCGTTCCAAACAAACTCGGTTGCACGTGAGAACTTCTACGGATGAGAGATAACTGAGACTATCAGTGTACCTCTCTACGACACATCAGACAGCTGATAATGATCATCACTTCTTCTGGAACACATTTTTATTGGCGAGTAGAAGCACGGCCTTCAAGCAGGTCACAGAAGACCTCTCACAAATCATCCTGCTTAGCCCAAACAAGTCTGGGTTCAAAGATGGCCACTCTACCGGAATAGCAACCATAAAATTAGCCATGTCCTCTGTGCTTATCCTTCACTGCTAACTGGTTGCATTTGACATCGTCCTTTTGTCCATCCTGTCCAACACTGGGACAGCACACTCCTGGTTTGAATCCTGCCTCAGAGGTCGATCATTCAGTGTGTCCTGATTTGGTGACACTTCCACTGCACACAGCCTGACCTCAGGGAGTTCCTCAAAACGAAGCACTGGGACCTCTCCTCAGGACCAGATCATCCCATTGCATGGCTCCTCCCACCACTGCTATAATGATGATACCCAGTGTCAACATGAAGCCTAGATGGTCTCTCTGATATATCAACATGGATAGAAGCTCATAATCTCCAACGAAACCTCTGCAGAACCAAACGTCTCGTCTTTCCAGGCAAACCACCCAGAAAGCTCAATATTTCAAAAGAAACTGGTGGAATGGAGACGTTTTTGTATCTCGGGGTCTTGTTCACGAGTGAGGGACAGATGGAGCGTGAGATTGACAGGCAGATGGATTGGTGATGCGTCTGCAGCGATGCGGGCGTTGCACCGGTCTGTCGTGGTGGAAAGCGAGCTGAACCAGAAGGCAAAGCTCTCGATTTACCGCTCATCTACGTTCCTACCCTCACCTGTGGTCACGAGCTTTGGGTAGTGACCGAAAGAACGAGAGCACAGATACAAACAGCTAAAATGAGTTTTCTCCGCAGGGTGGCTGGGCTCTCCTTTAGAGATAAGGGTGAGAAGCTCGGTCATCGGGGAGGGGCTCGGAGAAGACCTGCTGCTCCTCCACATCGAGAGGAGCCAGTTGAGGTGACTCGGACATCTAGTCAGGATGCCTCCTGGACGCCTGCTTGGTGAGGTTTTCTGAGCACGTCCAACTGGGAGGAGACTTAAAGGAAGACCCAGGACACTCTGGAAGCACTCTGCCTCAGCTGGCCTGGGAACGCCTTGGGATTCTCCCGGAGGAGCTGGCCCAAGTGGCTGGAGAGAGGGAAGTCTGGGCCTCTCTCCTCAGGCTGTTGCCCCGCGACTCGACCCCAGATAAGCAGATGAAAATGGATGGATGGATTAAATCAGGTGTGCTAAAGCAGAGGAACAAGTTAAACATGCTGGATAGTGGATACTGAAGATCAGGGTGAATGATAAATGACCTGCACAGAGGTCAGAGGACTCCAAAGTGCTTTACACTACAGCGCATCAGTCATCCATTCACACACTGCAGGTGATGAGCTACATTGTGGCCACAGCTGCCCTGGGGCACACTGACGGAGGCGAGGCTTTCCGAGCACAGGCACTGCAAGTCCCTCTGACCACCGCCAGGAGGAAGGTGGGATAAGTGTCTTGCCCAAGGACACAACAACGTTCTCTGGCAGGAACCGGGATCTAACCTGCAACCTTCCAATTACAAGAAAACCTGATCTCCTTCCTGAGCTACTGCTGCCCAAGGGTAGGAGAGCACTAGTCTACAAAGTCCTCTTGTGAAGGCTGACTCTGTCCCTCTGCTTATCTCAGGATGTCTGCCAGCAGCGCCAACGCCACGCTAACGCCAGACCCAGCTCTTCAGAGAGCTTCTCCTACCCGTAACCTGTGACTGGATTTCTTCCCTCTGACTAGGATACCTGCAGTTTTGCTTCTTTATTTGTATTTTTGACCATTCTTTAGGATAAAAGCATCTGCAGGATACATATACGGTAAACAGACACCTTCACACCACATCGACCCCCTCAAACTTTCTGCAGACGACCTTCTAAACCTCAGACCANCTCTGATCCCTCACACCATCAGTCATTCAGACCACACAATAACCATCACATTCCCAAGTCAGACAAAAGACACTTGAGACTTCTATGTGTTGTGGTTGGTGGACCTCACAATAATCCAGACTCCTGCAGGACAAAATGGATAACCAGAGAACTCCAGAACCTCAGTCCGGTTATGGCGATCAGAGCTAACAGTGATCAGAATAGCAGGAATCAGCTTGTTTCATGGATTTGTGTTTCTGTCACGAACACACGAGCTGAGATTCAGACTGCAAAAGACGCCAAGAGCCCCAGAGTGGTGTGGACGGTTTCTACAGTTCTTGTGTTAGTCTCACCGTTTTCCTTATGGCTGCGTTGGAGTGTTCTGCTGCTGTTGCAATCAGCTCCAGAGACTCTGCAGAGAAACAAACGCCACCTTTAGGGAAAGCAGGTGACCCCACTAGCCTTTAAGCTTGGTTTATGCTTGACGCATTCACTTTCTGCTTGGTGATGCGGCTCGCGGATGGAACGCGCTTCACAACTTGCAGCGTTTATGGTTCATGCGGCTCGTCTCTGCGGTGAGCCAATATTCTCCCAAACTGTAGGGGCAGCATGGAGCTCTACGGCATGCATCCAACACTACACCATAGTAGAAGTAGAAATTACTGTTGTTAACAACATGGCACTCCAGCATTTTTAACAGCGTCCTCGTCTTTTCCGACAGTGCGAGCTATTTCTCTCCAAGAATTATTAACAACATGTTGATCACGGTGATCTCTGAGAGCTGAGTCATACAAATGTCTGTGTTTACGAACCTCTGCCATACTAGTTCTTGCCGGTCCGCCATGTTTTTCCACGTCCGTCCGTCCGCGTGGTTAGAAATTTTCCGAGGTGCGCGTTGCGGAAATCTTGGGCCGTGCGGAGACGCGGTGGAGGGGCGTGGTTGTTAAAATGACGCAACTTTTCCGCGCGGAGCTGTGCGGACGCGTCAAGCATAAACCAACCTTAACCCATGTCTGGACAAGCGGTGGATGCCTGATGGTGAGAAGAAGATGAGTTCAATGGAGCTCTACGGGAACTTCATCTACAGGTGGAGTTATGGAGGACCAATGGGTGGAGTAATGATGGAGCTAGGGTGGAGTTATGGGTTAGGCTCATGGAGCT
The DNA here is from genome assembly GCA_006942095.1 of Nothobranchius kuhntae. NCBI lineage: Eukaryota > Metazoa > Chordata > Actinopteri > Cyprinodontiformes > Nothobranchiidae > Nothobranchius > Nothobranchius kuhntae. The sequence continues at coordinate 2,318,290 of SSNQ01034739.1, forward strand.
GTTTGGGTGCGCTTGTTTTCCTACTCTGGGCATCTCTGTAATCCGGAGCGTCCTCTGGGAGTCGGTTCAGGTAGTCCTTGAGCAGAAGCTCGTAGCGAGGAATCCTCTGAACTGGCTCCAGCATGTGGTGCTGCAGGGTCAGGTTCCCACAGCGCTCTTCTCTCTACACAAACACACCACGTGAGCTCCTGACCCGACGTGCAGAGCCAGAACGAGAAGCTCATACCTGGATTTCCTGGATGATGGTTTTAAACTGGGATGATCTTTCCATCCATGTGTTTACCAGTTCCATGGCTCGGTCAAAGTTTTTCACATATTCTCCGTACATCTTAAGAAAAGGAGCCAACTTCTGCAAGATGTCGCCAATTCGTGGGTTTGAGTCCCTGCATGAAAATCAGAACCACGTTGAAGCGTCTCCTGTGGAGGAGTAGAATAAAGGGAGGTGACAGGCACAGATTCTCACCACTCCTCCATGCGTTTCTGCAGAGCCGGCAGCAGGAACTGCTGATGGAAGCAATAGATGGAGCAGATGTTTGAGAAGATTCCCTGAATGACATCGGGAGGGAAGAAGGGGCGAGACTGAGCTTCCTCCATGAGTCTGGCACAGAAGACCTGCAGAAGGAGGAGGGCGAAGAGGAGTCAGGCATTGATACCTTTAAATATCTGGGGTTGCTATGGCAACGGACAAGTGCTGAATCTCTCCCAGTTGATGGCACTGCAGCTAGGGAGGCGGTGGAACTCCTCGCCTCCTCTGCTGCTATTGGCCCTGCGCGACTCACCTGATCCAGCAGGTGGAGCTTAGATACGTAGGTGATCTCCGTGTGCAGCAGCTCGTTGGCAATGTTGAAAACTCTCTGATGGACGGACAGCTGGACACAAAAACACAGACGTGATTGGGTAGGTCTAGGGTCAGAGGTTAGGGTTAGGTGCCGCCTTTGCACCACCGCAGCGGTGCTTTGCAGTAGAAACAGCTTTTATTTTAAACTCTTACCATCGTTTATTTTCTACCAGCTGCCCCGATCCTGCTCAGGATTAAATGGTTCTGAAATTTAGTGAGCAAGAATCTTTTACTTTGAATTTTTCCTGAATTATTGTGCCAGTAAAGAGACGCGGTGCTGGTTTCTGATCGTCCACCGAACTGCTGGACCTGCAGCAGCAAACCACACCGAGACTAACCCGTCGACCTGAGATAACGTGGACTACCTGCCTGACCAATGAAACGTCTGGGTCGCATCTCTAACTGGCGGGAAGTGATCGGCACCACGTTTACGATTCTTCCCATGTTGGATTGTTGGGATTGTCTCGACTTACCTCAGCAGAATCCTGTCGATCAGTTTTGGGTGGGGTTAGCACGAGAGTCAGCTCCACCTCCTCGTCGAGGTCACTGTCTCCCTCCTCAGACAGCCCCCTTCCTCTAACTCCTCCTCTCATCTCACCTTCGTCCCCCTCACCTCCCTCTCCAGCATAAGACGATGAGCTGGAGAGGCGGGGAAGGAGGGCGGGGCTACAGGGATAGGCCACAACTCCATCATCCACGCCGGCAAAGCAGAATTCCTCGCTGTGGGAGGGTGAGCTGATGCTGTCAATGCCACTGTCCCGATTAGCCAACTTCCCATCTGTCTGTGAGGAGGGGAGGGACAGACGCTCAGAGGGCAGCTCTGATTGGTCAAGAAGCAGCCTCTGCTGCAGGTCTGATGTTTCTACAGCAGCAGCATCATCTTCCAGGTGTTTCTCTGAGGTACAGTAATCAGATTCAATGGACAAACGCTTCTCATGGGGAATGTCACTGCACGCTGCCACCAGCTCTTCATCTTCCTCATCATCATCATCTTCACATAACTCCTCCTCTCCATCACCACCATGTGTGATGTCATCAGGTCTTGTGGCCTCACGCAGTGACTCTCCCTCCTCAGGTAGAGGAGTGGTGGATGAGGATGACGCTGGTGGCCATGAAGGTCGAGGAGAGGGGGGGTCCAGTGGGCGGGGACACATGGCCCCCCCAGTGATGTCTGGGACCACAATAATCTGCTCCCTGTAAACAAACAACGAATGAAGAAAAACTACCAAACACAGCGATGTTCTCCTTCATCTGACCAATCAGAACTCACCGCTCAAACTTCTCAATGAGTGACAACACACAAGTGGGGGAGGAGGTGCCATCTGCGTGGATTGGAGGAGTGCGTCCCCCCCATTGATCCGCTGGTATAGCTCTGCAGGGTGGTGGAGGTGGGAGGGGCTTGTCGGAGACTCGAGAGCGGAGCCTTGACCCACCTGCCTGCTGTTGGAGATGGGGAGGCTTTGGCGGAACTACAAAGGGTGGGGGCACATGTTAAGCTCGTAACGACTCAAACATACACCAAACAGAAGACATAATGAGGTGATGTTCACCCTGAGGCTTGGGCCCTGGCAGCAGTGGCCGGATCTTGTTTATTGGTGTTATTGTGGTAGCTGGTAGCTCTGGAGGACCCGTGTCAATCACGGAGCCGCAACACTCAAGCTCCGCCCCTTCCTCTGCTGAACTGGGCCCCAAGTCAGAGCTGGACAGCTCAGGAGCATCAGTATCCAAGACCTGTTGGTGACCACATGAAGAGCAGGATGGCTCCAGAGAGAGGGTCTTACTCAGCAAGCTGGGACTGGAGGAGGAGGCGGGGCCTGAAAGACAGGTAAGAGAGGCCACATAGTGCTCCTCACGTAAAGGTGCATTATGTATGAATGAAGTAAGAATGACATCCTGTGGTCGAACTTGGTTACTACATCCCATTTTCAGAACAAAACGATTGACTTTCTCCCTCCCTTTCAGTGAGTTTTATGGCTGTTGCTGGTTCAGCGCTAGTAGCCGGGCCAAGGCGAGTCATGCACTAGAAGTTGATGAACGGATGAATACATTTCACTATAATATCGAGTTCTTGGTAATTGAAACAGTAGCTTGAGATACTTTTAGAGCCGGCTAATGGTTTCTAACTCACTGTTAGCATTGTTAGCTCAACATTAGCTCAATATTAGAGAAAAACAAAAAGACGCTGTGGCTTCTTACGAGGTACGAGAAACAACTTCTGGGTCGCTCCAGTTTACTGGCTTAGGATCTTTAGAAAGCGCTGCTGTATTTTACCAGCTGGTGTCGAATGACCACGTTAGCAGCATTAGCTGGCGCAGACTCCGCAACCCTGTAGGCTTAAAGATGGTAAACAACGTCTACCATGGACGTAATTATCACTTTAGAAGTGGGGGGGACACGGGGGGGGGGGGGGGGGGGGGGGGGGGGGGGGGGGGGGGGGGGGGATCTTTACAGTATGCTCTAATGGGAAACAGGCTTCAACACAAACGGTTGTTTTCCGTTTATTATTTCACTGTAGAATTATTGAATAATGTACCTTTAATGTCAACTAAAAATTCTATTCTCGCAAAAGGAGTTTGACGTTTTATTAGATCAGGAACGAAAGACCTTTGATTTGAAGTGCAAAGCTTTAGTTTATATTTGTTTTTTGTACTTTCCAGAAAAGAATGAGCCTTTTTAACCCTCTGGAGGCAGGCAGGTTGAAACCTACCTACCTGGTTACTCCACATACGCACTTCATGAGCATTTTTTACTCAGAAGTACCCCTGAAGGACGTAGTTGTTTGAGCCTGAGAGGGTTGACTCTAAACCCTAAAAGGACGAACATCTACGTCCTTCAGGGGTACTTCTGAGTAAAAAAATTCTCATGAAGTACGTATGTGGAGTAACCAGGTAGGTAGGTTTCAACCTGCCTGCCTCCAGAGGGTTAACATTCTCCCAGTTGAACTGTATGGAAAAGCACAGCTACAGCCACAGCAGCACCATATTTCACCATTTTCAGCACGTTTTTTTATCTTCAGCCTCAAACTAAATTCAGAGTCCACAGAGGTTTGATCCGATCTGGCTACTGCGGAGAATTTGGGGTTTTATGACACCTCAGATATTTAGACCCAATCTCAGAGCTCTGATCACTTGCCTCTGCTGTTAGCATTCCTAGCTGTGTGCTGTAGCTTTAGTAGTGAGTAATCATGATGCTACCTGTGTGACCTCTGACCCTGTTGCTTAAATGGGTCGAACTTTCCTTCATTCTCTTCTGAACTCACCTGAGGACCACATTCAGACTTCATGCTGTCTCACAGTGCAGACTTCACCAAAGTGGACTCTAGCAGAAGGCTGCATGGTGGAGCCGCTAGCACTGATGCCTCACAGCAAGAGGGTTGCAGGTTTGAATCCCACCTCCAGCCTTTCTGGAAGGAGTTAGCATGTTCTCCCTATGATTGTGTGAATTTTCCAAAACTTGCATGTCAGGTAAACTGGAGACTCGACTGTAGGCGTGAGTGAGTCTGAGACCGGTTGATCTTGTGTGTCCCTATACTAGAGACACGTCTAGGCAGTGGACTGGCTTCATGAAACCACGCTTAGGAAAAAGCGGTTCAGAAGAAGAAGAAGAGGAAGAACACTTTTGCAGATTAGAAGAGTTCAATGAGCCTTTTCCTAGGACTTGGTTTGGGAACTGAAAGTGATTCAGGCTCCTGGTTCCTGACAGACCCTTGGGTTTCAGGCCCGCTTCCCCTGACAAGAACTACACAGAGATCCTGAGGTCACCTTCAGACCTCCAGAAACTGGAGATGCTGGTTTGAGTCAGATCTGATTGGCTAATCATCTTTAGAAGCATCAAACCTTGGACTGGATCGTTTAAAGGTTCAGGTGTTTGGTCTGCGCTGGTCCACGTCGAGTTTATCTGGTTCTCACAGCACACACACACACACACACACACACACACACACACACACACACACACACACACACACACACACACACACACACACACACACACACACACACACACACACACATTCATGACATGAATTTGTCTCACCTTGCCTCTCCTCTGTCTGTTTGCCCCAGGGCAGCTGTGGCTACATCGTAGCTCATCACCATCAGTGTGTGAATGTGTGTGTGAATGGGTGAATGATACACTGTAGTGTAAAGCGCGTTGGAGTCCTTACTCTGAGAGGCGCTATACAAGTGCGGGTCATTTATCATTTGTCTGTGCGCGTGCTAGGAGACACAAACTTCAGCCTCAACATCGCTGGATCGGGTGTGCACGCGCACGATCGGTCGTTGTTGGGGCCTTGGGATTGAATGGTGGAATAAAACAGACGTTCGATCGTGGATCAATAACAGCTCGATCAGCAAACGGTCACGTGACTGAGGCTTGGCCTGATGTCGGATCAGATCCACATCTGGCAGCAGCTGCATCCTGCAGTGAGATGTCGGTCAGTTTGTGCGCGTGCACGCCCCTCCTCCCCCGTCTCCCTGTTAACCCCCATCCGGATTATTCTGCAGATTCATTTTATTTGTCAACAGAAATCATTCAGATAGGACAGAAAAACGCCGCAGATGTGCGCGCACAGGTGTAGGCGCGTGCGTGTGTTTGTGAGCGCGAGATGCAGACGCAGTTTGGACTCACCCCTGGTCGCGCTGCTTCGGTCCATGTACATCGCGCAGCAAAACACAAATCCGGTCATGAAAGAGACGTTGTTGCGGGGGAAGAGCGCGCCCCCGGTCTACAGCAGCAGAACAAACCGGGTCACACACACGCGCACTGACCGGTTCGGGCGGTCCGGACCGATAGCAGGCTGCCGCTTCAGACGGTCGATCAGCGCAGGCTGCTTCTCCCGGTGCGCGTGCGGCGACGGAGCTGGAGGGGGCGTGGATGCACGCACTCGCTTCCTGTTCGGTTTCCATGACAACAAATTAAGGAACGGGGGATGCAAACCTTTACAGGTGATGTGTGGGCAGACCAAAAACATGCAAATCAGGCTAATTAGAGACTAATCACTAGGTGTGTGTGTGTGCGTGTGTGTGTGGCTGTCCCGGCATCCCTGTGATGGACTGGAGACCTGTCCAGGTGTTGTCCGCCTCTCACCTGGTGGAGGGTGGAGACAGAAACCGGTACCTGTGACCATTGTGATGAATTAGTGCAGAAAACGAATGAAGATGGCTGCAGGTTTATATAGAATATAGAATCAGACAGAAAAAACTCTGAGTGGGATTTTCAGTTCTGGTTCTGTTGAGTTAGCATCTCTGTCCTGGGTTGGCCTGGTCACCAGACCCAGGTGTGGGAGCAGTAGAAGCAGAGCTGCAGAGGACAGCAGTGAGACAGAGGTTCACAAACTCTTTTTATGACTGACATTAAAACAGAAGTTGGGAAGAAGCGACAGAAATAAAATCAGCTGTTTCGAACACGAGATGAAGCTCAGGGCGCACCTGAGTGTCGGCGGGCCAAGTGGTAAGGATGCTGCAACAGGAGGAGTCCAGACAGGTTTCACACCTGAGAGCCACTAAACCCTAACAAGAGTCCAAACTCAGAGACAGTTCTCGGGGTGTCCTGAAACTATCCTGAAAAATGTAAAAACGCTTGTTTTGCTAAAAATGTCTCAAGGGGCAGCAGCCCTAGCAGGAAGACCTGGACCATCCAGAATCTCCTCCTGATACCTAAAACACCTCCCCAGTGGGAGCTGCTGGTCCACCTGATGGGACTACAAAGACCTGAGATCCTCCTGCCACCAAACCGGACTTTATTGAGTCTAGACCCTTTTCACGCTCACCTGCCAACCCTACCTCCTGCAGCCTCCTCTTCATCTCTCTGAGCTCCTGCAACACCTGCCAGCTCTGCTGAACCGGGTCTCGGTAGCAGACAAACCAGCAGCAGGACACACACTCCGACACACACCACGAGTCACACAGACACCAGTTCCTGAATGAACACGCCCCACCTGACCAGGTGAGAGCACTCACCATGCGCAGATGTTCTGGATGATCTGAGCACGTCATCATCTAGTAAATCTTCTTCCCACAGGCAGAAGTTCAGACACAGCAACAACAGCAGCGCCAACCTAAAACACACCAATCAGACAGCTCCGTTAGGTCACATGACCTCCACTTCCTCCTGGACGTCCCAGCACCGTCCTCTCAGCACCTCTGATTCTCAACACGTTTCACTTTTGCCCACACTTGGATTGGCTGACGGAAAAGCTAGGCGGCTCCTCGTTCAGCCGGCAGGTGTGCTCGTGAGACTTTGCTCAGGTGAGACATCAGGTTCTAGAGTCAGACATGTCTCAGTAGAAGAGACACAATCAGCAGAACCTGTGAGTCCATTCTACAGAAGGTTGGTCATCAGTCAGCTGACTAATTCTCTTCTAATTATTCAGGTACTTTAAAACCCAATGTTCAGCAAGGATCAACCTGTAACGCCTCCTGCTGCTGCAGCCTGGAGGTGCTGCTGCGATCTGAGAACACTGACTGCAGACCTGAGGACATGGGTAGAGACAAGTCACAGGTCAATCACCTGGCACCAAGTCTAAGGATATTAGAGTAATTTTACCCTGGGTGGTGTGTCCTAGTTCCTCCCCACTGGAGAAGTAGCCCGGCCTGCCAGACTCGTCCTCTGTCTGCACAGAGAACGAGTCTGGTTACTCGAAGGCAGAGAGGCACACAAGGGGCGGGACTAGCCAGCTCAAACATAACCAATCAGAAAAAAAGACGGAAATGCCGACTGTACCGTGCGACGCTGTAGTTTTTTAGCTGTAGTCAAAAACGGCATGTGGCGACAGCGCAAACATCTTTTAGAAGAAAGGCTTTTAGCGCTTCAACATGCGGTTTTAAAGACGCGCTCGTGTCATTTACAACAGAGGAGAGAGCTGCAGCGAACTCTGCTGCCGACACGTTTATGAGAAACTCTCAGGTGTGTGTGAGACGTACGCTGCTCCGCGCTGACTGGCTCGGTTAGAATTCTCAGGGGGTGGGGTTTTTGAATAGAAGACTTCCCAGACCCAGTGCTTCCCATAAGGCTAGTGGAGAGGATGCCTCTGTGAGCCTGTAAGGCAGCACTCTGGGCTTCAATCAGCTCATGGGCCATCTCTTTGGTGTGGTGGAGCCAGGGGGGCTGCTAGAGATTTTAGGCCCCATGAAAAAATATCAAGTTTGGCCCCCCTGGGGGCTCGTCTGGAGCTGGGGTTCCACCCTCCCAGATTCGAAGGGAGAAAAAATATAATATATATATTTTATATTAGTGTTTCAGTTTTGCTTAATTATGTAGGTCTACATGCATTCTTACTTATTTACATCTCATTTTCACCAGCTCTCATTAAACAGTGAATTTCCTTCAACAGAATTAGTAATATCACTGCTGGAAAAAGCAGGAAATGCACATGCTGAAAGGTGTTAATCTCCTTTTCCCTATTACCCCCTTAAAATGTGTTTATTTATTCAAACATTTTATTTGATGATAAAATTCAAATTTGGATATCTAATTAAATTTCCATGTTGTGTCAAAGCTTTACATAACTACATTTTCAGCTCTTTCCTCTTGAAACCAAGTATTTCTGTATGACTGATAAAAATTAAGGATTCACTGCTCACAAGGTGACTTCTTTATTAAGTCTCCATGGCTTCATCATAGACACAAAATGAATAAGCACACAGTTCAAACCCGAGTCAGTTAGGGTTACATAAATTTTTCAAGTTGGATAACTTTGCATGAATACGTATATAAGTCTCTAGAAACCCATTTTTTGTTCAAATTAATTAGTCAAAATAAAGTAGGGACCTCTGAATAAATATACGTTTCATAAAGACTAAAAGATTATTTGTTTAATGTCTTAAATGAGAAAAAATACTGCAAAGTAAAGTACTTGTGATTTTAAACTTTATATTTTATTCAACTTTGAAATTTTTTTGGGCCCCTGACAGCTGTGGGCCCTTAGAATCTTCCTAATCTCTCACCGCTTTACGGCGCCCCTGGGTGGAGCTCCTCAGTGGCCCAATCCCAATACTCGCACTGCACCCCTCAATTGTGCAATCCCGACCAGGGGCGCGAGTGAGTGGGGTGTCCTGATTCTCAAGTGCGGAAGTTGGTCACACCATTTTTTGCACCTTTGATCCGCTCTTCCCCTAAGTCTGCATCGATGCGGATTTGGGTGAAGGATGTTACCCACAATCCATTGCTGTGGGAGAAAAGGCTCAAGTGCCTTTTCTGAAAATATGTATTTTCTAATTAAAGTAGTTTATTTTAGGACAATTAGTTGATGCTCTGAAACTTTTAGACAAAGGAGCAATAAATGTAAATTTATTTGAAATAATTGTTTGGTTGTTTGTTTGAAAGTTGTTAATAAAGGTTTTGTATCACAGCGACCAGCATTCCGGCATGCGTGCGACGCAATACTCCCTGTCTATATTCGGCTATTATTTGCACACTTGTGTACTACGTACTCAAAGTCTTCGTGCACACTTTCTCCTAGTGCTTTGCTGAAGACTGCAGGACGCAGTGCAAGTTCTGAGTCTCACCTGTGTATGGTGCTCTCGGCTAAACGTTCCCAGGTGCTCTCGGCTAAACTTTCCCAGATCTCAGACTGCAGGAAGTGACAGATGGCATATTGTGAAGAGCTCAATGTAGCTTTTGAAGGTCAAAGAGTTCATCCCAGCTGTACAGCTGCTGACCTCTGACCCCTCAGGGTGCAATGAGCTACAGGTGTGTGCGCGCACAAATTCAGATTTCAGTTAGTCAGTTTTTCTGTATAACTTGTTTCACAAAAGCACCAACAGAGTTCTAAGGATTTTGACATTAGTGTAGGATGATCTAGTCCGGGTCTAAAGAGTCTATTCGTCTTATAATTACAGCACATCATTTTATAATTACGGGAGATCGACAGGCGGATTGGTTCAGCGTCTGCAGCGATGCGGACGCTGAACCAATCTGTCGTGGTGAAGAGGGAGCTGAGCCAGAAAGCCAGGCTCTCGATTTACCGGTTGAGCTACGTCCCAATCCTCACCTATGGTCATGAGCTTTGGGTGATGACCGAAAGAACGAGATCGCGGATACAAGCGGCCGAAATGAGTTTCCTCCGTAGGGTGGCCGGGCTCAACCTTAGAGATAGGGAGAGGAGCTCGGACATTCGGGAGGGACTCGGAGTAGAACCGCTGCTCCTCCAGATCGAAAGGAGTCAGTTGAGGTGGTTTGGGCATCTGGTCAGGATGCCTCCTGGACGCCTCCCCGGGGAGGTGTTTCGGGCATGTCCTGCCGGCAGGAGGCCCCCGGGTCCACCCAGGACACGTTGGAGAGGTTACATCTCCAATCTGGTCCGGGAACGCCTTGGGGTCCTGCCGGAGGAGCTAGCGGAGGTGGCCGGGGAGAGGACGGTCTGGAGCTCCCTAGTTGGGATGCTTCCCCCGCGACCCGGACAAGCGGAGGAAGACGACGACGACGATGACAAATTACAGCAGAGCAAAGACGAGTCAAAGATCTAGTTGGAAATTTTCTGAACAAAATTTCAGAATTGTAAACAGAAAAAATAACCCAACTTCAGCTGCATCCCACCCACAACAGAACCAGAACAAGCAGACTGTTTTCTTGGGTCCATGTGAACCGGCCCTTTAGGACTACAGATGGAAATTAGCCCTTGGCTATAATCTGGCGTGTTTAAATTCATGTTTTTTATTTTGCATGTGTGTTAATTAACATGCACTGTTACCAGCCAAATAAATAAATAAACACCAGAGTGGTTGATTTGCTTAAGCTGCTGATGTTTAGTGACGTTCTCGCCTGGTCCTTCAGCGAGAGGGCATGGTGGGGAGACTTTGACCCTGGCGTAAGCACATTTTGGAAACAGGAAACGCGTGGCCAATGAGATTTAAATACAGTGTCATGTTATTTTACACCTTCCAGAGCAACGATAGGCACATTAAAATATCACCTTTAGCTATTGAGATATCGTTGAGAAATCTTAGGGTTAGGATATTTTTTGTGAGCCATTCCTTCTAACTGGAAATAGGACACGTTTTCGATTGTGAATTCCACAATAGTACACGGCTGTAGACCCGGAGACCGCAGATTCACGCCAACATGCCTCACTCAGCTACTAACACGCTACTCAAACACAGAATAGGTAGCTCAGACGATGGATTCCCAGCCTGAATCCTTGTCCCGGTCCGTCCCTGACAGTCACACAACAGACTTCAGTTCAGCTAGCGGCTAATTGTTTGGTTGTACTCACAGCTCTGGCTCTCCACGGGCAGTTTTAATGTTGGAATGGTGCCGGTTTGAAGAAGTAAATCGTCTCAAAACCCATTCCAGTACTGGAGGTGGAATAGCAGTCTGCGAAATCCAAGTCACATTCTGGCTTGGTTTTTGAGAACTCCTGAAGCTAAAACCCAAACAATTCTACCAATTCTTCAGGAAGACTGGCCAGGGATCCTGTCCTTCTTGCAGACAAAAATTCATTTTTTGGTTTCTAGGCGTTGAAAGTGTAGACCACAGGGTACGATTTAGCAATTATTCACTTTCTTTTGATCGCTATATTGAAATCCAAAACCTGAACTTGCTTTTATTCAGGAACAGATTTGTGGGGTTGGGCCTTCTCTTTAGCATACACTGAACATAATAAAAAGAACAGCCTATTTATATAAACAAATTTATCTTTTCTGGTGGGGCTGGAGATATGTTCCCCCACCCACCTTTTCAGTATTTGCCCAATCACGATTTCTACCAAAACGAGGCAGAACTTTACGAGGTTTATTGATCGGACCTCTGAATGGAAAGGCAGAAGAGAAAGAACTGAACATGTGTTTTATCATAGTTATAAGTTAAAGGAAGGAACCTCTCATCTTCACTCATCAACACATCCGTTGCTTGCTGAATTTTGGAATGGAATCACAGAACAATGGTTAAACATGAACTTCTGGGACAAGTGATAAATTATGCTTCTAATCACCCGACTGTTCCTCAAAATCCCATGTTTTTGGTTATGCTGCTATAGAGCTCCGGACGTCACGTGACTCTCAGAGAGTAGACGCCATGTTGGCAGGCAACAAAGGTAAACAAAATGAACGGGATCGGCTTGGATTTTACTCCGTCGGGAGTTTACTTCACACTTTAAAACCGAAAAAATCGTTTTATATAGTCAGAAATTAAATAGACTAAACATCTCCGACCCTTACCGTGCCCCTGGGATACTTTTTAAAAACGCCAGAAGCTGTCGGAGCGGACCTGGCCAGGGAACGCCTTGGGATTTCCCCGGAGGAGCTGGCCCAAGTGGCTGGGGAGAGGGAAGTCTGGGCCTCTTGACTTAGGCTACTGCCCCCGCAACCTGACTCCGGATAAGCGCATGAAAATGGATGGATGGACAAATAACATAGATTTACATGTAAGTAGTTTAAATAGAGTGCTGTGCTGTTTGAATGTATGAACTGAACGCCAAGAGAAATCACTAGTCTGATTGTTTTCCGTGAATAAAATAAATATGTCAGGCAGGAGCGTCTCAGGATCTGTCTGAGATCTGTCTCGGTGAGACAGATAATAGCATCCAAAGTGATTTTTATGTGTGATTTGACAATTGATCAACCATTGCTTAAAAATGAAATACAGCTTATCCGGTTAATTGCTGGGATCATAAAACACGTAAACGGCAGCACGCAGAACTCACGAGGAGACGTTTTACGTGACGTTTACTTGTTGCTATGAGTAATAAGACAGAAAAAGCCACGCCAAAATAAGTTTAGGAAGCCCACTAAGAATCGTAATAAAAGCATTTAAAATAAACACCACACACAGTTGAAACGTTGGTTTAAGTACCTGATATGAAGTGGTCGCTGCATAAGCGAAAACCTTTACTCTCGAGATCCCACAGTTTCATTTTAGCCCGGTCACTAGCGCGTTTTATTACAATGATCCAACGTTTGCGGCGCTCCGGATCTTGGGGAATCCTGTAGATGGCTCATTCCTTATGTCGTCCGTGTTTGTTCTGCATCCTGGGGCACAACAGGAATCTACCATATTTCTCATTTGATTGAGTTTTCTGACAATAACAAATAGTCCAGCTGCGGGCTTCTGCCTGCCAATATGGCGCCGTTTTGATTTGAACCGTTGCATGCCGGGAGAAATGACGTCAACTCCCGGAGCTATGGGCTCAGACTTCTGTAGGACATAATGAGTTATTCTGGCTCATCCCTTCAGTGATAACGGAACACAACTTAGGTCAAGGCTCTTCCCAGTCACTCCCAGGAAAATTGTCAGCTCTTGTTTACATAACTATCTCTCTTTGAGACAAAAAAAAAGTACAACTTTTTGCCTTTTGGCTGTGAAACTCTAGAAATACTGTGGCAGCAGTGAAGGGAAGCTGCTTCTCTTCATCCTATAAATGTGTAGAAGATGAGATAAAACAGCAAGAAGACAAATCAGGGGACAACGATGCTTTTAGTTAGAAAGAAAAATAAGAAAATGTTAAAAACAAGTTCGTCTACAGCGACACTGTATTTTGGAGTTTCACTGAATTCCAACCAGAGTAAAAGCAGAATATTCATCCTTAATATTAGCAACTATGAAGTCACCACACACATCACTAAGTCTAGAAACACAACATGGCTTGGCTGACATGGTGGCTTCTGGCAAGACGCACAATATTATAGGCACTAATCTCTGGAACATGCAACGTGGTGGCTGGTTACTGCAGATGGTGCCGGGTTTGAGTTTGGTCACAAAGGAACCTTTGCTGCAGCAGCTTGAAGCTGAAGGATGCACCACTCTGAGTCTGTGGTGCTGCGTACAAAGAGGCCTCATCACCTGTGTTAGTTCACAACCACACTTTCAGGTGCGGTGCCAGGTGCACGCATTTCAGCTGCTCCAAAGGACAACCTAGGGACTGAAAGGTCCAGATCAGGAAGTCACAGAGGCCCTGTTCTTGTTCTAATCACCTGAAATATTTCTGAAAGCACAGCCACTCCATTCAGCTTCTACATGTTTTTGTTTTGTTTCTTCTTTCTGATAATAAAATTGTACCACACCCTTGATTAAATATTTTGCTCTTTAAAGTTCAACTTTCATTTTAAACCAATCTGAACTGAATTGAATACGATTGACATCTAATTCTAAAAGCATCTTACTGTCCAACGAAAACCGTAAAAATCATCAGACAAAATAACGAAACTCCTCGAAAACCAAACTGTTGACAATTTGCTCGGAATTCGTGACGCAAAACATTTAATCACACAACCGTTAAAGCATCAGTAACAGTGCATCAGTGCTCACAATGACCCCTTATGGATCATTACAATATTTTTAAATGTTTTCTAGTGTTTCATAATAATGATGTTATAGTCCCGAATATTTTTCTGATCATTTCTGTTGGTTTATCGTATTTTTCTGAACAGTGACTGTCCAAACCTCATGGTAGGAAATGTTTTGCATTTAGCAAAAAATCCCATGGATGTATTTTTTTTTTTTTTCAAATTATTCCAACCAATATTTGTTGCGGTAATAATATGTAGAATGTTCAAATGGTCACTACAGTACCCACTGGTAAACGCATACGAATCTGCAGTGCGTGAGGACATTGTTCTACGTAGTTCAAAAATGTCCTCCTTGAGACACTCCCACGTCTGCCAGTTGGGTGGGACTAGCTCCAAACGTTTTCTCAAGTTACACTGCATATGAAGAGGAATTCCTTTACTTCACTGTAAATTTTCACGTGCAGCTTAACCAGGGTTGGGGCTAGATCAATACTAACCCTAACTCATAGATGTAATTTTGAGCCAACAGAGACCACATCCCAGCATGCTAGAGATTAACCAGCCTGACCAGGCCCTTAATCCTGAAACCCATCTTCCACTCACAAAGGTCACTTTTGTTGTAATCATCGTGCCTAAAGCAGACACCCTAATAGAGGTCGTTGACACGCTTTACTTTGAAGTTCTGCCGCCTAACTCGTACAAACCTCACAGAAACCCAGAATATTGGGTATTTCCTAAAAGGAAACAGAGGTCTGTGAATGTCCCAAATGTCCGGACTAAACTACAGCAGGCACCATCCACACAGACACAAATATCTTCCACATTAATCCTGACATATAGCCTAACACAGTCTGCTCCAGATTCAGTTGTTCGCCAAATAGTTTTATGATCTAAAATTAACTCAATAAATGGCCTTTGAATGGAGTGGAAATTTATCATCATGTGAAACATCTCAGACACAAAAACTTGACTGAAGTTCAGGTGAAGGCTCCCTGTAGTCTCAATGAGTGGAGCAAAGCCAAGTCTCCGGTTTTCTAAGATGTGATGCTTTGGAGGATTTTGTAGTGAATTCCTGTTGCTCTGCATGTTCAGAATGACTCATCTGCACAGATCTGCATCTGATGAGGTGGTAAAATAGTCAATGGATTTTTTTAGACCAGATGTTGCTGGTTTTAGCAGTGACAAAAGAACTACACAGCAAAATTTCATGGAGTGCAGGGAATACGGGGGCCATATTTCAAAACTGAAAGTGAGTTTGTAAGTATGACGTTCTGCGAGGCTTACTTTCCTACTGACTCTGTGACTTTCAGATGCGAACCTACAGTCGCAGTTCAAAACGTTTTCTCTTTTGTCTTTTTGCCGGAGCCCACCGTAACCAGATCTTGGGCCAGAACTGACGCCTGCAGCAGAACTCGGTGGATGGCCTCTGCATACAAACGCTTCCTGTTGAAGGCCTGCAAGATCTCTGAGCAACATGCAGGCAGTTGGTTGTCCAAACTGAAGAAGTACAAACTGTTCCAGACATTTGACACGAGTCCAACACATTCATCAATACATAACTAAAATAAAGCTACCATAGAAGTGCGTTTGGTTTGATAGTGAAAGTGCTTCCTTAAGAAACAAACCATGACAGAAACAACCAGACTCATAAAACCAGTTAGGAGAAATCCTGGAAGAACTGGCTACACTGGAAACATCTGGAACAACAATGAGCAGATTTTTTTTATCCACCTGTCTCATCAGGTTCTGGTTTTATCAGAAGGAACAAAAAGCCAAAAAAGTACTTCAAGCTGTATGTAGACTCAGGACTAAATGGAACCGCAACTTGAGTATGACCTCTAGATTCATTGGGCCTGGAGGTGAACTAGAGGAGTCCTTGCTACAGATCCAAGGCAGAGAGACAAGAAAAATGGGAAGTTAGAACTCAAATATTCTTTGCTCATTGGAGGTTTTAAAATGCAGGAAAAGCAAATGAAAGAATCCTAGGCGACTAGGTTAAGGTGCAAACTGCCCTCCCCACACTATACTTCTGAGTCTATAAGTCCAGGACCAGTTTCAGGAAGGGATTGTCAGTTAACCGGGGGCATTTTTAGTCGGAGAATGACATTAATTTTAAAGATTAAAGCTATATAACAAAGACCAAACAAATAAACTACTTCATAAAAACAGATTATACTTCGGAAGAAATGTTTCATTAACATGTTAAGCTCCAGACTAGGATCCCCCACTCAACCCCCAACCCCTAATCCAGAGACTAACAGGACACAACAGCTGCCTTTTGATTATGTACACACACGCCGTGTTGGTTTTTGCTTTTCAGTTCATTTTCCTAAAAAAAGACATTATTTGTTGTCCCCATCTGTCCTTCGGCACCAGGCTGGTACTTGCATCCAGAGATTACAGTCTCCAATCAGCATCACAGATCAGAAGTTGCAGCAGTCCTTTGAGCTCATTTACAGCTGGACCACAATCCCTTTCCACCTGGTGCTGTCTCACTCTGTCAAGCTACCAATCGGCTGGTCTTTTTCTTTACTTACCAATCAGCTGGACTTCATCTGTCCAACTAATCAGCTGACCCTTTCGCTGACAGCTGTTCGTGACTCTACCGTCTCCTCACAACTGGGACAGGGTACGGTGGATTGGGGGACAATGTCTCTAAGCTCCCTACCCTCACCTACTGCCTCTGGCTCTGCCCGTAACCTAGCCCTGCCATCTGCTGCAGGCACAATACCAGATCCTGCTACTCCAGGTGGCCCAGAGCTGTGAGGTCTCATGGTACTGTTGGACCCTCTGTCCCCCCCTAAAACCTCTCTACTCTCTGATGCTGTGCCCAGCTCCCTTATGCCCTCTGTTCTGACACTCTCCACGCTGGCCTCTCTGCTTGAGAGCTGACTTTCTCTGGTAGGCCGCGTGGTGCTCAAGTCCTGGGGCTGTTCATTCTGGAGCTGCTGAGCAGAAATGAGGTTTGTCTGTGTCAGAATGGACGATGATCGGTGGGATGAGAGGCTCTGCATTTCCAGTCTGGAAAGCTGTGAGTGGGGCTGAGCTTGAATCTGCTGAAAGTGGGGTTGTGCTTGGGACTGAGACACATGTGGCCTAGACTGAGACAGAGGTTGTCTGGGTTGGGCTCTGTATTGAGTCTGAAGTTGGTATTGCAATGGATCCCTTGTTTGTGGTAGCAAGTGAGTCTGAGTTTGTATTGGAGTTCTGGTCTGGGGTTGAGTGTGAGTTTGTGTTGGAGTTCTGGTTGGAGGTTGAGACTGAGTTTGTGTTGGAGTTCTGGTTGGAGGTTGAGACTGAGTTTGTGTTGTGGTTCTGATCGGAGGTTGAGATTGAGTTTGTGTTGGAGTTCTGGTTGGAGGTTGAGACTGAGTTTGTGTTGTGGTTCTGATCGGGGGTTGAGACTGAGTTTGTGTTGTGGTTCTGATCGGGGGTTGAGACTGAGTTTGTGTTGTGGTTCTGATCGGGGGTTGAGACTGAGTTTGTGTTGTGGTTCTGATCGGAGGTTGAGATTGAGTTTGTGTTGGAGTTCTGGTTGGAGGTTGAGACTGAGTTTGTGTTTTGGTCTGAGGTTGAGTGTAGGTTTTTGTTGGAGTCCTGGTCTGTGGTTGAGTCTGAACTTGTGTCCTTGTCTGAGGCTGAAGTTGTGACTGTACTGACAACAGGGACTGGGACTGTTGTTTGAGTTGGGTTTGGGGTTGTGACTCGGTTTTAGGTAGGATCTGAGAATGAGATGCTGTAGAGGACTGGGTTTGTAAATGTGGATGTCCTGTATTGGGTGGATGAATGTGCAAGAAGGGTGGAGAGTAACATGGAACATTTGCAGACTGAGCTTCATGATAGATTGCAGACTGGACAGACTGTGTCTGAGACTTCTGGTTGGTACACTGGGACTGAATATGGGTTTGTGTTGGGGGCTTTGGGGTCTGGGGTGATATGTGTCTGGTTGGAGTGATCTGAAGTACAGGGTCTTGAATGTGGGCTTGCGATGAACTAGGGAGCTTGATCTGAGGACAAAACTGAACTTGGTGGGGTGGTTTAGGGACAAGATGCTGAGGTTCAAGCAGAGACTGAGGTGCAGACTTTGCCTGTGTCTTGAGGAGAACTTCCTGTTGAGGAATGAGCTGAGGCATACTTTGGGGTTCAATTTCCAGCCTGGATTGGCTGGAAGATTCTAGGAGTCCATATGCAGGAGGATTAGGAGATGGCTGCTCATCTAATATAGAAACAGATGACTTTTGGTGGTGAAGATGATGGTGGTGATGGTGGTGGTGCTTATGAAGTGGTCGTTCTTTCGTTTTGTGGCCTTTTGTTGGGCTAATGCTACTAATGCTACAACTACTCCTTCCACCCCCACCTTCATCTTCCCCTAGCTCATCTCCTCGGCGTCCTCCATCGCCAGATTCTGTTTTCTCCTTGTGCTTACGACCTTTATGAGTTTTATGTCCATGTGATTGGCTGGTATCTGCAGAAGATGGTTGCCTTTGTAATTGTGTTTGCTCAGTGGGTATGGACTGAGGATCAGAGCTTGAAGTCCCTTCTGCTCTACTTCCCTCTTCCTCTGTGGTGGTCTTCTTTCCGGTCTCTGTTGTTAGAGTTGGAATCTGGGCGCTCTCCATCTCTTCCACTGTCTCTCTTGTTTTACGTTTTTTGATTGGCAAGGCTGTTTCCTGAACAACAGGTCTAGTGGAAGACTCTTTGGCTGCTTTCCGTTTAGCTTCTGCAGCCAAGATGGCAGCTGCCGTGTAGCTGACAGCTGTTAAGCTACCAGAGATGGCTGCAGTGGAGGTGGAGGTTGTAGCAGCTGATGAGGTTTCTGATACTACTGTTGGTTTCCTTCCTCTTTTCTTGGGGGCAGTTTGAGGTGGAGGTGGAAGTTCCTGTTCAGATTTCCTTTTTCTGCCTGGACGTGACTTGGACACAGTGATAGGAGACTCCACCTGTACGGGAAGTACCACATTGTTAAGACACATTAGCATCAGTTTGATTTGAGTTTTTTGATTGATTTGAGTTTTATTATTGGATCAACAATCACAAATTTCAAAAAAACAAATGCACAGTGAACTAGATAAAGTATTCTCCAGTGCATGCAATCCGATGTTCAGTCATGGTTGGGATGAGTTTTATTACATTCATACTTGAGATAATAACATCCATCCATTTTCTTCCGCTTATCCGGAGTCGGGTCGCGGGAGCAGCAGCCCAAGTCGAGAGGCCCAGACTTCCCTCTCCCCAGCCACTTGGGCCAGCTCTTCCGGGGGAATCCCAAGGCATTCCCTGGCTAGGTGAGAGACATAGTCCCTCCAAAGTGTCCTGGGTCTTCCCTTAGGCCTCCTCCCTGTTGGACGTGCCCAGAAAACCTCATCAGAGAGGCATCCTGACCAGATACCCGAGCCACCTCAACTGGCTCCTCTTGATGTGGACGAGCAGAGAATCTACTCCGAACCAATCTACTCCGAACCCCTCCCGAATGACCGAGCTTCTCACCCTATCTCTAAGGGAGAGCCCAGACACTCTGCGGAGAAAACTCATTTTGGCCACTTGTGTTCGTGAGCTCATTCTTTCGG
>SSNQ01034739.1:2345907-2356489 GCA_006942095.1 Nothobranchius kuhntae
AAAGGGTGGCTTGCCAATTCCGGGGAGGGAGAGAGGTCCTACCTCAAGTGGAGGAATTTAAGTATCTCAGAGTCTTGTTTACGAGTGAGGGTAGGAGGGATCAGGAGATCGACAGACGGATTGGTTCGGCGTCTGCAGTGATGCAGGCGCTGAGCCGATCTGTCGTGGTGAAGAGGGAGCTGAGCCAGAAAGCCAGGCTCTCGATTTACCGGTTGATCTACGTCCCAATCCTCACCTATGGTCATGAGCTTTGGGTAATGACCGAAAGAACGAGATCGCGAATACAAGCGGCTGAAATGAGTTTCCTCCGTAGGGTGGCCGGGCTCAGCCTTACCCCAAAATTCCACTATCTCAGCTCCGGCACGAACTCTGCAGTAAAAACGGTCCCATTGTAGTCAATCAGAGCTGCTCCACTACTGCGGCCGTGCGGCACAGTGCGCCACCCGCCGTTCCGTCATCCGGCAAAAATAGGATTGATTCTATTTTTGCCGGACGCCGGAGCACCTCCGCAGTCAATGGACAGAAATCACAACCGCCCAACAGGAAAGGGGAGCAAGCACAACTTCCGTTATTTCACAATAAATCGATAAACAAAAAGCGTTTTTTGTTTCATATGCACAGGTTTAACAAATTTTAACAACTGTCAATGGCGGCTGAACTTTAAATGCATGAAAATAAGCCATAAATACAGTTTCCACTATCAAAGTAGTCACCCTTTGTTGACCCAAATACTGCTGATCTCTCAACACAAATGATGAGCAGATTAAACAGTTAATTTCGATGCTTCTCCCAAACAATGAGTGTTTGGATCTAACTTCTGCGTTTATTGCTCGGACTGTATCGCAAGATCTCGAAAATCCCGCTCATGCCTGTTTGCGCACCTCAGGTCTCCGCACCGGAGCGGAGCCGCTGTAGGGCGGGTATAGTATAATTTGAGTTCGGAAGCAAGCGGCAGCGGAAAGCGGGGGCGGAGCGGAGCAGAGATAGTGGAATTTTGGGGGACTGGGACTGGACATTTCAGAGGTTGACTGGGGAGGGGCAGTAGATCTAGTACACTCTGCTTCTGTATGTATAAGACATGGATTGATACAGTTTAAGGTGTTACATAGACTCCACTTGTCAAAGGAGAAACTGGCAAGAATGTACCGGGGGTCCGATCCGACCTGCCCCAGATGTAAACAGGTGCCAGCCAACTTATGCCATATGTTTTGGTCTTGTCCCAGGCTGAAAGACTTTTGGATTAACATCTTTAGAACGTTCTCACTCATTTTTAACGAAGACATGGAACCAATGCCTCTGACAGCCATCTTTGGTGTGGCACCGAGGGAAACTCGGCTAACAGCCTCTCAGAGGAAGGCAATAGCATTTACCTCATTGTTGGCCAGGAGACTTATTCTATTTAACTGGATAAAGGCAACACCGCCATCCCACAAACGCTGGTTGGAAGAAGTAATGGCACACCTCAAATTAGAACATTTCAGATTCACGATTCAGGGCAACACCAAAAAATTCTTTAAGGTCTGGCAGCCTTTCATTTCTTATTTTGAAGATAAGTTTCCGTCTACTCCATAACTGGCAACTCCCCCCCCCCCCCCCCCCCCCCCCCCCCCCCCCCCCCTATTTTTTATTTTATTTTTTTTTGTCTGGGTATAGTTTTATTTTGCATTGTGTCGTAAGATTTGAGTTTGAGCTTTTTTGTGTGAATGATATGCTTTTTGAAAACTTAATAAAAACACTTTGATTAGGATTGAATCATTAAGAACGGGGCGCTAACTGTGATTGTATGGTGTTTTTTAATATTGGATTTTACGTTTTAAGGGCCATTAAAATAACTTATTTAAAAAATACATTTATTCGGTATGTGCAAAAAGCTGCACCTTGAATGTACTGCACATTTTACTGTATAAATGATCCGCTGTGTGTTTTTGTGATGCTGCAGAAGAACCAGTTGCTACCGGAACAGGAAGTGAACTCCTAAGCGAACTGGAACGCACGCACAGGCTGCAGCGACAGTGCGCGCGCGCTTTAACACGCACACATCTACTCAGCCGCCTGCTAACATGCTAGTAAGGGGCTAATAGTAGCTTGGGCTTAACCCGGTTACTGAAGTTAGCAGATAGCATGCCGTTAGCTTAACGGAACCAGACGGAGACTCCGCCGCAAAGTTCGGAGCTTCATTCACGGATTCGCTGTAGCCAGCCTCCGGACGTCCTGACCGAAACTGGGTTGATGTCGTAGCATCAGGCGGTGCGTTTGGCGGAGGCTAGGCTAAAATATCAGTGCAACCTGATTTGGTGACGTATTCCCACTAACCCCGCTCGGGGGAGACGGGCCGAGGTTGAAATCAGCACACTTCGTTTCCATCAAACGCAGAATAAAATATGACTTGGGTGGGTTGGAGACGACGGGTTCTGCGGAGCTTAAACGGAGGATGGAATATAAAAAAAGACTTACAGTTTGTCCGCTCCGCTCCCCTCGGCGGCCATTTTTATTTAAATAAATAAATTTATATAAAAAAACTCACAACATCTCAGTTGCACACCGCCCACTCTGGCCACAAACACCGCGAGATCTGGGACTACTTAGTCTTGGGCTCAAGTAGCAAGGGCGGCGTAGTATCGCGAGAGCTGTTGATAAGGTCGAGGCGTTCAGGTTCAGCTCGGAAACTTAAACAAGTTTTGATTGTTGATGTTAATTTTAATCATGAAACACAAGAGCACGAGATTACATTTATGTGATAGTTAGCTGGAAGGTTTATAATAAAGTGTTAAAGTTTCAAGATAACTTTAATCATATCAGAATTTCTATGAAAATGAAAGCACTATGTTTACACCAGTCTACAGTAGCATTCGCTTTCTTATTGTTTTCCCGTTTCTCTTTATAGTTTATTATTCTGCTTCTGTACGTTTTTTGGCATTTAACGCCTTCCACAATTCTTCAGCTACTTACACAATTTTGGTATCAAAACGTTCAGCTTATACCAGCTATGATTTTTGGTATTGAAATACTTTATACTTTTTGAGGCATTCAGCTTTTTCTGCTATTTTTCCCCCGTTGAAATGAATGGAACTGCTCAATTTTCAGTAAAATCCTATCACGTTTTTGACCCTTTACTCTGATAGGTTAACCTTAATCTAGAGACTTCATTCAAGGTTCAACAAACTCACAAGACGTTCGGCTATTACTGGTTACAATTTTTTTTATATCTTCCAAGGTTTTTCTAGAATCACAGGTAGAAGTTGAGATACGGTTTCAGATTTTCAGAAAAATTCACAAAAATTATAACGGACAGAGATAAGAGCAAGGACCCTCCTTTGCCCCATTTCTGGCATTGTCCTGAGAGAACCGTAGGTCAGATTGAAATGACACGCACACTGGCTTACAGGTAACGGATATACCTTCGTTTTGAGCCTCCATGACAACCCAGGGTCCAGACCAGGAAGCAGAGTCGTAGTTTAACCCACCCCTCTGCAGCTTCTGTACTGTTACCCGGGCCACACTTTGGATGCTCCTGCCTTTGGGACTGAACCCAGAGTGTTAGTAGTGCTAAAGCATCAGTGGATAAAAGGCTCAGCATCAGAACCCGGTTCTGAATAATGCGAATATGGGATCCGGGTCTTCTGCTGTTTCCTTTTAGAAACGCTGCTTTGAACATTAAACTAAAACTAGCAGATTAACAAAATCTGGATTTCCTTTCATCTTTTCTATTTTCAGAATGCTTTTATTTGTCAGCATTTCCATTTCAATAAAAACGAGTAGAAACAAAACTTTTTCTACCGCTAAGGTGGACAGCCCACAGGCTGCAGGATGTGCCGACATGTTCAGGAACGCCTGACTGACAACAATCTGGAATAAAACAAATTTCCACGAGCCCTCTGGTTTCAGGAGGAGATGAGCCCATTCATAACAGAAGGTCACTGGGAATACTGGGATACCCCCACTCAGAGGTTACAGGTCACTTAAACAGCCCCAGCTCCCTACCAGGGCCATTTTCTGGGGTCAGGTTCCTGTTTTGCCTTTTGTCCCTGTTGTAGGAACCAAAGGGGATAAATCCTGACTCCACATAAGGGTCCTGGTTACTGGACCAGGATTTAGAGGAGGAAACATCTAAACCTGTGAGACTAAATTGGTTTTAAAGCTATATGTGGTGGAGATGTTCTCAGACCAGTATAACAGAAGTACAGAAACATCATTGCTGCCCCCTGGAGGTAGAAACACCAGACTACAACAGTCTCCTCCACCTGCTTTCAGTGGATAATTTAAATCTTCTCAACCTACTGTCTGTAAAACACACAGAGCCTGCAGGCGCTGCACAGGGCAGGCGCCGCGCAGGGCAGAGCCTGCAGACGCCGCACAGGGCGGAGCCTGCAGATGCCGCGCCTGCAGGCGCTGCACAGGGTAGGCGCTGTGCAGGGCGGAGCCTGCAGACGCTGCACAGGGCAGGCGCTGCGCAAGGCAGAGCCTGCAGAGGCCGCACCTGCAGACGCTGCACAGGGTGTTGCGAGCGTGTTCTTTTTATTGGTTCCGTTAGAACCTTAGAATACGCTGCTTTCTCAGGGAGGTTGGGGCTGCAGGTGAGTTTTATTGTACTAGACCCTGGTTTGGACCACGCACCTGAATTAGGACTCGCTTTCTATTTTAAGGTGAAATGAAATTTGCGCTACTTGTTTATCTGTAATAACACACTTTCCTTTTAACTCCCCCTATTTAGTGGTTTTAAATACTAGGGCGAAAGTTCACGAGAGGCCATCTTTGTGATTATTATTTGGGTCCTATCAGGATTAATTTGCACCTTTGTCAGCAATATGGGCGGTGGTAACTAGAAAATGATTCTTGTTAGTTGTTCAGGCTAACATAGATTTATCGATTAATCTAATTAATCCACCCTTTGAAATGGTTCCTTCCCACGTTAAACAAAGACTTTTTTTAGTGCAAAAAGAGCCTGTTTGAACCAACGAACCGTCATGACCTATAATCCTTAGGATGTCCCTCTACCAAGAGGGAGGGGAGACAAGCTCCCTTACCTAAGTTATCTTTTCTTAATCTGTCACAACCTGAAAACAAGTCCTGAAGCACAGGTACAAGCAAGGTGACTTACCTCTCCTAGAGGTCTGGATCGGGGCTCCCAACTCAAAAGGTTAAAAGAGACCTTTAAGAATTGAGAACAAGGATTCTTTTTCCAAAAAATTTATTTCAAAATTAAAAAATAGGTAAATATAAGACTAACCAATCCCCTTTGGAGGACGCCAATACTAAAATCTTCCTGAGAATAACTGATTGACTTGTGTCAATACTAAACTGTCACACTCTAACTCTAAGTCTCTGCATCTGCCGACTACCTCGCTCTAAGCTCTCTCTCTCTCTTCTATCCCACCTCTTCTCTCTAACTCTGCTCTGTCTCTCTCCTGTCGACTCTAACTCTTCTAGCTGCCCTTTTTATTCTTATCCTAAACAACTGCCAAGCAATATCTCAAACAGTCATGAGACAGCCTAAACAATGTATTCGTTTTTCAGTTACATACATCTCATTATTACAAGACAGCAAAATAATGTGTTCATTTGTCAGTTTCATATCTTAGCTCAACACAAGACAGCCAAACCCATATGATGTCATATATGTAAGCTGGTCTCCACCCAAAGTCCAGAACTTTCCACAGAGGACTTTCACTTCCTGGGATGTCCCTTCAGTTGGCCTTCTTCGGTACCACCTCTTCTGCTGTGTCATGTTCAGTTGGACCCCTCCTCCTTGTCTTCTGGCTGTTTTTACTCGCATGAGCAAGTTCAATCTTACCTCTGTGTCCCTTCTGTTGACTCCGTTTTTTGCCACCGTCTTTGGCATGCGAGAACTTGCAACAAGGGCAGAGCCTGCAGGCGCTGCGCAGAGCAGAGCCTCCAGACGTCATGCAGGGCAGAGCCTGCAGACGCCGCACCTGCAGACGTCATGCAGGGCGGAGCCTGCTGACGCCGCGCCTGCAGGCGTCTGGAGACTCCGCACAGGTCCAACCTGAGCCATTTAAAGAGCTCAGGTAAAACTTCTGTTTCTAGCTGAGTTTGTGCTGCTGAACTGGAATGTTACATCTTAAAACTGATTTAATATAAATAATAAAGTTAACTTAGACTCGGGGGGGGGTGGGGGGTGGGGGGGGGTGTTAAAACATGGCCGACGAGTAGAAAGCAGCAGAGTCCTGCATTAGTTTGGCTTTCAGCCGAGCAATCCGCTCCTGGTTTTCCAGCGTGGTGAATTCTAAATCCCCGAGCATCGAGGATCCAGCAGATGACTCGATCCTGGTCCAGGTCTGGGCCACGCTCCGGTCGGCGCCCGGACCGTCTGTCTGTGAATCCGGGTCGTTCCAGGCAGTGCCGGGCGTGTCTTCCTCCCCAAAGTCGTGCATCTCGTAGCTGCTGGTCGTGATTCTCTGGTCCTCCTGAGAGGGAACCAGAACCGGCTGCAGAGCTGCTTCCTCTGAGACCGGTTCTGGTCGGAGAACTTTAACGAACGGTTCGTCCTTGTTGTCAGAGGGCTGAGGAGAGGAACGCTCTGACCCCACCGTGGATCCGTTGGGTTTAATTTGACCTGCAGCGTGTTTGACCTTGGCTCTGCCGTCGCTGAGCTGCACCTGGAATGAACCAACATCACATCAGCTCATCTTCTACTAACGGTTCCTCCAGCTGCAACCATCTTCATCTCCTCCCAGCCTGGTTACATCAACACATGAAGCTTCTTAAGGAGGACCAGAGCGCAGATGTGTGATGAAACCATTTTGGTTATTTTGTTCTAGTAAAACACATTTTGGTGCTTTAAGATCAAGTAGAACTTCATGTTTTCCGAGGGTTAGGGTTTGGGGCCTCGCTGATTCTGCTTTAAGGCGAGTCTCATCCTAACAACTGCTCTCTCTACGCGTTAACTCCTAAAGCTGCTCAGATGGGAACTGAAACTTCTGCAGGGAACCAAAAAAGTCCAGTTTCCTTTTTTCTGACCCTGCTGGGGTCACTGAGACCCGGAAAACCTCATGAACCTCACCTGCAAGTGTTTTGTTACCAGCTTATTCATTCATTTATTTACTGTGACTGAAACATTCACAACCTGCTAATAGACCAGAACAGAATTAAAATAGTCCTGGTCCTTCAGAACGTCCACACCTGCTCTGGACTCTTCTACCTAACCAAATAAGAAGTTTGGAGTTTTCTCTCCTCGTTTGTTGCTTCTGTGGTTTAAAGATTCGGTTACCTGCTTCGACTTTCCAGAAGGCAGCTCAGATGACCGGGAGGATGTCTGGAGCTCACGTGTCTTTGGTTGACCATGGTTCTCCGTGGACTTCCTGGTGCACAGGTAGATCAGGCCGTTGTGGATGAAAACAGCGTTCTGGCTGACCAGCGGGGCAGAGTCCTGACGCAGAAGTGGGGTTTTAGAAAACTGTGCTCCAGAGATGTTCGTCAGAGCCTCCCAGGCTGCTCGACTGGAGGAGCTAAAACTCGTCTGCTGACGAGCTAATCCGGCTTGAATCTTTGCTTCCAGCAATGACTTTGTGTTTTCTGCAGAGCCTCTGCCTTGACCCGAGGCCGGTCCCTGGTCTTTCCTCCTGAGGACAACAGGACAGATCCATATGACGTCTGGAGAGCCTGCAGACATCCTGGAGGCTTTGCCATCAGCGAGACCCATCTTCCTGAGCACAGGCTTTGGTAAATTCTGCAGGGGGAGGATTATCACTTCAGCAGCCTTGGGAATGTAAACATCTAGTTCTTTATGCACGTCCATTCTTTCTGCGGTCACCTGTGTGAAGAAAGATTAAACGCTTTGTCAGAAAGCAAGTTCTAGTCCGGTTCTGCTGATAAAAACACAAACAAGGACGAAAAGCACAAGAACAGAAGTTAATCTGTTTTCTGTATTGACCAGCTCAGTGGCCGAGTGGTGGTGTCCATCCTGGGACTGGGAGATCGTGGGTTTCAATCCCGGCCGGGTCATACCAAAGACTTTAAAAATGAGACCCAACGCCTCCCTGCTTGACACTCAGCTTTGAGGGGTTGGACTGGGGGGTTTAAACCACCAACGGGTTCACCAGCACAGCTGTGTCTGCAGCTCACCGCTCCCCCAGGGGATGGGCCCACAGCGGAGAGCAAACTTCACACACACCAGGGTGACATCTAGTGGAAATGTACCTTGGGTTTGAAGTGACCTCAACATCTGCTTACAGCGAAGACGAAGAACTCTTTTGATAAACACATAAACAACTTTGTTATTACCAATAATAATGTGAGCCCAATGTTCAATCAGTCTGTGAAATGACAGTGTTATTACTTGATATTATAATCCTGTGATCAGTAGTATTTTACAAGTTATTATAATCTTGGACATTTGCACTAGACACTGATGACACGTAATGCTAAAGTCACACAACACATTTCCTTTTGTCTGACCCAATCAGAACCTTCGTTTCTGGCTAGGCGTGGTTATCTGTGGTGTTTGTATAAACCCTCTTTGGCATGTCAAATTCTGATTCGCCAGTAAACCAAAATATGACAATTATAAAAACTATCCCACGCCACCTTTTCTTTAGTTCAAGCGTTCTAGAGAAGTCTCGGAGAGGCCATCCGGACTCCCTCTTCAGCCAAAAAGAACCTCGACAAGCTGGATAAAATCTGTTGCAAGTTACACCTGACCGCAACGGTTCCTTCAGAATAAAAGCTGAACCTCACGACCCCTTCAGGGTCTCGGAGACGCCAGTGATAACCTGTCGTGACCTGGAAGCATTCCAAGACTAGTTTGGTCGGCACCGCTGCTTTTCTACTGGCTTCGGTACCAAAGAGGGTCCATGAGGACCTCGACATTCTGACGGAGGCTTCCCCTGGGGTACGTGGACCAACAGATGGCGTTTCATGCGTGTTATAAATCTCCGACTAAAGTTTAGAGCGAAACGTTCACTCCCACTCAGAACTAACTGCTTCTCCGGATCCGCTGGTTCTGATAGCAACATCCCACACACACACCATCATCGCACGTCTCACTCCACCTTAGTCCATCAGTACACTGAGTGTTAAAGTTAGTCTTGTTTAAATTGTGTAGAAATAAATTTCTTAACTATTATAAACCTGACTCTCTCTCTTTCCTCGGAGTTCATACGAAGTGTCGCTTAATCCCTGCAATAAACAGTTCTGATCTTCTGGTTAAAATATTCAAAGATCCATCAGATTGATATTTCATATTTCTATGGAATCTCACATTTTATTGTTCATTAGTAAGATGTTAACGACCCATCCTTTACAACATTCATACAATAATATAAAAATAGTAATTATTTGTCATCAATATTATTAACAGTGATGAATCGTCTATTTAGTTAAGCCCATGTATACACAGACATTTTACCAGAACTATAGAACACTCTCCTTCACTGTTAGTCTTTATTATTCTCCAATTTACTCAATTCATTCACTTTCTTTTCATTTACAACTATTTTGTAAGCATGAGCCTGCAGATGGTTACTCCGAACATTTAGTGTGATGAAAAAACCAAACGAAGACACAAAAACAAAGGGCCATCCCAGTGGTCTTGTACTGAACACATGCACTGGTCTGCAGAATGAGCTCCAACTTTTAACTTTTATATCTGTCTAAAACAGGTCGCAGCTGTTTGTTACATAGCAGAACACTAGTGATGTGACGTTCACGAACGAATCGAATCTTTTGAACGGGTTTTCAAAGTGAATGATGAGAGCAGAGTCCCTGCAGAGAGCCGTTCATCTTAACAAACCTCCCCGGAAGTCGGTCAAACTCACCCGCTCAAACCCCACCCACTGCTGTGACGGACGTAGGAGGAACCATCGATATGTATATAAACACGTGTTTATATACATATCGATGGGAGGAACGCTAACCAACCCCGTGCGCCCTCACGGACACCGCAGGAAAACATTGCTCCTGCTCTCTCGGCTTCACTTTGCTCAAAGGAGCCAGTCTTTTAAACGGCTCTTTCAGGTAAACGACCGACTAATGAACGGCTCCCATGAAAGCTATAACTCCCATCACTACAGAACACTGAAGTTAGTAAAGATTAGTGTGCGTTCATTACAACTAAATCAATCTGAACAATAAAATATGATCTTTAACATCTGTGAGGTTCGTTTTGTGTGCGTTAGAAAAACAGGTTTCACCTTATTAACTAAATTATTAGTAGAGTTTCACAAAAACCAGCAGCAGGTCTCAGAGGTTAAGGACCAAGTTCACTTCTTTTTTTAACTGCATCTCTCTCTAGTAGCAATGATGCCTCCGAAGTCATACTCTGGAAAAAATGCTCTGGCGGTCCTGTTTCAGGAGCTAGAATGAAACTAAATCAGAGGAGAGCTTCAGACGACAGGATCTGGAGTCTATTTCCTGATATCTGGACATCTCTCCTCTGATTGGCTAACAGCAACACGACTCTACCACTGACTCCGTTTGCTCTTTAACGTTGATGTTTTACCTCCACAAATAACACAAGCCTGGAGGAGTTCTGCTGTGTGGTGAAGTTGCTATTGCTAACGGTTCGCTTCTACTAGCTGAGACAGCGTTTTCCCTAGGAATGTTTCAGCTGTGGTGGTGGTGGTGG
>SSNQ01034739.1:2365031-2376419 GCA_006942095.1 Nothobranchius kuhntae
ATGAACAAATACTAAAGTATGCAGTGTTGATGTCGTCTGGAGTGTCACGTCTGCTCTGGGTTCAAAGCAAACAAAAACTAATGCATGAATTCCATTACAGCATCACATTTTTATTGCAAAACTATGCAGCTGCACCTGCTACTGTATTAGCAGCTGCACCCGCTACTGTATTAGCAGGTGCACCTGCTACTGTATTAGCAGCTGCACCTGCTACTGTATCAGCAGCTGCACCTGCTACTGTATTAGCAGCTGCACCTGCTACTGTATTAGCAGCTGCACCTGCTACTGTATTAGCAGCTGCACCTGCTACTGTATTAGCAGCTGCACCTGCTACTGTATTAGCAGCTGCACAACAAACTGCATGCATGCAGTTTCTCAGTGACTTTAAAACATCACCTCCACCATAAAACTTTTTCTGATGCTCCAAATACAGAAAAACATCCCTTACCAGGGTTTTAGGATAAATAAAGAAAATCTGAAAATAAGTTTAAATGTTAAATAATAGTTAACTTCACTTAAATGCAACAGCAAGTTCTCTCATTGCTACTGAGCATTTTCTCCACTTGTGTGGTTATGATATAAGGCTGTTGCTGTAATTGGGAAGTGAACTGTGCTGGGCCAAACTAGGAGAATATTCAGATTTTCTGAGGGAAAGAGAAAAACTATTGTCTACCTTTCAGAAGAGGAACTGGCAAAAAACTACACGGAAAATATGTGAAAACGTTTGTTTTTAACCCCAAATTGAACAAGTTTACCTAGATCTTAAAAAGCAGCTCAGATGATGAAATTGCAACTATGATTCTGATAACAAGCTAACAAATTGAACTAGCTCTTCTAAGACAACCGGCTGGCTAGCAGAGCTTCTGACTGACAGTTTATGTGCAGCAGCAAATCAACTATCCTGAATTACAAGGTTATTAAGGAAAAATCACTTTGATGTGTGGGGGAACTTTTCCAGGCCCTCTTTAGCAGGGTGGGACTGGGAGGAGAGTGCTGTAGCCTTTTAGCTGGAAGCTAACCGGAGCCTGGGGCTAACATCACCACCCGGTGGAACACTAGCGACATGGAGGTAGGTGGGTTGGTTCACCGGCACGTGTCGGAGTCAGACCGGTAAAAATGATTAACGACACTGAGCGGACTCACGTTTGAAAGCAGCGCTGATTCCAGAAACCTCAGCACAAAGTGCGTTCGTTGCTCTGAGCCAGCATGACGAACATGGGAACGGCGCTGCTAACTCAGTTCGGGTGTTGCTTTCCATCCAAAGGGTCTAAGTAGGGGGCGGGCGTATTACGTGAACGGACCCATCTGATTGGCCGCATATCAGAAGGGCTACATTTGATTGGTCAAATAATACTTCAGCATAAAAAAACAGATGTTGATGCATGACACGGATGGAAATGTTTGAACCAAACATTTATCACCGTTTCTGACGTGCTTTGCGAAGGGCCTATAGCACATCCTGTTATCCCGATGACGACAATTTTTCGATATATTGTGCAGCCCTAGTTAAAGTGATTTGTAGTTCCTTGTGTTGCCATGGTAACAGATGACAGGAGTCTGCTTTAATAAAGCAATGAACAATGTCACATGACTCTTTTAAACTTTGAATAACATTTCTATATTAAAGTATGTTGATACAGTGGTGTCTAAAATGTTGTTAAATGTTGTTGCTAAGCATGTTGCCATGGTAACACAGAACACAATACCAAGTTAATACAAGACTCCTGGGACCAAGCAGGTTGAATTGATGCATCATATGTGTGGGTGCATATTCCCTTTTAGGCAGAAGACAACTGAAAACTCTCAGCCAATGAGAGAGCAGCAAAGGAGGAGGGGGCGATTCCTGCCTTCTGACTAGTGTTAAAATGTCAGCTATGCTGCTAGTTTTAAGTGTATAGAGCTCAGAAAGATAAGAAACGGCAGTTGATACAAGACTCCTGGCACCAAGCAGGTTGAATGGATGTATCATATGTGTGGATGTCAGCTATGCTGCTAGTTTTAAGTGTATAGAGCTCAGAAAGATAAGAAACATCAGTATGTTATAGGTTCAATATTAGGCTTTTCACATTAATTTCAATGAGACTTGTTTGGGGATATCCTTGTGCACTTGTGTTACCATGGTAACAGATAACACATTTAAAATTTTATACAAGATTCCTGAGACCAAGCTGGTCGATTTGATGTATCATATGTGTGGGTGCTCGATCCTGCTTGGACAGAAAATGGTTGAACACTCTCACCCAATCAGAGAGCAGCACTGTTTTCCCGCCTTTTCCCCCGGCTGTTGGAGGCGCTGTACTCCTGTTAATGCGAGAAGCCTTTAAATCTGTCCAGAAGAGAAATTGGACCTGTCAAACTTCTCATCACCGTTCGAAAAGTACTGCACCGATTAGAAAAATTCAAAAAGCGTGGGCGGCAGAAGGCTTTGGTGGTCATCTGTGTGGTCTTGTGTGCCTACCACAAATGTTCTAGAAGATATGAGGAGAACATTTCAACTGTCTGTCGGCCACAGGTGCCTTTTTTTAAAGGGGCTTAAATGGAGGAAAGCTGGCACAGTCCTCCTTCTGGGGATTGTAGTACAAAAAAATGTAATACCAACAGCAAAACTGAAGACATCCCTTTGAAGCTGACAAAAAACCTACCAAATTTGAGGAAATCTTTAGTGTACTATAAAATATGTGGTCGGTGGAAATTTTTGTTTCAAGATTTCATATATCATGCATTTAACAGAGCTCAGCTGCTCGGATGTCATTTCAGACCTCTGAAACGTCTCATCGCCATTCAAAAACTGCTGCAACTATTGGAAAATTTCAAAAAGCGTGAGTGGCAGAAGGCTTTGACGGTCATCTGTGTGTATTTTTATGTGCGTACCATGAGTTGTCTAGAAGCTATGACGAGAAAATTTTAGCTGTCTGAAGCCGATCGGAGGAGAAAATCTCTGTTCCTTTAACATGGGTTTCAATGAGACAGAATCAGGGTCTCTCCTCCTTCTGAGGCTTGTAGAGAAAGAACCGTAACACTTAAGGACAAAATTAAACCCATTCTGGAAAGCTGACAAAACTTCTTACTTTTTTAGATATAATTTGTTTCGGTAGTCCAAACGGTCTGGGTGTTGGAAAGAGTTGTTTCCAGATAATGTGAAGGTCAAAAGTTAGAGTTCTACCTGTGATTTTAGAAAAACTGTAATAGATAGCAAAGATTTTTTAACCAGTAATAGTTGAAATTCTTGTGAGTTTGTTGAAACTTGAATGAAGTCTCTAGGTTAAAGTTAAACTATAAGAGTAAGAGTTGAAAAAAGTGATAGAATTAAGCTGAAAATTGAGCAATCCCATTCATTTCAGTGGGACCAAAAATCGCAGAAAAGGCTGAATATCTCAAAAAGTATAAAATATTTTAATACCAAAAGTCATTGCCGGCATAAGCTGAACGTTTTGATACCAAAATTGTGTAAATAGTTGAAGAATTGTGGAAGTAGGTAAATGCCAAAAAACGTACGGAAGCAGAATAATAAAACTAACTATAAAGAGAAACAGGATCACTATAGTTTGAATGTTTTACAGCATTCAAACAATAATTAATTAATTATGGCTGCACAGTGGTTAGAGCTGTTGCCTTGTAGCAAGAAGGTCCTGGGTTCGCTTCCCGGCCTGGAATCTTTCTGCATGGAGTTTGCATGTTCTCCCTGTGCATGTGTGGGTTCTCTCCGGGTACTCCGGCTCCCTCCCACAGTCCAAAAACATGACTGTTAGGTTGATTGGTCTGTTTAAATTGTCCTTAGGTGTGTGTGTGCATGACTGTTTGTCCTGTGTGTCTCTGTGTTGCCTCGCGATGGACTGGCTCTCTGTCAAGGGCGTACCTTGCCTGATTGCCCTTTGACCGACCCCCCCCCCCCCCCCCCCCCCCCCCCCCCCCCCCGCGCAACCCTGCATGGACAAAGCGGGTTCAGAAAATGGATGGATGGATGGATGGATGGAAGGAATTAATTAATCACAAAGCATCTGGAGAGAGCTCACCTGTAGCGTTTGAGCTGCTGGACGTCCCGTCTCCGTGTCCCTCACCATGCTGTCCAGCTGCAAATCTGAGATGCTGAAGAGACTCTGTGTGCTGGACACGTTCATCTCTGTTGGAGCGTAGACATCAGTCACTTTGCTGATGGACATGTTCTGACCCAGTCCTCCTCCTCTCAGAACCGGAACATTAGCTTGGCAGCTGAAGCAGAGCGCAGCCACCTGGCCCGCCTGCCTGGAGCCAGAGTCCGACTTGGGTGGAATATACGATACAAAGATGACGTTTTCTTCATCCTGATGAGAGACGGGGGATGTCTCAGAGGACGGAGCTGGCTCCTCGTCATCGTCACACAGATCGATTGCATCATTTGAGTGGTTCTGAACTCTTGGGTTCTGCCCCGTTTGGGTCACAGCTGGATGGCGGGACAGCGGTGCTGCGGAGGACGAGCCGTTATTTTGGGCAACGAAAAACACCCTCCCATCGTACATGACCAGGGCGTTTTCTGTCCCCCCCAGCAGCCCGGGAAGCTCCTGAAGGAGAAGTTAAAGGTGATGTAGTCTCAGCTGCACGCCCCTTCACCTCCTCGATCTCCCATCTTATGGGACTGTTGGGCCTTTCTGAAACCTTTGGAACCAGTTTTATATGTGGTTCTGCTCCTCTGGGAAGATCTGGGTTTGATGGGAGCTTGAGAGAAGGTGTGGGGTTGATTCTGCTTGGTTCAGGCACAGCTTGGTGCACGGTGGTGACGGGTGACACGTACACTACTGTGGGAGTAGAGCTGCTGGAGGAGGAGGTGAAGATCTGATCTTTGATCAGAGGGGGGAGCTGGGACACGGGGACTCTCTGGACTTGTGCGTTGGGAGGGATCTTAAGGAACTGACCTCTGGGAAGGGCTGGAGAGCTCACCATCACTGGAAGTTGATGTGAAGGTCTGGTGGGAGGAGCTGCCTGAGGTGGACGCTTGCTTACGGAGTCCAAACGGGCAGAACGCATTTGACCGGGGACGACGTTAGCAGCAGAAACCGTCTCTCTGGACAATTCTTGAGTGACAGCGCCGGTTTTAGTCACGGGGCTGAGGATTTCTGTCCGTTGACTATTTTAATAGGAATCAGCTTCATGATGTTCACTGTGTGAATTATCGCACCAAGTGATGTCACCATCTCACCCAGCTGCTGGGATATGGTCTTGTAGCAGATTTCAGCCTTGCATGGCTCAACAATCTTGTCCCTGACATCCTTGAAAAGCACTTTGGTCTCAGCCATGATGCAGAGTTTTGGGATCTGGATACATAGATTGCTTCTATGGACAGGTGCCTTTTGGGCCTTTTCTGCCAGTACCTACTTAACACTGCTCAACTCAATTTGGCCTGGTTCAATGGGGATTCTACTGGTATCAGGTTCCAACCTCCTTTTTAGTACCTCCTTTGAAGTGGTTCCAGGCATCTCGGTGCTGAATTTGACCCAAAACGTGGCATCAGAGAATGTGAGTCACTGATTGATAAGGGGGCTCAACTTTTGGTACTTTTCTTCATCTGAAACTAGGTTTTACTCTTTAATTTGTTTTCACCTTTTTTGTATTTATATTCTATACCAAATATTTAAAATTTGTTGGACACTATAGGAACCACACCCAATTTTATTGTACTTGTTTTAATGACAAAGATATTCAGAAGATGTAGAGACCACAACGCAGGGATGTTATTGAGTAAATGGTAGATGGCCTGGTGCTTTACAACTAACCAGTCATTCACCCATGCACACACACACTCACACGCTGGTGGTGATGAACTACAATGCAGCCACAGCCTCCTTGCCCTGGGGCACACCAACAGAAGTGAGGCTGTCATTCCTGCTGGCCACCACTTGGACCACCACTAGCAGTCAAATCAGGTCAAGCACAAACCTTTGGCAGCAACCCAATTACATGTAATCATAAATTCATACAAATCAAATACCTTTGATGAGCTGCCAGCAGATGAGTCTGCCTTCCCAAAAGGCATTTTAACCAGAAGTTTGCCTGGAGTCTTTTCAACAACTCGTTTCATGGCTACACCCTCAGCGACCTGTCGCATTTTTCCACTGCCTACACAAACATAAAGGATAAACATACAACTGCAGAGACTTGTTACCAGATTCACTTTCACATCACCGAGTACCTTTAGGCCACCCACGACCTCGCCCTGACGGCTTCACCACCTTTGGTTTCTTGAAAGGACGCTTCTCACGACGGGAAGGGCTTCCAAGTCCAATGACAGAAAAGTCAAAATTGTTGGGGTCAGTAGTCGTATCACCAATCTTCTCAAAGTAGGCAATAAGTTCCGCCTTGGAACGAAAAGCCTTCCCCTCTGAGCTTTACAGCATGGAAACAACAAAACACTTACATTATTCATCTGTATCTTTACTAGACTGCAGCATAACCACTGAGTTTGACTTACTTGATTAGGTAAACGTCAAACTTTCCAACAAAGCGTCCAGACTTTCTTTGTTTCAGTTTACGGGTCCAGCCTTCGGGCAGTGAAGGGTCCTCATACATTGGCCCCCGGTCCCGAATGATGGAACGTCTCTGCCTGAGAGATGCTGCAGACTCAGACCCTGGCTCTGAGGGGCCCGCCTCTGGTTCAAACACCTTCAAGGATGAAGTGAAGAGAAAATTCTGAAAGTGTTTATATCATCTTGGATTATGTTGTGTTGTTTGGTGAAGGATCAAATAGAGTCTAAAGGTTCACCTGTTCTGTACCTGACTCTGAGGCTCAATGCTTGTCTGGGTGTGCCCTCTTGCAACTGAAGGCGTGGTTGTGGTCTCAACCCCCTGGTCGGCATGGTGACGCTCCCGACGGGCCTTCTTGCTCTTACTGTGAGAGCTATCTCTTTCTCTGGTGGGGGGTCTGGGGTTGGCTCGTTCCTCATCACTTGCTTGACTCTTCTCCCTTTGGAAAAAAGAGGATATACTGAGTGGGAATACTAAACTACATAATGACAGAAAAGTGCTTGCTGTCTGACAAACCAGAACGTGTATGTAAGGGTGAAAATGTATTTAACTAGGAAACTTGTAACAGCTCATCATCATCATTTCCAAACCAGTAATCAGTCACTGTGCGCTCAAGATTCAGCACATTTCCTCAGTAAAACGATATATTCGCTTTCCTCCTGTGTGCAGGTGAGTGGCGTTGCAGAAGCAACAAATCACGTTTTCAGCATGTGTGCAGCCAGCCAGTGTATCAAACAGCCAGCGACCCAGATGTATAAATGTTGGTAGTTCACTCTGTGGTCTTCGTTGCAACTTCAACTGGATGCTTGAACTCTTTAAGTTTTTTTTTTTCAATAAAATATTCCATTTTGACATGGCTAGTTCAAAAGGTTTGAAAATGGTTGGAGATAAAGGCACACTGTGAATGGGAAAAATCTTCAGTAGGCTATGACCCAAAGCTTTGGATGGGAGCAAACTCACTCATCTCATTTGATAATATTATGACATCATCATGCTGCCATACTGGATTGCATAATTTTTTACAGATGTTCCTTCTTATGTTTACATGGTTTTTGTTACTCTAATGATATATTTTGAATTTATGTATACATAAATACAGTTGTGTTTACGTTTTTATTGAATATTTAATTTTTCGTATTTGTATTTTTTATCCATTCTTGGCTGAAAATGGATGGATGGATATTTTTATACTTGTATGGGCCTGACTCAAGACAAATGCTTTATATTTGTCAGGTTTTTGGGACTTGTACAGCATCAGGGTTGACCTTTCCTTCAAGGCAAGGATCTTTTCATCCAAGGAAAATTTTTGTGTGGACCATAAACAGCTGGAATAATCACATAAATTTAGAGCATTTTGTGACTATTTGTAAAAGCTGAAAAATGTGAGTTCCATCGTTCCTCTATCTCCTTCCTTGGTTTTTCCATCTCTCCCAATCAGATGGCCATGGACCCTGCCAAGACCTCAGCTGTCGTCAACTGGCCCGTACCCACAACCCGGAAACAACTTCACCGATTCCTGGGCTTTACCAACTTCTATCAGATTCATTGAGAATTACAGTACAACCGCCGCACCCCTTCATGCTCTCACCTCCAATAAGGTCAGTTTCCTATGGAATAACTCAGCTCAAACCGCATTTCAGACACTCAAAAACTTTTTTACATCGGCTCCCGTCCTGCATTCTCCTGATACCTCAAGGCAGTTTATTGTGGAGGTTGATGCCTCGGCCTTTGGCATTGGTGCGGTGCTCAGTCAAGAGGTCACAGGATGATAAGATCCACCCCGTGCATATTTTTCCAAAACACTCTCATCCACAGAAAGGAACTATGATGTCGGAGACTGGGAGCTGCTGGCTATAAAGCTGGCTCTTGAGGAATGGCGTCACTGGCTAGAGGGGGCTATCATCCCATTCATTGTCTGGACTGATCATAAGAATCTGGAATACATCAAGACGGCTAAACGACTCAACTCTCGCCAAGCCAGGTGTGCCATATTCCTTAGCAGATTTAATTTCACCTTGTCTTATTGCCCAGGTGACAAGAATACCAAGCCCGACGCACTGTCCAGATCTATAGAACCCGTGAACCCTGACCCTGTCCAGGACCATGACTCCCTCATCCTTCCAAGAAGAGTCCTACTAGGGGTTTCCAGACTGGACCTGGAGAACCAAATCCGGCAACATCCTGTTCCTCCCTCATGTCCACCTGATCGCCTGTTCGTTCCTGATGATCTTCGCTCCCAGGTACTCACATTTTGCACGTCTCTACTGTCACCCAGGCTTCTCCAAGACCCTCGCCCTCATACGCAGTCACTTCTGGTGGGCTACCCTGCAAAAGGACCTTAAAGAATTTGTTTCAGCCTGTCCGGCCTGCGCCAAAGCCAAGTCTTCCCGCAAACCCCCAGCAGGACTGTTACGTCCCCTGCCCATACCACATCGTCCATGGTCCCACCTGAGCATGGACTTCATCACTGGTCTTCCCTCCTCAGACGGGCATAAGGTAATCCTTAACATTGTTGACCGTTTCTCTAAAATGTCTCATCTGGTGCCTCTTAAAAAGCTCCCCTCTGCTAAGGACATGGCTGACATCATGGCTAGGGAGGTTTTCCGCCTTCATGGGATACCTGTGGACATCGTTTCGGACCGGGGACCTCAGTTTGTCTCAGGCTTTTGGAAAGAGTTCTGCGCCCGGCTGGGCATCCAAGTAAGCCTCTCTTCCGGCTTTCATCCCCAGATGGACGGGCAATTGGAGAGGGTCAATCAGGAGGTGGAGACCAGGCTCCGGCTACTCTGCGAGGATGATTCCACCTCTTGGCCACGTAACCTGCCTTGGGTGGAGCATGCCCTCAACTCTCTTCCGTCAAGCTCCACAGGTGTGTCACCATTCTAAGCTGTTTATGGCTTCCAACCCCCTATCTTCTCCCTACAGGACCGTGAGTCCAAGGTCCATTCTGCCCAGGTGGCTGCTCTCAGGTGCCATCGTGCGTGGCGGTTGGCTCGCAGGAACCTCGTCCGGTCCTCTGCTGTATACTCCCGCTCTGCTAATCGTCGCCGCCTGCCGGCCCCGACCTACAACATTGAAAAAATCGGGTGTGGTTGTCCACGAAGGACATACCCCTGCGGGTGGATTGCCGCAAGCTGGCCCCTCGCTTCATCGGGCCCTTCCTGCGGCGGTTCATCTGCGCCTTCCCAGGCCACTGCGCATCCACCCTACGTTCCATGTCTCCAGGGTCAAGCCCTTCATCTCCTCGGCCCTTGTGCCCTCCTCCGGGCCCCCTCCGCCCGCCCAGCTGGTGGGGGGTGGGCCGGTCTGGGATGTCAGGCGGATCCTACGATTCAGGCGCTGGAGTAGGGAACTTCAGTACCTGGTGGATTGGGAAGTTTATGGCCCTGAAGAGCGTTCCTGGGTCCCCGCCAGGGACATCCTCGATGGGTCCCTCATCCGCGACTTCTACCGGACCCTCCCTGATCAGCCTGGTGGGCCGGCTAGTGCCAGCCCTTGAGGGCGGGGGGTACTGTCGTGTTCCTGCTCCTGCCAGGCCCCGTTTCCATAGCAACCCCAATCATGCCACCGCTCCAGCCAAGCCCCATTTCCACAGCAACCTAACCTACACCTCATCACACACACCTGCTCCTCCTGCTATATAACTCCCAGCCCGCTCTCCTACCAGTGCCAGATTATTGAACGCTTTGCTAGTAAATTCTCCAGCCTTTCACAGATTGTAATTAACACCCTGTCTCATGCAGGTGTTCTGACATTGTAAACCTCACACACAGAACATTGTGGATGTAACTAAATTAATCAAGAAATGATTCCCATCTGAGCACACACACACACACACACACACACACTGATTCAACAAGCGCATGCTGCTCTGTGCCGTCAGACTGAAGGCAGAAATGAGCGCTGCCGCTTCCGTGATAAAAAACTTTTAAGAGGTTTTATAACAACATTTTTCATTCAAGGTCATATTAGCTTCAATTTTGGGATGACGTATTAAAATCGAGTCCGCTCCAGCCAGTGACTCCTCATGAACTTGACCACATCTCATGTTACTGCAGCATTTGTTATTCCAGTCTGCGTGGCAGCAGATCGCAGATTCAGCCACACCATAAAACAGCAATAAGTCGGTCTGAGGCAAAAGTGAACCTCATGGCTATAGCTTTTCCATCGTTTCCCCCGTAGACAATTGATTATGCACAAGTAGGTGATCAGTTCAGGTTTACGCAGAGCAGAAGGAAGGAGAGAGCTCTGGTTAAACGTTCCTGCTTTATGAAAACCTTTAAATTACATTGTTTATGTGCTACCTGGGCACTCTAAATATTGATTTAAAATTAAATCAAAGGAAATTGTAATGGTATTGAATGTTTATTAATTACTATTTCAAAAATACATAATCAGGGTTCCCACTCTTTTCTTGAAATAATTTTCCAGGACTTTTCCAGGACATTTTCAAGACTTTTTCAGTGTACAAGTCAAGTTATCATAACTGCGGTTTGCCGATATCCCGATATATTTAGAAACAGATATGATATTGTACCTACCCACACCGTTATTTTGACAATATAGTTGTGGAAAGATTTTTGTCTTTCACAAGCCCACCTGCTTTCCTCTACTTACAATGCAACACAACTAAAACAGAAGTTATTCTCTACTTTAGTTCATACCAGAGGTGTGACATTGTGGCATCATCAAGTCATCTCCATGTCCTGTTTTTGTTCTGCTCAGCAACTGAACCAGGTTAATCCACTGTGCTGAATGAAATCGTCGTCGTCTTCCTCCGCTTATCCGGGTCTGGGTCGCGGGGGCAGCATCCCAACTAGGGAGCTCCAGACCGTCCTCTCCCCAGCCACCTCCACCAGGACCCCAAGGCGTTCCCGGACCAGATTGGAGATG
>SSNQ01034739.1:2414962-2426247 GCA_006942095.1 Nothobranchius kuhntae
CTGGACTTAATGGTTCCAGCTGTTCACATCTGCAGAAACTGCATGTTCAAGCGTGAGCTGCTGTGTGAAGACAAGTCCATTCAGGAATCTGGTGGAGCTTCACCAGGGGTCGACTGGAGTCGGAGCATCATGGCCGATTCACACGGGTCAGGGTTAACCTAACCAAGGCTGATGGGTAAGGGTTAACCCTAACTAACCACAAATGTTTCAGCGTGTAGAAATAAACCTTTTGGAATCCTGATGTTTAAATGATCCGTTTTATTTGCTCTGATGTCATTTTCTCATTTCAAGTCAGAATTCTCACAAGTACAGGAAATGAAAGGCTGAAATATTTCACTTTGATGTTTCTATACGAGTTTTTGAGTGACGCAAAAAAAAAAAAACACCTTTATTGTAATTTTTTAGATGAGCCTCCCATTTGCCTCAGAGTAAAAGCAGCGTTCAACCGGCAGTCCATCAGCATCCCTGGAACTAAATAATCTGTAGAGTACAGCAGTGTCCACATTTAGACAGAAGAGTGAAACGATCCTTTGGTTAAGGATGAAGGGTTAAGCATCGTTAAACCGCGGAAGAGGACTCTTCTCGGGAGGTTCAGCGCCACGCCGGGACGGCTGGAAGGATTCAGCTGGTGGGCGGTTTGGGTTTGTGGTTGGAGATGGGCTGGACTCCGACTAGAACTATTCCTAACCTGGTTAGGTTAGGGTTAACCCACCCCATGGAGTCAGGTCAGAACACGTTTTTATTTTCACAGGAAGTGTCCCACACAAGCAGATAAACACGTCACTCTACATCATCAGTAGCATCTCTGGAACAGAGAGGATGGGTTGTCTTAAGGCACTTAAGTAAGAAACAGGTAAACACAGGTGAGACAGGATCATTCAGTAAAGCGGTTTGTTTCAGCTGCAGATCCGTCCTCACCACCAGGGGGCTCCAGCAGTCTGATCAATAATCACATTAGGAAGCAATCAGGAGGTAAATACTGATGCTACTAAATGATGGGTATTACAGTTCTTCAGTTGTCCAATCAGAGCAGTCAAAACCGACGAGTCACAAGATTCAGCTCGTTCCCACGTGATCCTTTAATCTGCTTCCCACACAGATTAGTGAAATCAATCACCTGTGTCTGGTCTCTG
Source organism: Nothobranchius kuhntae (assembly GCA_006942095.1). NCBI lineage: Eukaryota > Metazoa > Chordata > Actinopteri > Cyprinodontiformes > Nothobranchiidae > Nothobranchius > Nothobranchius kuhntae. Next base: position 2,416,096 of record SSNQ01034739.1, read on the forward strand.
TGCCACAGACGTAAAAGTCTGAGGAAATGTGGCGATTTCATTCAGATGGAAGTCGCATTTATAAACATCACAAACGTCAGACAGGTGAGTCGAAATCAGGTGTGTCTAGATCAGTCACAGACGTGTAAAGATCAGTCAGACAGGTGCGTGTAAATCAGTCAGACAGGTGCGTAAAGATCAGTCAGACAGGTGCGTGTAGATCAGTCAGACAGGTGCGTGTAGATCAGTCAGACAGATGAGTAGATCAGTCAGACAGGTGCTTCTATGTCAGTCACAGGTGCGTGTAGATCAGTCAGACAGGTGTGTGTAAATCAGACAGGTGTGTGTAGATCAGTCAGACTGGTGCATCTAGATCAGTCAGACAGGTGTGTGTAAATCAGTCAGACTGGTGCATCTAGATCAGTCAGACAGGTGCATCTAGATCAGTCAGACAGGTGCGTGTAAATCAGACAGGTGCGTGTAAATCAGTCAGACAGGTGCGTGTAAATCAGTCAGACAGGTGCGTGTAAATCAGTCAGACAGGTGCGTGTAGATCAGACAGATGAGTGTAGATCAGTCAGACAGGTGCATGTAAATCAGACAGATGAGTAGATCAGTCAGACAGGTGCATGTAAATCAGTCAGACAGGTGCATGTAGATCAGACAGATGAGTGTAGATCAGTCAGACAGGTGCGTGTAAATCAGACAGATGAGTGTAGATCAGTCAGACAGGTGCATGTAAATCAGACAGATGAGTAGATCAGTCAGACAGGTGCATGTAAATCAGTCAGACAGGTGCATGTAGATCAGACAGATGAGTGTAGATCAGTCAGACAGGTGCGTGTAGATCAGTCAGACAGGTGCGTGTAGATCAGACATGAGTAGATCAGTCAGACAGGTGCATGTAAATCAGTCAGACAGGTGCATGTAAATCAGTCAGACAGGTGCATGTAAATCAGTCAGACAGGTGCGTGTAGATCAGACAGGTGCGTGTAAATCAGTCAGACAGGTGCGTGTAAATCAGTCAGACAGGTGCGTGTAAATCAGACAGGTGCGTGTAAATCAGACAGGTGCGTGTAAATCAGTCAGACAGGTGCGTGTAAATCAGTCAGACAGGTGCGTGTAAATCAGACAGGTGCGTGTAAATCAGACAGGTGCGTGTAGATCAGTCAGACTGGTGCATCTAGATCAGTCAGACAGGTGCGTGTAGATCAGTCAGACAGGTGCACGTAGATCAGTCAGACAGGTGCGTGTAAATCAGACAGGTGCGTGTAAATCAGACAGGTGCGTGTAGATCAGTCAGACAGGTGCGTGTAGATCAGTCAGACAGGTGCGTGTAAATCAGACAGATGAGTAGATCAGTCAGACAGGTGCGTGTAGATCAGACAGGTGCGTGTAAATCAGTCAGACAGGTGCGTGTAGATCAGGTGTGTGTAGATCAGTCAGACAGGTGCGTGTAAATCAGTCAGACAGGTGCGTGTAGATCAGTCAGACAGGTGCGTGTAGATCAGTCAGACAGGTGCGTGTAGATCAGTCAGACAGGTGCGTGTAAATCAGACAGATGAGTAGATCAGTCAGACAGGTGCGTGTAGATCAGACAGGTGCGTGTAGATCAGACAGGTGCGTGTAGATCAGACAGGTGCGTTGATGATTTCCGATATTACTAAAATCAGCCTGCGGCTGTGCACGTGGATCACGTGCACAGCCAGGCGTGCTGGAGGCATTGCGCCGCTGTTGCTCTGTGATCCGGCTCCAAATCCAACATGGTGAGCAGGAAGTCGCTAAACTGTGCCGCTTGGTCCAGAGGCCACTCATACTTTTCCAGCAGGACCTCGAACAGACCCCAGGGCTTCAGGTTGGAGATGTGACGCAAGTCACCTGGTGAAGGTACACAGGTAAACATGATCACAACCACTTGCTGAGCTGGACTATGAGGTTGGGTAAAAACCAACATAACTTTAGACGGTTTTACCTCTCCTGCTGAAGTACTCTCTGGAGTACCTGCCAGACAAAACAAAGGGCAAAGGGACGGGGCCAAGCAGCTCGATGATGTGAGCGATGTGGTCTGAAAGCACGATAAAAACACATGAAGACTGCATGTTCCTGTGAAAACACAGAACTGTAGAGTGTGTTCAGAACCCTAACCTTCATCCCTGGTGTAGTCTTCTCCTGAGTGAGGCTCAAACAGATAATCTCCTGTCGCCAGCTCAAAAGCCTGAAACACCAAAGAGCAGGGATGTGGATTCATATCTCGATACGAATCATTAATGATACGGCGAAACCCCGAGCCAATACGATTCACCCCTGCTCACGATTCGTTGATTTGAGAACGATTTTTGATTCGATCCAATTCGAAACGATTTAACACATTAAGAAGAATTTACAAGCCCACGTCTGGTTTTGAAAGATGCTCACAATGCTGTTCCCTCTTTGTGAAGGACGTATTTGATCCTCTACGGTTTTATCAGTTCATTCAACGTGAACACTTCTTCAGTGATATTTACACGTGGTTTAGACAGTCTCTACTTAGAAAAATAAACCAACAGAATCAGGAAATTTATTAGCATTCATCTTATAATTATTAGGAATTGTTATGAAACACTGTAAGCATCTGAACGTCATTTTCAAATACTGTAATGATCCATAAGGGCTATCGAGAGCTGCTGTAGCCTAAAGTTGCTGTTCCTTTAAGAGAAGCGTGGCTGCTGGAGATGCGAGTTTACCTCAGCTGTTTATTGGACTTCTCTGAACCGCAGTTAAGGGCAAAATGTCATTCCACCCGGAGTTTTTTAGTTCTGTACAAACGTTACAATAATCAGGAATTATCTTAAATGACCTCACACAAAGCTTCAGGTGTGCAGAGCAACAAGTCTGCTCTTAAACCAGAGACCGTGTCATAGAGGAGTTTATTTTATTTTGGCAAGTTGAGACACGAAGCACGTATGTTGGTTAATCTTCTCCCGCTGCGGCTGCGCAGTGCACAGCACCTGGCTTTTGCTGCGAGATGTGGCGTTCAATGCTCCTCAGGAAAATGAAGACATGGCAGTTAAACTAAGAAGTAACGGATGTAGCCATGGTTTTTACCGACGAGAGACCGGATGTGATACGGCCGTCAGTTGTAACCGATGCACACTGAAGGTACCGGCGCAGTCGCGTCACTAACGTCGTTAATGCACCACCGGTTCAGATCGGTGAAGCCTCCACCAAAGAGCAGACAACTTCACCTCGGACCAACTGAAGAGTGGACAAAAGTTTGGACATGTCCAGAGGGGAGACAATGATTATGGTGAAACAGCTTGCTGAGGCAAAATCGTCCTCCAAAACCTAAAAACGGCAAAGCTGAGTGTGTAGATGTAGTCGGAGACGGAGAAGCAGCAAGCTAACTGGAGCAGCGTCTGCTGGTTGTTTAGAATATAAACATTCCTGAAAATATATCAATAATTTAAAGTTAATACAAGGTTATGATGTAAAGAAGTAGTTGAAAGCAACCATGTGCCTTCATTAGAAAAAAGCTGCATCAACTAACAAAACTAACGATGGCTGCGCTCCCACCGTGCATGCATGTGTCATGGTGCATGCGTATACCATGCAGGCGGTGCTCCAGATGTCTGCTGGCGGCCCGTAATCTGCTCCAATCAGAACTTCTAGGGCTCGGTACTGCCTCGTTTGAATGTCCTCGGTGAAATGCTTGTGCTAATTGAGAAACAGACAGGAGAGATTTTGATTGGTCAAATGTGAAGGTAAGCAGTAAATGAGAAAGAGAAGGAATCTCACCACCCAGCAAGCATTTCCCAAGTCCGCAATCTTCACTTGAATTCGGTCAGCGTTCTGAGGCTCCAGAGGGTTAACCATAAAGTCTGAGGCACCGAACACTGGAGACACAATGGAGACCTTCAGTCCAACTCATCCCCAACTCAACAATAACAATTCAGTCTGACTTGTCCCCAGCTCATCCGTAGAACTTCAGTCCGACTCGTCCCCAACTCAACCGTAGAACTTCAGTCTGACATGTCCCCAACTCAACCGTAACAATTCAGTCCGACTCGTCCCCAACTCAACCGTAACCATTCAGTCCGACTCGTCCGCAACTCAACCGTAGAACTTCAGTCTGACATGTCCCCAACTCAACCGTAGAACTTCAGTCTGACATGTCCCCAACTCAACCGTAGAACTTCAGTCTGACATGTCCCCAACTCAACCGTAGAACTTCAGTCTGACTCGTCCTCAACTCAACCGTAGAACTTCAGTCTGACTTGTCCCCAACTCAACCGTAGAACTTCAGTCTGACTCGTCCTCAACTCAACCGTAGAACTTCAGTCTGACTTGTCCCCAACTCAACCGTAGAACTTCAGTCCGACTCGTCCCCAACTCAACCGTAAAAATTTAGTCCGACTCGTCCCCAACTCAACCGTAACAATTCAGTCTGACTTGTCCTCAACTCAACCGTAACAATTCAGTCCGACTCGTCCCTAACTCAACCGTAACATTCAGTCCGACTCGTCCCCAACTCAACCGTAGAACTTCAGTCCGACTCGTCCCCAACTCAACCGTAGAACTTCAGTCCGACTCGTCCCCAACTCAACCGTAGAACTTCAGTCTGACATGTCCCCAACTCAACCGTAACCATTCAGTCCGACTCGTCCGCAACTCAACCGTAGAACTTCAGTCTGACATGTCCCCAACTCAACCGTAACCACTTCAGTCCGACTCGTCCCCAACTCACCCGTAGAACTTCAGTCTGACTCGTCCCCAACTCAACCGTAGAACTTCAGTCCGACTCGTCCCCAACTCACCCGTAGAACTTCAGTCTGACTCGTCCCCAACTCAACCGTAGAACTTCAGTCCGACTCGTCTCCAACTCAACAGTAACAATTCAGTCCGACTCGTCCCCAGCTCAACCGTAAAAATACAGTCCGACTCGTCCCCAACTCAACCGTAACAATTCAGTCTGACTCGTCCCCAACTCAACCATAGAACGTCAGTCCGACTCGTCCCCAACTCAACCGTAGAATTTCAGTCCAACTCATCCCCAACTCAACCGTAACAATTCAGTCCGACTCGTCCCCAACTCAACCATAAAAAATCTTTATTCCCTGTCTGAACCATAGTACTCCAAAAAGACTTGCATCAGATTTAACAACTAACATACATTCAGCTGGACAAGGCTGAGTCAACAGTAGGCTTATAACTAAATTGTGTGTGTGTGTGTGTTGTGTGTTGTGTGTGTGTTGTGTGTGTGTGTGTGTTCTGACCATCATGTCCACTCGAACATCCCGACTGAGTAGAAAGTGCTGACTCAGATGTCGCTGACATCACAGAGCTGGAGAACCCCGAAAGGCCGGAGGCGGGGCTACAGAACCGGCCAGAGGTGTCCTCCACCCAGGAGCAGCTGGACTCTGAGCTTGTTTTAGTGTTGCCGTTGTGCACCACAGAAGCTGAGAAGAAAAAAGCACGCAGGTGTGATACAAGTGAAAATGATTTGAAACCATTTTAAACGTGACTGAACACCATCAGTTCCTAGGGGGAGGGACTCTTTTCTCACTGCTCCCTACGACGCAGCCATTTTCTTCATTTAACACATGTAGTGATGTGAAGGAACGGGAGTAATACGGAATCTCTGTGGAACGTCAAAATAAAATAACTTTCAAAATACGAGCGTGTTTGATAAATAGTTATTCTATCAGTAGCTACGTTTACCTGCGCCATATTCCCCCTAGCCGATTCAAACCTTGGTTGATCAGAAATCCCAAATCTCCGTTTACATAGACACCAACTGAAATGATCAGATCACGCCGTGAGTACACACACACACCAAGCATTAAGTCAGATTAAATACGTGAGCATACGCAGAGTTGTCTTTCCCGGAAAAAATTTGTTAACAAACGTCGTCTTGTCCGCACGTCTTTCCCCTCGCATTTCATCGTCTTATTCTCTAGTTTGTCCGTTGACTTACGTTTTTTTCCCCGTTATGGACCTTCTTCGCATTTTTACCTGTAAGCTTTTATGTTTATGTTTATTTATTTAGCAGACGCTTTTATCCAAATCGACTTACAATTTATAACCTATAGGGCATGNAACCGTAGAACTTCAGTCCGACTCGTCCCCAACTCAACCGTAGAACTTCAGTCCGACTCGTCCCCAACTCAACCGTAGAACTTCAGTCCGACTCGTCCCCAACTCAACCGTAGAACTTCAGTCCGACTCGTCCCCAACTCAACCGTAGAACTTCAGTCCGACTCGTCCCCAACTCAACCGTAGAACTTCAGTCCGACTCGTCCCCAACTCAACCGTAGAACTTCAGTCCGACTCGTCCCCAACTCAACCGTAGAACTTCAGTCTGACTCGTCCCCAACTCAACCGTAACAATTTAGTCTGACTTGTCCTCAACTCAACCGTAACAATTCAGTCCGACTCGTCCCTAACTCAACCGTAACAATTCAGTCCGACTCGTCCCCAACTCAACCGTAGAACTTCAGTCTGACTTGTCCCCAACTCAACCGTAGAACTTCAGTCTGACTTGTCCCCAACTCAACCGTAACAATTTAGTCCGACTCGTCCCCAACTCAACCGTAACAATTCAGTCCGACTCGTCCCCAACTCAACCGTAGAACTTCAGTCCGACTTGTCCCCAACTCAACCGTAGCACTTCAGTCCGACTCGTCCCCAACTCAACCGTAGAACTTCAGTCTGACTTGTCCCCAACTCAACCGTAACAATTTAGTCCAACTCGTCCCCAACTCAACCGTAACAATTCAGTCCGACTCGTCCCCAACTCAACCGTAGAACTTCAGTCCGACTCGTCCCCAACTCAACCGTAGAACTTCAGTCTGACTTGTCCCCAACTCAACCGTAACAATTTAGTCCAACTCGTCCCCAACTCAACCGTAACAATTTAGTCCAACTCGTCCCCAACTCAACCGTAACAATTCAGTCCGACTCGTCCCCAACTCAACCGTAGAACTTCAGTCCGACTCGTCCCCAACTCAACCGTAGAACTTCAGTCCGACTCGTCCCCAACTCAACCGTAGAACTTCAGTTCGACTCATCCCCAACTCAACCATAGAACTTCTGTCTGACTTGTCCCTAACTCAATCGTAAAAAATCTTTATTCCCTGTCTGAACCATAGTACTCCAAAAAGACTTGCATCAGATTTAACAACTAACATACATTCGGCTGAACAAGGCTAATAGTCAACAGTAGGTTTATATCTAAATGGTCCTAGTGTGTGTGTGTGTGTGTGTGTGTGTGTGTGTGTGTGTGTGTGTGTGTGTGTGTGTGTGTGTGTTCTGACCGTCATGTCCACTCGAACATCCCGACTGAGTAGAAAGTGCTGACTCAGATGTCGCTGACATCACAGAGCTGGAGAACCCCGAAAGGCCGGAGGCGGGGCTACAGAACCGGCCAGAGGTGTCCTCCACCCAGGAGCAGCTGGACTCTGAGCTTGTTTTAGTGTTGCCGTTGTGCACCACAGAAGCTGAGAAGAAAAAAGCATGCAGGTGTGATACAAGTGAAAATGATTTGAAACCATTTCAAACGTGACTGAACACCATCAGTTCCCAGGGGGAGGGACTCTTTTCTCACTGCTCCCTACGACGCAGCCATTTTCTTCATTTAACACATGTAGTGATGTGAAGGAATGGGAGTAATACGGAATCTCTGTGGAACGTCAAAATAAAATAACTTTCAAAATAAGAGAGTGTTTGATAAATAGTTATTCTATCAGTAGCTACGTTTACCTGCGCCATATTCCCCCTAGCCGATTCAAACCTTGGTTGATCAGAAATCCCAAATCTCCGTTTACATAGACACCAACTGAAATGATCCGATCATGCCGTGAGTACACACACACACACCAAGCATTAAGTCAGATTAAATACGTGAGCATACGCAGAGTTGTCTTTCCAGGAAAAAAATTGTTAACAAACGTCGTCTTGTCCGCACGTCTTTCCCCTCGCATTTCATCGTCTTATTCTCGAGTTTGTCCGTTGACTTACGTTTTTTTCCCCGTTATGGACCTTCTTCGCATTTTTACCTGTAAGCTTTTATGTTTATGTTTATTTATTTAGCAGACGCTTTTATCTAAATCGACTTACAATTTATAACCTGTAGGGCATGTTGTGATCTGTGGGGGAAACCGGAGTACTCGGAGGAAACCCACGCATGCATGGGGAGAACACGCAACTCCACGCAGAAAGGCCGCAGCCGAGTTTCGAACCTGCAACCTTCGTGCTGCGAGGTAACAGTGCTAACAACTGCGCCACCATGCAGTGTGGCACCATGCACCACGCTTTTGTTTTTACTGATGGCTTTAGCTAAGCTACAGGCTCAGTGGTACGTCATGCTACCGCTCCTCCGCCAAAGGAGAGGAGAGCAGGATCACTTCTGTTTACCGACTTGTCCTGAGCGGCTGCAGAGACGGAAAGACGTCACGCTGAAGTGTGCAGTAGGAGTTATTTTACTCCAAGAATCCGAATGAGTGTGTACATGGACATCAATCGGAACGATGATCGGACAAAACCACATACACCAATCGGAATGGATTTTCATTCCGATCAGGCCGATCAGAATATTCCGATTGGCATGGTTACGTGAAGAATTTTTTATCTTTTTGATTGTGTATGCTCATGTAAACATAGCTCATGCTTGTTGCATTATGGATCGATGACCATAACATGTAGATGGATGTATTGTTATGGTCTGAGTTTGGAACAAAGGGTTATCAGCCTACGTCTCAGAGCCATCCTAACCTAGCCTATCCTCATGCCACACCACCACCAAGCATGGTGGTCTCCATCTTTTCCTCCAACTGTCCAAAGGACATTCCTTGGACAAACTGTCCTCTACACCAGTGGTTCCTAACCTGGGGGTCCCGACCCCCACAAGGGGGCGCCAAAGCCTCTCAGTGGGTCGCCAGGACCTCTCCACTGTAAGGGGTTAAAACTTCATTTATCACTTGTTTATAGCCTACATTTTGCTCACATTTTTTTTTCATGAGTGAAAAGTTTACTGATATTAAGACAGGAAATAATTAGTACAGTAAAAGTAACACATTTTAAGAACATTTTGTTTAGCTCACTGTTTTATTTTCAAGTGTCAAAAGTTCATTAAAGATAGGACTGGTTGATTAATCACAGCGTTTACAGTAAATAATCTAGTATAAACAGTAATATACACATTTAAGTACATTTTGCTCGGTGTGTTTTTATGTGTCAAACGTTTATTGAAAGGAATGATTGATTTATCGGTGTTTACAAGAAACAACGTGTTCAGAAAAGTAAAACAAACTGTCAAGCACATTATGCTCTGTTTGGTTTTGTTAATGACTTTGTTCTGTACTGGACCTACTATTACTGTTATCTATTGAATCAAAGCATATTAAAATGTGCTTGAACAATTTTATCATTTATTAATAATGTTTGTATTGGAAGAGAGAATGGGAGGGGTCGTCAAAAATTTTACTGGTGAAAAACGGGGTCCCTTGGGAAAAAGGTTGGGAACCACTGCTCTATACCTCCTGTCCATAGTAAAACCATCTCACTGGAGGATGAAGAGCTTTCAGATTGGTGCAAGCAAATCAGCTTTAGTAGCCATGTGGGAATGTGGTGGACTTCAGAAGGAGAGCACCGAGACCACCCTGTTCTTAGAGAAGCATGAATGCAGCCGTCTTTAGGCCACCAAGTGTAGCTTAGCAATTAATCATCACCATCACTCCAGCACTTCTCTTTAGCACCATTTGTTTTGTGAAGAATCACAAAGTGGGAGGGACTGAAGGCACAACTAGCTCTTGTGCACTAGCGTAGACTCTAGTGTGCTCTGTACTCACAGCAGGTGGCATCAGTGTCGTCAGGTTTCAGCAGACCCTCCTCTTCCTCCATCCTCTGAAGACAAACAAATCAAAAGCATTCTCTGACCAATGATGTGTTTCAGTGTTGATGCATCATTGTAGATGTGGTATAATTGTTGTTGTACCATAGTATTATTACTCTTATTGTAGTACCATTAGTACCTACTTAGCGCAGCTCCAGTTGATTCAACTCAACTCTACACGGTTCAGGTGGTGTTCCATTACAACTGAGAAACGGTGCATGGTAGTGATGTTGAACACTCTGCTCAGCCTCTGGCTTTTTGTCAGACTGAACCAGAAAAAGGCTGCAGGTGGTGGAGCAGCAGCC
>SSNQ01034739.1:2426286-2460873 GCA_006942095.1 Nothobranchius kuhntae
TTGTGATCTGTGGGGGAGACCGGAGTACCCGGAGGAAACCCACGCATGCATGGGGAGAACACGCAACTCCACGCAGAAAGGCCGCAGCCGAGTTTCGAACCTGCAACCTTCGTGCTGCGAGGTAACAGTGCTAACAACTGCGCGACCATGCAGTGTGGCACCATGCACCACGCTTTTGTTTTTACTGATGGCTTTAGCTAAGCTACAGGCTCAGTGGTACGTCATGCTACTGCTCCTCTGCCAAAGGAGAGGAGAGCAGGATCACTTCTGTTTACCGACTTGTCCTGAGCGGCTGCAGAGACGGAAAGACGTCACGCTGAAGTGTGCAGTAGGAGTTATTTTACTCCAAGAATCCGAATGAGTGTGTACATGGACATCAATCGGAACGATGATCGGACAAAACCACATACACCAATCGGAATGGATTTTCATTCCGATCAGGCCGATCAGAATATTCCGATTGGCATGGTTACATGAAGAATTTTTTATCTGATAGGGCGTTCTTTTTGATTGTGTATGCTCATGTAAACATACAGTAGCTCATGCTTGTTGCATTATGGATCGATGACCATAACATGTAGATGGATGTATTGTTATGGTCTGAGTTTGGAACAAAGGGTTATCAGCCTACGTCTCAGAGCCATCCTAACCTAGCCTATCCTCATGCCACACCACCACCAAGCACGGTGGTCTCCATCTTTTCCTCCAACTGTCCAAAGGACATTCCTTGGACAAACTGTCCTCTATACCTCCTGTCCATAGTAAAACCATCTCACTGGAGGATGAAGAGCTTTCGGAGTGGTGCAAGCAAATCAGCTTTAGTAGCCATGTGGGAATGTGGTGGACTTCAGAAGGAGAGCTTCAGGACGCCACACCGAGACCACTCTGTTCTTAGAAAAGCATGAATGCAGCCGTCTTTAGGCCACCAAGTGTAGCTTAGCAATTAATCATCACCATCACTCCAGCACTTCTCTTTAGCACCATTTGTTTTGTGAAGAATCACAAAGTGGGAGGGACTGAAGGCACAACTAGCTCTTGTGCACTAGCGTAGACTCTAGTGTGCTCTGTACTCACAGCAGGTGGCATCAGTGTCGTCAGGTTTCAGCAGACCCTCCTCTTCCTCCATCCTCTGAAGACAAACAAATCAAAAGCATTCTCTGACCAATGACGTGTTTCAGTGTTGATGCATCATTGTAGATGTGGTATAATTGTTGTTGTACCATAGTATTATTACTCTTATTGTAGTACCATTAGTACCTACTTAGCGCAGCTCCAGTTGATTCAACTCAACTCTACACGGTTCAGGTGGTGTTCCATTACAACTGAGAAACGGTGCATGGTAGTGATGTTGAACACTCTGCTCAGCCTCTGGCTTTTTGTCAGACTGAACCAGAAAAAGGCTGCAGGTGGTGGAGCAGCAGCCAAAAAACTCTGGAGCAACCAGTGACTCCGCCCCCTAGCCAATCAGTAGCAGACAGTCGCTGGCATGCTTTCAGCCTGACACGCTTGCAACCAAATCAAAGCTGGTACTGAAAAACCCTGTAGCTGTTGCTGATGGAAATGGCGTCCAACCGGACCAAATGGATTTAAGTCACGCTGACTAGGTACTGATGGAGCCAAAGCTTTAATGAGGTGTTCTTACCCGGATATCCAACAGCCTCTCCTCCAAGAGGCGCTGCTGGCGTTTCGCTTTTCTCTTCAACTTTTTCTTCTTGTTTTTAGACAACCTCCCTACCTGCACACACACACACACACACACACACACACACGAGACACTGCAGCAGGACAGTAGAGGCTCAAATGTACAAGTTGAGGGGTGTGGCTAGATGAACTGTTTTGTGCTTGAGGGAGGATGTTTGAAGATGTCGTTTCTGTGATGTCCACTAGGTGCTGCTCTCTAAACTTGAAGGTTGTAAATGAACTCTAACTTATTGACGAAGCTACAGTGACCCCACCCAGTGCTTGTACTGGTTGAAGTGGTCACATGATGCAGCAGAAATCTGTTTGGAATCAAACTGTTCGACACACAGAGGTGACAGGTTTTGCTAAAGGTTCACACACGCCTGAAAGATTTCTACCTAAACAGGTAAATGCAACACCCGGGTCACAGGTGTCAGCTGTGAAACTACCCTAAACTACATGGATGCAGCACATTACTGGAAAAGATTTAAACCTCCAATTAAAACCGAAACACAGAGACTCCTTTTCTGGAGTCCTGAGACAAAAGACTTTTTCATCAGGACTTGGGGCTTTTTTTTCTTTTTATGTTTGTTTGATTAATAGTGTTCATGTAACCAATCAGATCACAGCAGACATCACACCTGGAAACTTACCTGTACATTCCTAGGAGCCATACTAACTAGAACACGGATGAGAAGGAAACATCAGGAAGCAAAGATGGAAAACAGGAAAAGACAGAAAACAGAAACTGTAAGAGCAGAAAGCAGGAAGACGGAAAACCAGCACTCCCAGTAAAAGCCACAGCTCCTATGTAACTAGACTGTTCTTGTCTTGTCTGAACTCCCAACACCTCCAACCTCTGATGACCAACCACCTCCTACTTACCTGATGAGCCAGAAGGGGGTGGGGCTCCCTCTCTCTGCCAGATGGTGGCTTCAGCTGCCAATCTTCTGATGTAAACATCATCAACAACCAGTAAGATGTTTTCTGGTTTGATGTCAGTGTGGATGATCTTACACTTGGTGTGGAGGTAGTCAAGTCCCTGCAGCACCTGCAAGCACAGACAGGTCCAACTCAATCTCAGTCAGAGCTGCTCAACTAGCCCCAGCTGGACATTAACGCACCCACAGCTAGTTAATGATTCAGAATCCTAAATAGCCACCCTGTTTGTTTGTTTGTTTGTGTGTTTTTATTAAGATCCCCATACGCCACCGTTAAAACAGTTGCTTTTCTTCCTGGGGTCACATCATCATCAAATAAACCTAAGAAATGCATCAACACAGGGCTCACAAGCAAACAACCCACTTTCATCTACAATATTGATAAGAATACACAACAATACAACAACTAGATATAACGCATCTCACAGCAACATAAAAACACTATTTCTCCACACACAAAAGACAATAAAATAAACAATTAAACCATAAAGGAAATAAAACATCAAATTCATAAGTTCTTCCAACTCATGTCAAACAAAACGGGTATAAAAAATAATCTCAACCTCTTACAAAAATCATTCCTTTGTAACTGACCCCTCAAGAATTATGGTAAACCATTCCATTCCACCATTGCTCTATAAAATACTGACCTTTGAACAAAGTTAGTTCGACTAGCTGGCAACATGAAACAACCATCAGCTTGACGTGTAGCATGATGGTGAACATCCTTAAAGGGACATTATGGAAGTGTGACAGCCAAAACATGTATAGAAATAATAAATGTCTTCTTCATACATTCTCCTGCAATGTCCTGGTCCTGTAGAATGAGCCCTGGCCTTTTTACTGTGATTGCCTGTTTTTCTGTAAAATCACAGAAAAAGAGAGATGCTCGGGTCGAGCAGGCTGCTTCATGCGCGTTCACGCTCAGACATCGCCCGTAGCATTTGCTATCCGTAGCTTTAGCAGCAGAGAGAGAGGCAGTGCCACTTTGTCACTGTTCCTAACGCCTAGTGACAAAGCTAGCTACATTTCTGAGGACCCTTAGCTACTTTCTGTAGAACTTTCTTCTAGATATTTCCTGCAAATTAGCAAGAAAATAGCCATTTTCACTCCGAACCGTTCTCTGAGCGTTGTTTCAGCTCTGATCGAGGATATAAAAGTTAGTCTGAATGTTACTGGTGTTAAGCTCACCTTGTAAGATGTCTGACTCTCATACAGAAGACCCGGGTTTGATTCTGGATGTGAACATAGTTTATTTAGATTTTCTTTTTTACATTAATGGTATATTTTTTTTTACAGTAAGATGCCCAGATTTTTATTTGAGACTCGCCGAACGGCATTGAATTCACAGGTAAAAAAGATGTGGGTTCAACTTTCATTTTGGAACAATTTTTCAAGCAAGGGAAGGGAATGATCTGAGCATGCAGGAGGACTGACCCATCATAAACCTTTGTCGCTGTGCTGAAGAGAAAGGTACAGAACCAAATTATTTCATTAATTAGCTGCGTGTTCTCCTGTCCTCCGGGCCACACACACACACACACACACACACACGGGACTGTCTCAGCTGTTATTTTCGTTAAGGAGTGTGCACGTACAGCATGCGCTCCTCGTGCACGAGCCTACTATTGAAGCTGCCGTTACGCTTTTGGCCTGAGGGGGCAATCGCGAGCATAAAAATTCATAAGTCCGTAAAGTCCCTTAAAAGAATGTCAGCTGATTAAAAAAATATCTGCTGTTTGTGTATTTATAAAATTCCTAATAAGTTTTATAAGTAAATACTTTAATCTACTCCTTACACCCATCCTCACAGCTCTCTCTAGATGAACAATTCAGAATCAACCCAGCTGCCTTATTTTGTGCTACCTGTAATGTTTAAGCTAGCTTCTGTAGTGGCAGCCCAAATTACTGCACAACAGTCCAAGTGACACATAACTGATTCAACCAATTATTTTCTACTTCAACTCAAGTTTATTTATAAAGCGCCAAATCACGACAAGAGTCGTCTCAAGGCACTTTGCACAGTAAACATCCCAATACAGGTCAGTTCATTAAGCCAATCAGTTAAAAGTTTCCTATTTAAGGAACCCAGCAGGCTGCATCAAGACATGATGCACAAATTCAACATCAGGAGCGTACTGCAGATTTCCTTTCTCAGCATCTCGATTCACTCCCAAAATACGTACATGACATTTCCTTCAGTGGTTCTCCAAGCGATCCATCTTCTCCTTTAGGTCAGAATTCTCTTTAGTCAAACTTTCAGTTGCGTAACTCTGGTGACCGTGCTGTTTCATGACTCCTCCATTCTACCGACTCTTTTCGCCCATTCAGTCACATCCCTTTTAATCTCATCCAGTTGAGGCTGAAGTTTTTCAACAACAACATTAATTTCTTCCTTTATGATGGATCTGATCAACTCCGACAGCTCCCCAACATTCATCTTATCTGCCATGGTGATCACCGACACCTGCTCCTCCAGACCCAGTTCACTCTGCTTCACTTGCGTCCTCCACTTCCTTTTCGACATATCACACGTCGTCCCTTTCTGATCATCAACTCTCAATAACTTGCTTCACCGCTTTGTATCAGAGAGAGAGAGAAATAAATCTTATTTTACAACCATTTCTCAGGTGTTATTCCATTCATCTGAGATTGGCGTCTCACTCCGCTCAGCTTCGACGCCCACACCATGCGCATGCATAGCTGTGGGTCTAACATAATAAACGCTCAGTGCTTTGTGCCTGTTACCTGCTTGATGATGGTTTTGACGCAGACCAGAGGAAATCCCATATAATTTGACTTAATGATCCATTTTAACAACTGGTGACCCAAAACCTCCATAACCATACAAACATCTGAGAGACGCTGAGGAAATTACTCACTTACAGGTGGGCAGACAGACAGACAGACAGACAGGTAGACAGGTAATAGTGAAGGATACGAACTCCATTGGCCCCAGAAATTTTGAAGTCATCAATAAGCTGGACAATGGTTTCCCTGTGAGGGTCAGAGGGGTCACTATCCCTGACCTAGAGAGGGTTAGAGAGACAAGTTTTGTGAGTACACCTGTTGATGTGGCTGGTGGAGACGTCTAAAGCCGGTTTTCCAACAGCAGTGCTCAGCCAAAAACTGTTCGGTACAGCGTGGGTTAGACAGCTCAACAGAGTTGTTGGGTTTCCGTGCCAACTCTAACAATAAGTGGGTGTGCTTGTCATAGCACACTGTGGGACCAGCGGCCCTCACAATCTATTCTCGAGACAAAAGTAGTACGAGGTGATCAGTATGCCACACAGAAACGACACAACAGTAGCGCTCTTGAACATTCAGCTCAGTCTGGCTTTTCGTTAGACTCTAAATCAGGAAATGGTTGCAGCCGGCGAGGCACCAGGCAGAAAGCTCCGTAACACTTGGTGACTCCACTCCCTAGCTAATCAGTGGCTGACTGTTGTGGATACAGACTGGGTCAGCCCGCTAGGATCCACAATAAAGTAGGTGATAAAATGTTTGGGGAAAGTTGGAAAAGCTTTCCAACCGAACCCATCCGAGTTACGCTGAGTAGTGCTGTTGGAAAGGGGTCAAAACACTCACACATCGAAGCAGTTTGATCTCATCCAGAGCTGTCTCAGTATAATGTGGAGCACTCTTCACCACCTTCATCGCCACAAAACGCTTCTTTCTAAAAGAAGAACATATTCAGAGCCTTTGACAACACCATCTGTGGAAAGTTTGCAAAACCCTTTAAATGTGGCGCATCTTACTGCAGGTCCCAGCAGAGCCAGACTGTGGAGAAATGTCCCCATCCCAGTTTCCTTACAACATGGTACCTCCCATTAAACAGATCCCCAATCTTCACTGGATAGTAACCACCTGAAACAGACCAGAGTGACACTCATTTAAAGTTCTCAGGATCCTCTTTGGTGGAACCTGATTCCAGTTTCCATCTGTGACATTCAGACATTCTTTTGGGATTACTCTTTATGGTTATCTAGGGTTAGGGTTAAGAGATTCATCTCTTTAGTTTTCAGTGCTTTAGTGAAAACTGGACTCCACCAGGGCTACCCTCTGTCACCGGTTCTATTCACAATTTCATTTTGAATCCAACAGAACCAGTGCTGTAAGTGGGCCGGTACGCACCAGTAAACAGTATCAGTACATTTCAATTTAACCTCTTAGCGCATTGTGTCTTATTTCTAGCATCTGGGGCGTATAGGTAGCTTTTTCCTGCTATTAAGCAGTCAAAATCTCCAAAATGACTGAAAAAAACTGTTTGTTCGTTATGTAGCCATTAGCTGACACAGTCATCACATGCCTGTTCAATGTTGTGTGGTATACCACGACAACACCTGGGTTATGGTCCCAATTTTTCATAAGTAGGACAAGAGAGCCTGTTCTAGCTGTCAAGAGATCAAACTCCTCAGCTTCCCTGGGTAAGTCTATTCTAGAATCTCATCTAGGGCCCACCTCTCACCTAGGGTGGATATTTGGATATAAGCAGTTGAAATTATGTTCCTTGGCAGAGTTGCTGGTCTCAGTGTCAGAAGTCAGATGAGGAGGTTCGTCATCTATCCAACAGAAGACCTGCTAAACCTTCACATCCAAAAGAGTCATCTCACGCAATCTCAGTATCTGTTTAGCATGCCTCTTGGTCACTTTTTCTCGAAGTCTTCCAGCCACATGCCAAAGGAAAAGTACCCCATGTATTTTCTTCTTGACCAGGTAACACATTAGGATCCCTCAGAAGAAGCTGGAACATGTTGCCTGGGAGTAGGTCTGAGTCTCGCCCAAAAGACACCTGGAGAAGCTGACTTCCTACTACACCACCACTTTGCACGGATCTCTGAGATTACGTAGTTTTAACATAGTGCAATATAAATATAAAAACCATAAAATGAAAGTGTTTTACTGAGCTAAATAGCCCATTTGCATCATGCATCAACTAATTCTTGTAATGTTTTTATTTTTATAATCATACCTTTACAATAATCTGATGGGTCTTCCTGTTCTTCATCATCAGACCCCAGCAGCTGAACAGGTGGTGGGGTTAACCCTATAGGAGGGCTCTGAGCTGAGGGGGGCGGGAAAGGTTGTGTTGGTCCTGAGGGGGTTGTGGGAGCAAGGCTAGAAGGACAGTCAACAGAGTCCAGAGAGCAGGGAAAGGGGGTAGAAGAGGAGCCCAAAGAGGAGTAAAGGTGTGGAGAGACACTGGAGGCAAATGTGACTGAGGACGGAAGAAACTGATCAGAGTAGGTGGAGTTTAAGGCGAGAGTGGGAGGAGTTTGAAAATTATATGAGGAAGATTCTGGTAGGGATTCAGAGGCAATACCTTGAGATATACTTGGAGATGTTTTGAAGAGCTCAGTTTGGCTGTCTGAGCAAATTAATTGTAGAGATGGGCTACGCAAATTAAGACCACTTTGAATAATATTATGATTAACAGTTGGCAGTGATTGGCCAGATGTGTGGATGGGCTTGTCTAATTTGGAGGAAGATGACTGGCTGAGACACTGGGATGTTTGAAAGGTAGTTTCACAAATACTGAAGGCGGCTACAGGGAAATCTCTGATATCTAGATTGGAGAGTGGTCTACACTGAGGGCTGTGGGCCTTTGGTGACCTTGATCTCCGGTGGGGGCTGTGTGGTTTTGGTGACTGGATTGCCTGGTGGGGGGTGGGGGCCATTGGTGACAGGGATCTCTGGTGGGGGCTGTGTGGGTTTGGTGACTGGATTGCCTGGTGAGGAGTGTATGCATTTGGTGACTGGGTTGTTTGGTGGGATCTTGGTGACTGGGTTGTTTGGTGGGGGCTTTGGGTGTTTGGCGACTGGGATGTCTGTCGGTGACTTTGGGCATTTAGTGACTGGGTTGCCTGGTGGGAGCTTGGTGACTGGGTGGTGCAGTGAGGGCCTGGCGACTGGTTGGTGCGGTGGGGACTGTGGGGCGCTCTTGACAGGTTTGTTTGTTGGGAGTTATGGGGATGTGGTGAATGGGTTTTCTGGGTGAGGTTCTGAGGGTCAAGTGACTGAGCCGTCAGGTTAGGGCTCTGGATGCATGGTGAATGGCTTCTTTGTGGACTCTGGGGGGGTGGGGACGGAGTTTTCTGGTGGTAGCTCTGGAGGTATGTGGACTGGGTTGTTTGGTGGGGACTCTGAGCGTGTGATGGTATCTGTGCTACACTTTGAGACACTAATGTGGTAGCTTCATGTAAATCTTTTGCATCTGTTGTTGCAGTGTTAACTGGAGATCTTTGAGGGGCTTGATGGTCTTTTTGGAGATCACTTTCCAATGGTGTCTGGCAAGGATTGCCATCAGCTTTTACACTCTGAGACTCGGAGAGCTCATTAGGCCTGGAATGGAAAGGAACATTTAAAATATCTTCAAAGAATGAAAAAAACTAAGCAATACAACACAAGACATTTATAAAACATCGATAACATTAATCCAGTTTAATTTGTCACAATTTTTAAACAGAAGGGATCTTAAGAAAATTCAATCACTTTTACATCATCTGCAAACTGCCTCTTCCCAGTAGGCTCACAAGGAGCTGGTGCCTTTAGCAGTCACCAGGAGAAAGGCAGGGTTCACCCTGGATGGCTAACGAGTCTATCTCAGGGTCACACATAGAGAAACAATCTCACACACACTGTTACGGAAATGTTATGATTATTATTTCTTAATCATTGATTCAATCATCTGAATGTAATATGTATTTCTCTATGCCTAAATGTATGCTCATTTATTCAGCCACACCCACACTCACACAGACACTCCCACACACACACACACACACACACTTTCTTATCTAATGTTATAAATAAACTGAGAATTCAAGAGTTCGGGGCAGTAGCCTTGTAGCTTCCGCCTCCTCACTGCAATCTGGAAACTTATCTGTCATTTGTCTATTTTTCTCTGGTTGCAGGCACTGAGTTGTTGATAAAATCGCTGACACACACACAATAGGGATAAATAGGAACACCCAATTAGCCAAATACTGTGTGCCTATTTCCATTTGTGGGTGGAAACCAGGATACTCAGAGAAAATCCAAACATGCAAGGAAAGAACTTTATTTATTTGTTATGGAAAAATTTATGCTTATTAATTCTTGATCGTGGACTCAATCAACTGAATGTAAATGTATTGCTCTGTTACGGCTACCAGTCTGGCCAGTGAGATCCAGGAACCAGGATCACCCAGCCCCGGTGATCAGCCTGACACCGCCCCTCCTCCTCCTCTCTTCCAGGCTGCCGAGGAGCACAGCTGAGTTGAATCCTGCTGATTACCAACACCTGGATAAAAAGGCTGCTCCTTCCACACGTAGCCGGGGGATCTGCCAAAACGTTTTTTCACACGAAAACGGATCTTTTTAAAAACTCCGGCCAAAGTGAAGATCTGCGTTTTCTCTGTTTTGGGTGTCTGCGTGTGGACGGACAAAACCGGAGTTTTAAGGTCCGCAACGTCACTTTCCGCGACAAAAAAATGCTGGCATCAAGCGTGTGACCTGTGTTTACACTAGCCGACATCATGGATGCCCTCAGAGCTGCGCTCGCTTTATCAATTGTCCAAGCTCTTTTTGCTTGTTTGTTTTTGCAAGCGGAATTACTCCTCCGTGCGGAAGACCACAGATGAAGGACGAGGTTAAGAACGGGGGAAGTACTGCCGCCTACAGGTCTGGCATGTCCTTAACAACGTATTTATCCGGGTACGTGTGGACAGAGTTTTTTTTTTAAACGAGGTGGTGTGGATGCAAGTTTTTGGAGGGGCGGATATTCGTTTTTAAAAAACCCGGCTAAGGCCCTGTCCACACGTAGCCGGGGATCTGCCAAAACGTAGATATTTTCCTACGTTTTGGCCTGTCATCCACACGAAAACGGAGTTTTTTCACACGAAAACGGATCTTTTTAAAAACTCCGGCCAAAGTGAAGATCTGCGTTTTCTCCGTTTGGGGTGTCTGCGTGTGGACGGACAAAACCGGAGTTTTAAGGTCCGCAACGTCACTTTCCGCGACAAAAAAATGCTGACATCACGTGTGCGACCTGTGTTTACACTGGCCGGCATCATGGAAGCTTTCAGAGCTGCGCTCTGTCACTACCCGATCCATCAATCGTCCAAGCGCTTTTTGCTTGTTTGTTTTTGCAAGCGGAATTACTGCTCCTTGCGGAAGACCACAGACGAAGGACGAGGTTAAGAACGGGGGAAGTACTGCCGCCTACAGGTCTGGCATGTCCATAACAACGTATTTATCCGGGTACGTGTGGAAAGAGTTTGTTTTTAAAACGCGGTGGTGTGGATGCAAGTTTTTGGAGAGGCGGATATTCGTTTTCAAAAAACCCCGGCTACGTGTGAACTAGGCCTAAGTGTGGACTAGGCCTGGGAGGCAGCAGTGCAGGGGTTCTGCTGTCCTCCAGGTCTCGTCTCGTTTTCAACCCTTTTGTTTGGATGAGTTTTATCGTTTAAACTCTGAGTGATCCAGAGGGACCTTTTTGTGTGTTTGTTTTAAGGTTAACTTAGTTTGTTGCAATTTTATTGACTCCGGTTTTAAACTCCTTCGTTTCAGTAAAACTTTTTCAATAAGTGCTAACCAGGTGTTTTTAGTCAGTAGATTGTTTTCAGACTTTTATCAACTTCGGGATTTTAAGAACACCTTCGGATCGGTAAAACTTAGTATAAGTTTTTACCAGGTGTTTTTATAGTTGATAATTTGTGTGATGTTAACCTTTTTTGACAGTTTTGTTTGTTTTTGCATTATCTTTATATGCTAGCCATCTGTTTGCTCATTTTTATAACCTTTTAATACAAATAAAACCATTTTAAACTCCACTGTCACATTTCTTATGTTACCCCCTCCTTCGCATTTGAACATCTCCTGTCGGGGACGTAACATGCACTATGCCTCTTTGCATGACACACACACACACACATACACACTCCATCTCTTGGTATAATAAACTCTGTGACCGGATGTTCGGGGCATTTTGCCTCGTGCATTATGCCACAGTTATAACTGTTTGACTTGTCTGCTCATTGTCTCCTTCTCTCTTCACTATAGCAAATGGGTTATTGATAAACATATTGATGAAATCCATGACAATTTATTTAACATTTATTTAACCAGAGGAGTCGATTGAGAACTCATTCTCATGTATGACGGTGATCTGGCCAAGAGGCAGCAGCAACAGACACATAGTTAGCTTTACACCCTCAAAAACGATAAGATAAAAATAAGATAAAACAGTTAGAGACAAAGGACAGTTCTAATATATGTACAAGCAACCAAAACAGACTTTAAACAGTCTTTAATTACTCAGAAGCAGGAACATTGATCAGAAACGATTGATTGCAATTAATTATTGAAGGTAGATAATGGAAAGTAGGTAGTGAGCTTTAGTGATTTTGGCAGCTCATTCCAGTCGTTGGAAGCAGCAAACTGGAATGTGGAGTGGCCAAAGGAGGTGCGAGCTTTGGGAATAACCATAGAGATTAAGTTACTGGAACATAAATTGTGCTGGTTGTTGGAAGTGATGAGTAATGAGCGAAGAAGTGACGGGATCTACCGATGATTGGTTTGTGTATGAACTGATACCAATGTAACATCATGCAGGAATGGAGTGACGGCCAGTTAACGAGTGAGTACAGATCACAATGATGAGTAGTGAAAGGGGCACCAGTGACAAAACAGGTTGCTGAGTGATAAATGATTGAGTTTATGAAGACGTTTGTTGGAAGCAGTTCTATAAATGATGTCATCGTACTCTAAGATGGGAAGGGTTGTCATTTTGACCAAGGTTTGCAGAAGGAGTAAAGGATGATCTGTTGTGGTATAGAAACCCAATTTTTGACTTGACTTTAGAAAGTAATGAATTCATGTGAATGTCAAATGAAAGTGTGCTGTCAAGCCAGATACCCAGATACTTATAAGAACTGGCAAGTTGTAGTTCTGTGCCATCCAGGGAAACAATACTAGGGTGGCAAGTTGATTGTGGCAAGTTACAGTTGAAGATCATGAACTTATGATGAATAACACAAATGGAAACTGTGTTCCCTAGCCCCGACGCAAGTCACCGGGGCCCCCCTCTGGCGCCAGAACTGGAGGTGGGGCACGTCGGCGAGCGGCTGGTGGCCAGGCCTTTCACCCATTGAGCCTGGCCAGGAACAGCCTGAAGAGGAAGAATGGGTTCCCCTTCCCATAGGCTCACCACTTGTGGGAGGAGCCAAAGGAGTCAGGTGTAATGTATGATGGCCGAAGGCAGGGACCTTGTCTGATCCTCTGCTACAGAAGCTCACCTGACGCATGGCTCTGGAACCAGTTTCCTTGAGAGGGGCAAAACACTACCACTCTGGAGTTGCCCCGACTGAAAGGCACCGAGCAAGGGTGGGCATACAAGTTGCCTCATCTTGGTGCCTGTATGTATGGGTTTACCTCGGTGAATGAAAGGGTAGCCTCCCTTCGCCTACATGTGGAGGGAAGGGTTCTGACTTTTGTCTGCGCTTATGCACCAAACTGCAGTTCAGACTACCCACCATTTTTGGAATCGTATTGTAAGGGTCTGCTGGGAATGTCTGTCAGAAGAAGTTTAAATTCCTAGCTCCAACAGAACTTTCAAAATGTTCAGGGGGAGGCAGGGGACACAGAGTCCGAGTGGGCCATGTTCTGTGCTTCCATTGTCGAGTCAGCCAACCAGAGCTGCTCCACCATCCAACGCCTCAGAAGGGGAAAGCAGTGAGCTACCAACACTGTTTAATGTAAGGATGGTGTGCTGATGACCTCGACTCGGGACGTTGTGGATCGGTGGGCGGAGTACTTCGAAGACCTCCTCAATCCCACTGGTACGTCTTCCAGTGACGAAGCAGAGTCTGAGGATTTTGGGTTGGCTCTCTCCACTTCAGTCTCTCTGGTGCTGAGGTCACTGAGGTGTTCAAAATGCTCCACGGTGGCAAGGCTCCGGGGGTGAATGAGATCTGCCCAGAGTTCCTTAGGGCTCTGGATGTTGTAGGATTGTGTTGGCTGATGCGCCTCTGCAATATCGCGTGGACATTGGGGGCAGCACCACTGGATTGGCAGACCGGGGTGGTGGTGGTCCCCCTGTTTAAAAAGGGGGACCGCAGGGTGTGTTCCAACTACAGGGGGATCACACTCCTGAGCCTCCCTGGTAAGGTCTATTACGAGGTTCTTGAGAGGACGACCAGTTCTATACCCTTAGGAGAGTCCTGGAAGGTGCATGGGAGTTTGCCCAACCAATCTACAAGTGTTTTAAAGATTTGGAGAAACCGTTAGACTGCGTCCCTCGGGGGGCACTTTGGGGAGTACTTCAGGAGTATGGGTTACCAGGCCCTCTGATACGGGCTGTTAGGTCCCTATATGACCGGTGTCAAAGCTTGGTCCACATTGTCAGTAGAAAGTTGGGCTTGTTTTTGGTGAGAGTTGGACTCCGCCAAAGCTGTCCTTTGTCACCAATTCTGTTCATAACTTTTACGGACAGAATTTCTAGGCGCAGCCAAGGTGTTCGGGGGAACCATTTTGGTGGCTAAGGATTGACTCTCTGCTTTTGCAGATGATTTGGTCCTGTTGGCTTCATCAGAACGTGGCCTCCGGCTCTTACTGAAGCGGTTCGCAGCAGAGTGTGAAGCAGCTGGGATGAGAATCAGCTCCTCTAAATTTGAGACCATGGTCTTGATTCGGTAAAGTGTAGAATGCCTTCTCTGGGTCAGGGATGAGGTTCTGCCCCAAGTGGAGGAGTTTAAGTATCTCGGGGTCTTGTTCATGAGTGAGGGAAAACTGGAGCGTGAGATCGATAGGTGCTGCATCTGCAGTGATGCGGGCGTTGTACCAGTCTGTCGTGGTGAAGAGAGCTCAGTCATAAGGCGAAGCTCTCGATTTACCGATCTAGGTTCCTAACCTCACCTATGGTCATGAGCTTTGGGTAGTGACCAAAAGAATGAGATTGCGCATACAAGCGGCTGTGATGAGTTTTCTCCGCAGGGTGAGATGCTCAGTCATCCGGGAAGGGCTCGGAGTACAGCTGTTGCTTCTCCAAATCGAGAGAAGCCAGTTGAGGTGGCTCAGGCATCTGGTCAGGATGCCTCTTGGATGCCTCTCTGGTGAGGTTTTCCGGGCACGTCCAACCGGGAGAAGACCTAACGGAAGACCCAGGACGCACTGAAGGGACTGTCTCACGGCTGGCCAGGGAACACGTTAGGATTCCCCCCGAGGAGCTGGCCCAAGTGGCTGGGGAAAGGAAAGTCTGGGCCTCCCTGCTTAGGCTACTGCCCCCACGACCTGACTTCGGATAAGGGGCAAAAAATAATGTGATGGACCATTCAGAAAAGTTTCTGCAATCATTAGATTGTCGCTCTCAGCAGTAATAACTGCCACAAATTACTTCCTGTTTATGACTTTTGTCAAAAAATGTCCAGTTTCTGTGAAGGTTTTCTGAATATCACTGCTAACCAGATTTAAATGTGACATTTTATTAAAAAAAATGAAAACAACTCAAATTATTTTGTGCTTCCATGAGGGGTCTCTGCTGCCTCTATCAAACCTTGTTAGCCTAAAACCATTTAAAACATTTCCAGATTGTGACATCACAATAAGTGAAACTAGCACAGAACCCCCCTCGGCTGCAGATGCTAGAGTAGCAGCAGCTCTACTCAGAGCCCCTCACCTCAAAGCAGCCAATGAAGGAATTAGTGGGTGTGGCCACTGACCACAGAACTACTATAACTTATAAAAAGTCAGAATATGTCTCCTTTAACCTCCTGTCGAGTTTTGCTTTACATTAAAGTCAAGAGATTTGCGCATGCACACGCACGCACGCACGCACACACACACACACACACACAGTCTATTTTAGTGCAGATGAGGAGATCCTCAGAGGTGTCATGTAGAGCTGGTGTGTGTGTGTGTGTGTGTGTGTGTGTGTGTGTGTGTGTGTGTAGAGGGACGGGGTGCATGATCCTAGTCTCTGGGTCTATTTCGGGATCAGTTTGAGTCACTGAACCTGCTCCTGTCAGTGTCACTACAGTTCAGAGGCTTTTGATTCCCAATAAAAAGTTCATTAAGTTTTACCTCCAGGCAAACAAGACCAGTTAGGGACTGGTCAGGGGCCGGTGAGGGACCAGTAATCAGGAGACTCTTGCTGTCAATTTATTTGTGGTTTTAAATAATAATTAAGATGAATCAAAGACTAATCAAATTCAGAGTAGGGTTCCTGTAGAAGCAGGATACAGGATTTATCTATATGGTTCCAGTGTGTGTGCGTGCGTGCGTGTGTGTGTGTGTGTGTGTGTGTGTGTGTGTGTGTCTCACCGGTTGTCATCAGCTCGAGGTCTCCGGTGTTTTTTGCATCTTCTTCTGTGCTTCTTGCCTGTGCCACCGGAACTTCCGGTCGCTGTGTTGACAGCTGCTGATAGAAGGAACACCACCAAACACCATTCAGAAAACGTTTAATTTAAGAAGCCGATGCAGACATTTCCAAACCTTTGAGGGTTAAATTAGAGGACGACGTTTTCCTCTATTACACTGACCTGAAAAGTACTCAGGCCTGACGTCACACCCCATTCAGAGACAGATACGCAGTAAAACACGAGACAGACTCCTCAACAACTCACTTTCTCATAGCAGCAAAACACCAACAGAGGAAGGCAGGAAATAGCAACAGCTGAGGATTCAAACCTCTGACCTGAATTAACCAGAGGCCCTGAGAGCTCCGATCATCAGCCGAATTTATCCTTACATGTTTATAAAAAATAACAAAAAAAGCTTAAACGATTCAGGAGGAATCTATCTGCTGCGAGGGAACGCTAAACATAAATATTCCATTACTTAACTGGAGTCTGGCGCTAAAGTTTGCACACGACAACTTGATATTTCTGATTGACAGACGATCTGGACCATATTTTTACCTATCAACATCTTGGCTCTGGCCCTCCTGCCAAACCGAGTCGGGGCTTAAGTCCTTCTTAAGACGCACCACAATAACTTGCTGACACCCGGAGACAGAGCAACCGGAGGGAGAGCGGTCCGGTGGTCCACTAGAGCCCTCCCTCCACCACCACACGGGTCGGACCGGGCTGCGGCCTGTAAACTGATGAGGGTTCGCTTCCTTTAGCCGTGTTAGCAAATGGACCAGCGGTTGTCCGGGTTCCGACCCAGTCTCTGTCTGTGTGCCGCCTTTAGGGGCAGGTCTTCTCCGTTATCCTGGCGGTTCCACACGTGCTGTCTCGGTTCTACCGACAACGAACTCAACAGCTGTTCACATCTACACTGGACACTAGGCTCTGCGCATGCGTACTGACCGAGAGCCCTCTGTTAGTCCCGCCCACCATCACCTCCCACTCCATTGGAGGAGTGGCGTGCAGCATGTGAAGAGGGTCAAATGCGTGAGTTGGCAGGTTGGCGGCAGTCATGTGACCCTCTCTCTCACGCACGCACGCACGCACACACACACACACACACCGATCTCATGAGCTCTATTCCATTTTCAGTCCCTTCCATAATGAACCATGTCATCATTGGCTGCTATCAGGTAGGCTCTGATATCTGGGAGGGACTGGGAGTAGAGCTGCTGCTGCTCGTCCAGCATCACAGCTTGGGGCTGCTAATTTATCCATTTGTGACATCACAGTTTAGGACTTTTTGTAACGGCTCATTTTAGGTACATAATTCAAAAGCTGTTTTAACAAATCTGCAAAAACGCTAAACGCAAACACGGTCACAGAACACTCACCCCTCCCATCACGTATCTTCTTTGAGATGCTTCTGCTGAAACAGAAACCTGCGATGCCAGAGGAAACATGATAGCGCTAAACACCATTAGCTATATTTCTAGGTCCAAACCTATTTTGTTGTCCATAACTTTAAATGGTGTTTTTCTTTTTGGGAATCTGGTAGTTTGTCCAAAACAGTGTTGGGCATCTTACGTAAAAAAAAAAGTAATTAGTTATAGTTACAAATTACTGTTTCCAAAAAGGAATTGAGCGAGTAACTCAGTTACCTCATTGTTTAAGCAATTAGCAAAGTAACTGACATTTATATGTTCTATGACGCAGTTACGTTCAAAATATCTATAAAATATCTATATCGGGGCGACGGTGGCACAGGAGTTAAGTGCTCGCCCCGTAATCAGAAGGTTGCAGGTCCGAGCCCGCTCAGTCTGTCGTTGTACCCTTGGGCAAGACACGTAACCCACATTGCCTGCTGGTGGTGGTCGGAGGGACCGGTGGCGCCTGTGTATGGCAGCCTTGCCTCTGTCAGTGCGCCCCAGGACCACTGTGGCTACATCATAGCTCATCCCTACCAGGGTGTGAATGTGTGAATGCCTGTGTTGTAAAGTGCCTTGAGGGGTTCCAGGACTCTAGAAGGCGCTATATCAAATACAGGCCATTTACCATTTACCATAAAGTTAAGGATTTTTATAACTCACTGTTACCATCTAGAATAAACATCTAAGCGGTTCGGTGAGACCGACAATCGGATGGTCCAATAGTTGCTTTTCAATCAGTCAATCAATCCAACTTTATTTATATAGCACTTTTCATGCAAAGCAAGCAACACAAAGTGCTTGACAGATTAAAATGACCCATATAACCCACATTCCCTCCCTTTCCCACACTTAAAGCAAATTATGACAGTTTCAACCCCCAATCCACAAACAATTCCCAAGCGCGCGCGCACACACACACACACACACACGAACACATTAAAAGACAGCTCAGATTGGACAGGTAATGAAAGACACGCCATCAAGGGAGCCATCTGCCTCGACAGCAGCAGATCAACGGCACCAGCCAAGACACCAATCCAGGGCGCCCTGGGAGGGAGGGTGGCAACCCCCACCACTACCTGGACACTACCCTAGGAGCGCCCCAGCCGCCGCCACCGACCACCGGTCCCGAGGCAGAGGGCCCCACTGCAAAGATTAAAATACGTAACATGTAAAATCACACGAGCTGTAAAATATCCAATAAAATGTGATTATAGAAATAAAACAACTTAAATATGTAACACAACAGTAAATAAAATAGTAACCAGTTAAAAGCTAAACTAAACAGGTGGGTCTTGAGAAGTTTTTGGTCCGAAACGTGTTGTTGGCTGAGGATTTTAGACAAATGCAAGAAAATTACTTCATTAATTTCTAACATACGATGTTAAGATGCATGAAAACATGATTCAAGCTAATCTGTTTTGTGGGGATTATGTGAAGTTTCTGACACGACAAGATTTCTTTCCAGCGAACCCACGTGAACTTTTTCAGTGGGAAATTGTTGAGAGGTTTGCAGTAGAAGACTAGTTGCTAGTTACTAATGTAATGATTTAAATTACATGTTATTTAATAAGCCATAAGACGTAGGATTCCATAGGAAATATGAAATCAACCTTATGGATCTGTTGGGTTATTTTAACCAGAAGATTGGAACTTTTTAATGCAGGGATTAGATAACAGCTTCGTATTCACTCAGAGACAACAGAAGAGAGGGTCAAGTTTAAAGTTTAAAGATTTATTACTAAACAAATTAAAACTAGACTAACTTTAACACTAAATGTATGGTGTAACTAAGGTGAATAAGACGGAGAATGGTGTGATGTGGAGTGTTGTTCAGAACCAGCAAATCCGAAGAAGCAATTAGTTCTGATGGGAAATGGTGATGTCTTTGCTCTAAGCTTTGGTTAGGAGATTCATAAATAAATGAGACAGCATTTATCGGTCTACGTACCCTTAGTGGAAGACCCCGTTAGATCAGGAGGTGTAAAGGTCCAGCTTGACCTCTGTGGAGCCGGAGCCTGCAGAAGCAGCCGCGGCAGCCGACCACCAGTCTTGAGATACTTCCGGGTCACGACAATTTAGTTGGCTTCTAGTGAGACCCAAACCTGTGTTGTGATGGTTCAGCTTTTATTCTGAAAGGAACCGTTGCAGCAGGGGGAACAGCAACAGATTTTATCCAGCTTGTTGTTGGTTCTTTCGGCTGAAGAGGAAAGTTACGGATTGGCCACTCCGACAACTTCTCTAGAACGCTTTCAACTGGCGTTAGAGATGACGTGGGCATAGTTTTATACTTCAGATGTTTTGGTTTGTGGTCGAATGAAAAGATGACAGATTTACCAAACACCACCAAAACCACGTCTCCATCAGATCTGGCAGATTCTGATTGGGTCAGTAAAAGCAATGTGTCGTCTCCTAACGCTACGTGAGATCAGTCCTAGTGGAAACATTTAAAGTCATATTACTTATTATATTCTATAGGATTATAATAAAGTAATTAACATTTTCATTTCACAGATTGGTCACATCTTATTATTGACTAATACTTTGTTTGATTAGCTTTATTAAAATAGAGTTCTTTGATTTATTAAAAGGAGAGAGTCCATTCTTCATTCTTCTGTTGAGCTGGAAAGGAAGCAGTTTATAACAAATGCATGAGACCTTGAGGCCACATCTCATGCAGACTAGTCCTGTGTCAGAGGGGGAAAATGACTTGTGGTGGAAAACAGTCATTTCATACCGTTACACTAACCGGCCATTTTAAGAAAACCGTTTGTGAAGCTGAATAATGTCTGATAGCAGAAATAATGATAAACAAGCAGCTGATAAAATTAGAATTTTATTTTACAAGATAGAAACGGTCTGGCCTTCTGCGTCTTCATCCCCTTCATCGACGTCTTCCTCACACATATTTACAGGCACATTTACATACTTTTAGTAAACTGTACAATCAGTAGAAAAGCTTTGTCACTCTGGGCTCAAATTCTTCAGGAACAAACAGCTCGACCAATCAGAGCTGAGCATCAACATTGGATGAGTGTAAGCCCCACCCCTCATTTGATAAAGTAAACAGTGAAGAAAATGTAGAAGAAGCACCAAGCATCAACATCATCATTGCATGCAGAAGTCACTGGGACCAAAAACTACAACTACGGGTAGAAAAGGGGCTCAAAACGCACACTGAAAAAACAGAGAAGAAGGAAGAGCATTCAGTAAAACCTGGTCCATGTCTACAACCGGGCCAGCACCAGATTTTATCCGGTGGGTCAAGGGGACATGGGCCAGCAGGGTCCAAAACAGCTTGGTGGACTCCACCAAGTATGTCTTTTGAGTTCTGTTCAGTCATCTAGAACCAAGAGAGTCCACGACAGTCCAGAGTGGCTGAAGAAGTCCAGATCGGTCAGAGAGTGCTCAGCAGGGTCCTGGTTCTGGATCAGTTTGGTTATTCGCACCAGCAGGTACAAAAACGAGAGTTGACACAGAGACACAGCTGGTGTGGTGATGAATCCAACTGGTGGTGAGTAGATGGGAACCATCCATCACCAGTGAGAACTGAATACAGTCGGATTCATCTGAAGAAGGAAACTGCTCTGAGTTAAACAGAATGAAAGCGAGGAACACCGGTGAAACCAGTAAGACCAACAAAACCAGCTCAGCACGGCAAACCACTAAAACCAGGTAGGCTGGTGAAACCGGTTAAACTGGAAACACCTGACCAACTATTTAAAGCAGCTCAACCATTCGGCTGGAGCAGAAGAGGACCAGCTGGAATGGCTGAAGGACACACGTGAGTCCACCTGTTTGATTTTCCCATCATGCAATGGGACACATGGCACCGCACGGCTGCAGGAGTGAAGGCACAGCTGGGATCAAACACACACACACGCACGCACGCACACACACACACACACACACACACACACACACACACACACACACACACACACCTCTGATTGCTTTTATCAGTGATTGGCAACTTGAACTTTGGGTTTCAGTGCAACTCCACTTCCTGTTTCAGGTCACATGACTAGAGCGTAAACATAAGTGCGGGGGCAGAACTAATTCAGCACCTGCAGAGCGGGTCCCTCGCGACTCACCTCTGAGTCGAGGCTACCGTGTGTGAACCAGAGCTCGGCTGATCCTAGTAACCAGGTGACTAACGCCTTTGTTCTATTATCAAGCGCGTCTCTATGCAGCTCTACTATTGTCAGATCTACACAGTTTGGTTCAGAGTCCAGCTTGAACAGCAGCACGACGTGATCTGTACCCGACACACAAACATAACAACACAACAATGGATGCAGTTCAGTCGACAGGTTTGCAGCGGCTCAGGACAAGATGTTAGATGGCAGTCAGTGACTCCACCAGTGGCCGTCTCTGGTAACCTGTTCTTGGCCCAGCTCGGCTTGGGGGCAGCAGCCTGGTACTGGTTACTAGCAGAAACACCCAGAAACAGGCCGAGTAGATGCTAGTGTGCTAGTTACTAAGTTGGCTGGTGTCTGGGTTACCTAGATAGCAGGCTTCCTAGTGACCATGTTATCTAGTTACAAGGTCAAATATGCACCTGGTGTCTTGGTTGCAGGTTTACCTGGCTACTGGGTGAGCAGGTTACCATGGTACAGCTGCAGACAGCGCACAATGGTGAGGTGTTCAATCCAGGATGAATGAAATGTTTCAGATCAGTTTAACTTAGCATCTGTGGGATGAGTGTAATTCATGGAATCTCCAACTCAAACCCTCCAGGATGTAAAAAGATTTCCTAGTGAGAGCCACGGCAAAACTCCAGAGGAGAAGATGTTCCTGCTCTCGTCTGACCCGGTCAGATTTATGCTTCCATCTTCAAAGGCCCCGGATGAAAGCAAATGGGGAAAAAGCAAGAAGGAAACCCTGGAACACAGCTAAGAGATGTGAGACGCTCCAGTACGATCTGTGAGGAGCTGAAGGTGCTGCTGCTGGGTCAAATTCTGGAGAGAAAAGATAAAGTTTAGGTCTGAAGGTTCAAGTTGAAGTTGCAGTCTTTTTGAAGAACTGACGACTCAACAGTCCTTCCGAAGCAGCAGATTCCCGGGACTCAGGTGTGGGAGAAGGGTTTGGTGGTTCCTCCAGGCTGGCAGTCACAATGAAATGTTCCCTGTTTCAGATTCTATTATTGCATTCAGGAAAACTGGAACAGATCCCAGATCTGCTGGGATGTTCACAGTCTGAGCTGCTGGCTTCAGAACAAACAGCAGCTTAGCGATCCAGTAGAAAATACAAATTGTGCTTTTTGATTTGCTGACAGCAGGGAACTCCCTCAGGTATGGATGAGATTTCTTCATCTCATTGGATAGATTGTCGTTCTCCGCCACATGGCAACATATATTGATATGTCTGGATTGGTTTAACCTGACATAAACTTGAGTTTAATATGAGATGCTGCTGCATGAAAGACCTGGAAGACCGACTCAAAACTGTCTTTAACCAACATGCAGCAGGAAGACGTCGAGTCCCAGCTGTCCAATCAGTTCCGCACCTACAGTTGGTTCTTTTCCTCAGAGGCTCAAAGGTCAAAGGTCAGTGACTTTGTTCTCCACCAGGGCAGCAACCTGCTGTAGCCGATAAGCCAATTGCATCTTCTGACCTGAGGTGTCCTCCTCCAGAGACATGATGATCTGAGGACAGGTGAAGGTCAGGTTAGAGACAGACAGGTGGAGGCTTATTCTACGAGAGTTTACATTTGTACAGGTGTGTGTCACATGACCTGCATGAGTGTGAGTTACCTGGTCATAATATTTGTTGATGTACTTGTAGAGTTCATGAAGAGCAACAAGACTGTTCATGTCTGAGGCAAAACTCTGCAGGAAGACAGGTAGAGACAGGGATGAAGAGACAGAGACAGGTAGAAACAGACACAGGTAGAGACAGACATGAAGAGATAGACAGGTAGAGACACACACAGGTAGAGAGAGACATGAAGAGATAGACAGGTAGAGACAGACATGAAGAGATAGACAGGTAGATACATGCACAGGTAGAGACAGACACAGGTAGAGACAGACATGAAGAGATAGACAGGTAGATACATGCACAGGTAGAGACAGACACAGGTAGAGACAGACATGAAGAGATAGACAGGTAGAGACAGACACAGGTAGAGACAGACATGAAGCGATAGACAGGTAGAGACAGACATGAAGAGATAGACAGGTAGAGACAGACATGAAGAGATAGACAGGTAGAGACAGACACAGGTAGAGACAGACATGAAGAGACAGACAGGTAGAGACAGACATGAAGAGATAGACAGGTAGAGACAGACACAGGTAGAGACAGACATGAAGAGATAGACAGGTAGAGACAGACATGAAGAGATAGACAGGTAGAGACAGACACAGGTAGAGACAGACACAGGTAGAGACAGACACAGG
Organism: Nothobranchius kuhntae; assembly: GCA_006942095.1. Classification (NCBI taxonomy): domain Eukaryota; kingdom Metazoa; phylum Chordata; class Actinopteri; order Cyprinodontiformes; family Nothobranchiidae; genus Nothobranchius; species Nothobranchius kuhntae. Next base: position 2,450,067 of record SSNQ01034739.1, read on the forward strand.
TAGAGACAGACATGAAGAGATAGACAGGTAGAGACAGACATGAAGAGATAGACAGGTAGAGACAGACACAGGTAGAGACAGACATGAAGCGATAGACAGGTAGATACACGCACAGGTAGAGACAGACACAGGTAGAGACAGACATGAAGCGATAGACAGGTAGATACAGGCACAGGTAGAGACAGACACAGGTAGAGACAGACACAGGTAGAGACAGACACAGGTAGAGACAGACAGGTAGAGACAGACACAGGTAGAGACAGACATGAAGCGATAGACAGGTAGAGACAGACATGAAGAGATAGACAGGTAGAGACAGACATGAAGAGATAGACAGGTAGAGACAGACACAGGTAGAGACAGACACAGGTAGAGACAGACATGAAGAGATAGACAGGTAGAGACAGACACAGGTAGAGACAGACACAGGTAGAGACAGACATGAAGAGATAGACAGGTAGAGACAGACATGAAGAGATAGACAGGTAGATACATGCACAGGTAGAGACAGACACAGGTAGAGACAGACATGAAGAAATAGACAGGTAGAGACAGACAGGTAGAGACAGACATGAAGAGATAGACAGGTAGAGACAGACATGAAGAGATAGACAGGTAGATACATGCACAGGTAGAGACAGACACAGATAGAGACAGACACAGGTAGAGACAGACACAGGTAGAGACAGACATGAAGAGATAGACAGGTAGATACACGCACAGGTAGAGACAGACATAAAGACAGACACAGGTAGAGACAGACATGAAGAGATAGACAGGTAGAGACAGACATGAAGAGATAGACAGGTAGAGACAGACACAGGTAGAGACAGACACAGGTAGAGACAGACACAGGTAGAGACAGACATGAAGAGATAGACAGGTAGAGACAGACATGAAGAGATAGACAGGTAGAGACAGACACAGGTAGAGACAGACAGGTAGAGACTGACCCCAGACAGTTCAGTTAATGTCGAGTTCATCTCCTGATAACATCCTGAGGCGGCGCTGTGGATGTCCCCGTAATACCTGGACACAGAGAACCAGACTGCTCCCAGAACCAGAACCAGAACCACTACAAGACTGTTTCTAAAACAGCAGAGACAGAACATTGTCTCACCTTTCAACCAGCTGTTTGTATCGTGGGATCTCTCTGGCATACAGCAGCTTGTTGACAGGTGAGTCCTGATTGGAGTAGAAGAGCAATGATGTCACTGACTACGAGTAGAAAAGGCACAGAGACACGGAGACATGTCCTACCCGTCCAACTTTGTGCTCTGAGGTGGTGCACGAGTCAATGAAGGTTTGGGCGATGACCGACAGGACGGCATCAATGCTGTCGGTCACCTGGACGTCCAGAACAAACTGAGGATTCTTAAGGATGTTGACCCAAAACCTGAGAGGAAGACTGGATAAACACAGACAGGTGAGAGGAAGACAGAATCATGTCGCTCAGAGCACCCCTGTCTTGGTGTGAGCTTTACCTGTTGGTCTTCCAGATGTGGACGGTTTCCTTGTCATCAATACCGTGTTTCTCAGCCATGTCATCGAGAAAGTCAAAGAAAAATCTGACAGCGATAGGAGGAGAACGTTTGGTGCTGAGGATGGCCATGAAGACGTCATCAACAAACTTTTGCAGTGTCCCCTAAAGAGAAGTAAAAACATGTAGACAGACAGGCGGTCTCAGGTAATTCTAGTTTTAGCTCGGATTAGCTCATTTTAGTTTAAATTAGCTTAGCTCGATTTAGCTAGCTTAACTTAGCTTAGTTTATCTCAGTTTAGCTAAGCTTAGCGAAGTTTAGTTTGTTTAGCTTAGCTTAGCTTGTCTGTGTGTCACCTTCATGGACAGAAGTCTGGTCAGATAAATCTCAGGTATGGCCTTGGCCCTCTCCCGCTCCTTCATGCTGCTCTTCCTGTGTTTGGGGATTTCTGGATCTTCGCTGCTCTTAACCAGGTGCCAGAGACGCAGTCCTTCCTCCTCCTCGCCCTCCAGCATTGGTGTTTCTATGGCAACCAGACAAGACACTAATAAGGATGCACGTCTGACGATACATCTTGTATTTTAGTTTGGAGTCTGACTTTCTGCTGACAAACTGCGCCTGTGTTTGGGCATCAGCCACCTACACAAGGGTGCCCCCAAGGGGTGGCCATGGCCACCCCTAGAAATTTTTCTGGAGGTGCCCCTGCACCTACAGACCAACTTTGTCCTTACTCTCTCCGGTCTGGAACACCTGGTTGACTCCTCCTGAACTGTGAAGTCGAGGGATTAGTGCAACTGTGGCTCCATCTGGCACCTGAGGACGAGAAGGACATGACACTGAGAATGACCGTGACTAAAAGGAGGTGGTGGTGAACAGCTGTGAGAGGGTGAACTCTACCTTGTAGTGCTGCAGCGTGTTGAGACGCTTCCAGCGACCCTGAACCACGGCTGTGACATCATCATCTGAAAGAGTCAGGTGACCTGCCTGACCCGAACGCCACTCTAGAGATGAAGACAGGTGAGTATGAGCTGCGCATGAAAGCAGAACCAAAGAGAGAGCGGCAGGTGTGTACCCAGGTCCAGGCTGTCAGTCGCTGGTCTCTGAGAGAAAGGAGCTCCTCTGTAGACGTGATCCAAAATTTTATCTTTCACCTGAAGACAAGAATCATACAGACAGGTGAGACGCAAATGTACAGGGGACATCCAGACAGAGACATCCAGGTGAACCTGTGTACCTGTGTGATGGTGTCAATGTCAAGCACTTTGACAGGACAAGGCTGAACTTCGAGTCCGTTCTTTACCAGGACATTCAGCGTCTAAGAGACAGGACGAAGGAAGCCCACGTGATAAAGGAACCACTGAGGTCAGCCTTTCCAGGTGACCCATACAAAAAGATCTGGGATCACTACGGTTACCACTGAGCAGTAGTCCATGTCCTCTCGTAGCAGGTGGCTGTCATTTAGCGTCCGCTTGGCTTTTCCGGTCACGGCGTCCACTGGGCCCTTGTCCACCTGGTATTTTATAGCTCTGTAGAGCATGTAGAGCGGCTCTCCTGCCACTTCCTGACGCACAGATGGGTAAAGGTGAACCAGGAGGAGGGGCAGTGAGACAGGCAACTAGAGACACACAAACCGCTACCTTCAAGAAGGAGTACAGACAGATGGACATCCAGTTGGTCAGCATCTTCTCAACAACTGTCTCTGTTCTGAAAGACAGCACAAGAGATCACCAGGACAGTGAAGATATGGGTTAGCAAACAGCAGCGGTGTTTTTTGACTCGGCTGACATCGTCTGCTGGAGGAAGAACGAAAACGCCAGAGATGGTTCAGCTCAAACAAGGAAGTCAATTCAAAACAGTCTCCACTGACCAAAGCGCTCAAGCACAGGTCAGGACTAGGAGACAGGAAAGTAGCAAGAGGCCTCGCTAGGGCGTTCGTCCCGATGAGGACGCATCGGGACCAAGCCCCCATAATACTGGTATGAAAGTGAGTCCAACGGGGAAGTGAAAACATTGCAGTTCCACCCTCATCCACTAGGGGCTGGTGTCAGAAGCGAGCAAATCCTCATTGACTCCCATGTTAAAAATACCAATTTCACAGCAGAAATAAACATGTTTACAGCCTGGTACCAGAACATGTTTTTGGTTTAAATTATCTAGTTTACACTCATGACAACTCTGAGGGGGGTGAATTTTTTCTCACTCTACTGTTTAAGTGTATTAAAACCCTAAAATTCTGTATAATTAATGAGCATCAGACCCACGTGACCGCAGAGCTAGCTCCGGGGAAAGGCCTCAGTCTGGCTTGGAAACTGTTCCGTCATTTTCAGTCTCTCACCTTAGACCATTAGTTCTAGCATTTGTGCGTTCTTTTTGGATATTTTTTCATCTGGGTTTGGACGAGGACTGTGGTACCTACCGGCGCAGCATGAGTTTAGGGTTTTTGGCGACGTACTGCTGCACCAGGTCCTGAAGCAAAGTCTTCATGACCTCAGTGAAGTACTCCAGCTTATCATGAAGAGCCATGGTGAGCAGACTGGCCACGTAGCCCCGGTCCCTCTGAGAGAAACCCTGCTGGGCCTCCAGAGTGTGGATGAACTGTGAGACAGAACCACAGAGTCAGAGTCACCTGCAGCTCCAGGTGCCACCTGGTCTGACAGACCACCTGTAGCACCCACCCTGGTGAGGAAGAGTCTGTTGTTGAGAAGGTTGTTGAGCTGCTGAAGGCCCTGCTCAACAGTCTGCTTCCTGGAGTCTGGCACGTCCAGCTGTCGGATCAATAGCGCCATCTGCTGACCGGGGAAGAAAACTCTCTCTGCATAGGTCTTGTAGTCCAGCAGAGGAAGTCCAGGTCCTCCAACATCACTGCTCAGGTCCATCATCTCGGTCATCAGGTCTATGGTGACAAAAGAACGAGAAGAACGTCTCCGGGCAGCTCAGAAAAGTCGGGACAATTACCTGTGAATTCTTTGCGGCACTGATCTCCCACGTTAATCTCCAGAGTTTCCAACTGCAACAAAACCTTCTTGTAATCCCTGAGAGCCTGTTTACTCTTCCTCCTACACAGGAAACAGGTCCAAACCAGTCAGCAGCACTGCAGAACCACACCAAACCCTGACCAACCTTCATCAAGCCTCTTTTTAAAATCCAACCGTCTGTTCTACACCTCACAGACAGGTGCACACCTGTACATCAGGATGACGATCAGCACCGACAGGATGACGACGGCAGTTCCAGCCCCCAAACCAATCTGAGCAGCCAATGGGACGGGAGACAGTAATGAGTCACTGTCATACTGAACCTGTCCCAGATCCACCTGGAGGTTTCCCATGAACACCTTTGGAACACACAAGGAGGCAGAGAGTAAGACGTCAACACCCTCAGAGCAAATCCGGATCCTGGTTCAGGCTCCACTTGAGCAAACAAAGGACTGGTTTGGTTCTGAAACCACAGAACCGGTAAGTTTACCTAGAAAGCTGCTGGAGAAGCTTTAGGATGCTCCCCATGTGGAGGGTGTTATCCAAAACCAGTTTTATTGTTGGTTTAAGCCTTCCTTTAACACGATAAAAGGCGGAAACACATACTCAGAGAACATGCCAGTCGCTATTCCGGACCAGATTGAGTAACCGTGTGTTTGCCAATAGGGATGAGGATTTTCTCCTAAACAGCTGACGGCTCATGAAGGTTTCAGAAAAGAAGCTGAAACCGTCAGCTAACAGCAAAAAGGTCTCCGTTTTCCATCTAGTCTGTTTAAGAGAAAATCCTCTTTACCGAGGCATACTGGATTTAATTAAAGGTGCACTATGTAAGAACGGCATCCTGTGGTTAAATGCGGGTACCACAGCACAAACAAACAAACGAGTGACTCTCTCGCTCCCGTTCTGAGAGTTTCATGGCTGTCGCCAGCTACCGATCAGCTCCAGAAGATTCTAGGTGACGAGTGAAGTACACAGTAAGTTCATGGGTGGATAAATACATTTAACTGTAATATCAAGTTGTTGGTATTTGAAAAATTAGCTTGGAGTTTTTTTAGAGCAGACTAATTGTTTACAATTCATTGTTAGCTCACCCTTAGCCTCGAGCCTTCTTCAGCTGATATTAGAGTAAAGCAAAAAGATGCCGTGGCGTCTAACGGGCAAAAGAAGCAACTTCTGGGTCGCTCCTGTTACTGGTTTAAGATCTTTACAAAGTGCTGCAGAATTTTTACCGGCCGAAGTACAAATGTACGTGCAGCCGTTTTAGCCGTCGCAGACCTGGCTATCCCGATTTAAGATTTACCCCATGCTTCCCCGAGTGCTAAAATCCAGATGTATGCAGATGAAACTGTAGTTTTTACACACGCAAATAAGTCCACAGAGAATCTGTCGCTCTTCCATCTGAATCAGGTACAAGACGAGCTTTTAAAATCCTGCTGGGGAGGTCTGGGTGCTCTAGCTTACTCTAGATCCAGAACCAAGCTCCAGTTGATTCATTACAAGTGGAAAAAAAGAACCAGCAGCCGGCTTTATTGCAGCGGTCATCTCCATGTTTCCAGAAAACCACCGGGAGGCACTCACATTTGAACTGAGGACCTTGCTTTAGAGAGAAATTAGGTTCTGTATGAGGTGGCCAGCTGTGGCCAGCTAGCTCAGGAGGCTGAGCGGGTTGTCCAGTAATCGGAAGGTTGCAGGTTTGATCCCGGCTCCGACCAGAGAATGCTGAATGACACGATACCCGCCTTGCCTGCCGGTGGTGGTCGGAGGGACCGGTGGCGCCTGCTTGGCAGCCTCGCCTCTGTCAGTGCGCCCCAGGGCAGCTGTGGCTGCATCGTAGCTCATCCCCACCAGTGTGTGAACGGGTGAATGACCGATTGTGTTGTGAAGTGCCTTGGGGGGTTGTAGAACCCTAAGAAGGCGCTATATAAATACAGGCTGTTTACCAGTTACTTGGTTCTCTAGCGCTTGTAAACGGTGAGTTTCGTTCACGAATCTGAGATTAAAGGGCAGAACGTATAACTAACATCTTACCTTGAGGCTGGGCAGCTTGTTGTCATCCACGCTCCTCGGTTGAACCTCTGGCGGTTCGCAGTACAGGTGAGTGCTGTCCAGAGTTTTCAGTTCGCACTCCTGGTCTCCAAGCTGAGCCCGCACCTCCAGCCTAGACATGGCTCTCGTGAGGTCCTGACCCTGAGTAGCGCCATGACACCAGGACGTCAGAGTCCACACAGTTTGCTCATGCATCCTCAGTGAGAGCATTACTCTACCTCCACAGCTATTACTCCTCCTGGTTTGAAACGATACGGAGCTTCCGGAGCATCCCGGTTCAGAGGAAACAGCTGAGGGTTCTGATGATACGTGAAACCTTCACCCTGGGTGTAAACAAAAGATTACAGATGGTGAGGGAGCTCAGAAGACTAGCTGGCTGTTTCTAAAAGCCTCAGTCTTCCGATCTTCATGAAGGAAGCCTAACGAATCAGAGGGGTGTTAGATTCTGGACTAGCCGTTGTCTTACAGACAACTGAGTGCATTTTTCTTTAGTGGCTTCAGTTATTTTATGACAAAAGAAAGGTTTTTAATATCTGCAGTTCCAGAAGGACGTTGTGTTTTTATAATCTTTTTTACCATCACCAAGTTTTGTTTGGGACAATAATTGGGATCATCTCTCCTAGTCCCACCCACATGCACGCATCATCGCAGTCTGCATGAAACATCAACTCCGTGCCGTTTAATCTATTCAGTTCCTTCCTGGTCGCAGTCCTTCACACTACCTTTTCAGGATGTCTATGATACTCTAGAAAGCATGGAGCTGACATAAATTCATGTGGATGTCCTTGTGACCTCTTCGTGTCCTAGGGGTTTTCTTCAGATTGGCTCTGACAAAGCCGAGAGTAGCAATCTGTCCCTCCAAACTCAGTCCACACTAGTTCAGACCACTTCAGGTCTCTGGAACTGAGACATGAGAGATGACAGAAAGGTGTCCAGGTCAGGTGGTCGGGTTAGAGAATCAACAGGTACCTTTATCTTCTCAAAGTGGATTTTGACATTGTCCAGTTGAAACCAGACACCTTTAACCTTCAGCTCTGGGGACACTGTGGGGGTCGGACAGGTCATCTGAGAGAACGAATGGACAGAACAGAGCTCCGACACCTGGGAGACAGACAGGAGGGCAGACAGGTGAAAACAGGAAGTTAAATGATGCTGCTTTGATTGGTTGATGGATCTCACCATCATTACAGTTGGATTAAAAACCAGTTGCTGCTTGGAGGTTAGAACAGCCAATCGTCGTCTTCTTTTCACCCTCTGGACCTCCATAGTCTCCACTGCAACAGAGATCTTTGGCTGCTGCACCACATCCAGGTTCCTGCCCGTTACCGTGACAACACGCCCACCGCTGCAGGCAGGAAGTGGAACCATTATCAGGAGGATTATTAGACAGTAGACTTTTGATCAATGATTGGTCCTTACGCATAGAAGCTCTCAGCAGGAGCAGCATCTGTGATTACGGGGTCGTCAAGGTAACGGAAGGGAATGTTGGGAACAGTCCGCTCAGCTTTACCAAAGAAAACCCGAACTGGAACTGGACTGGTCCGATTACTGGAACTGGTCTCACACACCAACTGGGAATCCTTAACCTCGTTCAAACTGAAAGGATGAAGGGAAGCAAGGACGCAGAGAAGGATGTTATCAGGTAAGGGTCCTTGTGACGATTAGTTTCTGCAAAGTTCTGGAGCTGAGCCCGCCTGCTGCAGAGGAACCTAGAAGGCGCTCACATGTAACAGGGATGGGAACCCAGGAAGGCACTCAGGTCTGACGGCTGTCCAGTCAGCAGCTGCTGTCCTTTGATGGTAAGCCTAGTTCCACCAGAAACTGGACCTTTATCCGGAACAAGATCCAGGAGCCGGGGGTCCTGAAATAGACCAGATCCAATTTGGACACAACAGTATGAAACTGGAAAACCTGATTAGTATCTTCAACCAAAAACAGCCACGAAAATCCAGAGTTCCAGAGGTGAGACATTCCTTCGGAACCGGAGTCTTTAGAGCTGCTCCAGAGTGAAGCAGGGTTCAGAACCAAAGCCTGGACCTACCACATCTGGAGAGAAGAACTCACCTGATAGGTGAACATCTGCACTGACTGACCAAGTGAAACGTTTCCCACTGCAACTTCAACAGGCCCCACCTTCCTTATCCCACTGGACTGCAGCTCACACACAACCCTAGAACACACCAAGTATAGAAGTACATAAACACACAGGTACAGGTGACTCCGCGATGTGTGAACAGGTGCACATGCAGGTAAACACACAGGTACAGGTGACTCCGCGATGTGTGAACAGGTGTACACGCAGGTAAACTCACAGGTACAGGTGACTCAGATGTGTGAACAAGTGTACACGCAGGTAAACACACAGGTACAGGTGACTCACATGTGTGAACAGGTGTTCACGCAGGTAAACTCACAGGTACAGGTGACTCACATGTGTGAACAGGTGTACACGCAGGTAAACACACAGGTACAGGTGACTCTGCGATGTGTGAACAGGTGTACACGCAGGTAAACACACAGGTACAGGTGACTCACATGTGTGAACAGGTGTTCACGCAGGTAAACTCACAGGTACAGGTGACTCAGATGTGTGAACAAGTGTACACGCAGGTAAACACACAGGTACAGGTGACTCACATGTGTGAACAGGTGTACACGCAGGTAAACACACAGGTACAGGTGACTCAGATGTGTGAACAGGTGTACACGCAGGTAAACACACAGGTACAGGTGACTCAGATGTGTGAACAGGTGTACACCCAGGTAAACACACAGGTACAGGTGACTCAGATGTGTGAACAAGTGTACACGCAGGTAAACACACAGGTACAGGTGAATCAGATGTGTGAACAGGTGTACACACAGGTAAACACACAGGTACAGGTGACTCAGCAATGTGTGAACAGGTGTACACGCAGGTAAACTCACAGGTAAAGGTGACTCAGCGATGTGTGAACAGGTGTACACACAGGTAAACTCACAGGTAAAGGTGACTCAGATGTGTGAACAGGTGTACACGCAGGTAAACACACAGGTACAGGTGACTCAGGTGTGTGAACAAGTGTACACGCAGGTAAACACACAGGTACAGGTGACTCACATGTGTGAACAGGTGTACACGCAGGTAAACACACAGGTACAGGTGACTCACATGTGTGAACAGGTGTACACGCAGGTAAACACACAGGTACAGGTGACTCACATGTGTAAACAGGTGTACATGCAGGTAAACACACAGGTACAGGTGACTCCGCGATGTGTGAACAGGTGCACATGCAGGTAAACACACAGGTACAGGTGACTCCGCGATGTGTGAACAGGTGCACACGCAGGTAAACACACAGTTACAGGTGACTCAGCGATGTGTGAACAGGTGTACATGCAGGTAAACACACAGGTACAGGTGACTCAGCAATGTGTGAACAGGTGTACACGCAGGTAAACACATAGGTACAGGTGACTCAGCGATGTGTGAACAGGTGTACACACAGGTAAACACACAGGTACAGGTGACTCAGCGATGTGTGAACAGGCGTACACCCAGGTAAACACACAGGTACAGGTGACTCAGATGTGTGAACAGGTGCACATGCAGGTAAACACACAGGTACAGGTGACTCAGCGATGTGTGAACAGGCGTACACCCAGGTAAACACACAGGTACAGGTGACTCTGCGATGTGTGAACAGGTGTACACGCAGGTAAACACACAGGTACAAGTGACTCAGCGATGTGTGAACAGGTGTACACGCAGGTGTGGACTCATTCAAGACCTAATCAGGCAGGACTGGTTTTCATTCAAAGGTTTTGTTCATCATTTTGCAGGATAATGTGTACCTGTGAGATTCACAGGTACCACATCTGTACCTGTGAGATTCACAGCTACAGGTGTGGTACCTGACTGTCTACCAACTGTAAGTGAACCTGTGCCGAAACAGGAAGTCTGTGTTTCCTTCATATGTATTTAACTTTTGACCTTGACCTCAACCTTGTGACCGTACCTGGTGGAGATCTGATACCCTTTCGACTGAGGTACACACGGGATGTTTGCCACTTTAACTCCGCCCAGCACGTCCTGGTACCTGGTGCCCAGATTTGACCCTGAGATGGTCACCAGGATTCCACCTTCTAAAGGCCCAGATAAAGGTAGCACCTGCACAAAACAGGTTACAGGTTTCTATAGTACCACAACTTCTACAGACATCCTGATGGATCAGTAAACACACCTGCGTTATGTGAGGAGGTGGACAGGTATCTGCAGGTTTACTCAGACATGACTTGCTGTAAATGCAGCTGGGAGAGGGA
>SSNQ01034739.1:2460924-2486201 GCA_006942095.1 Nothobranchius kuhntae
ATGTGTGAACAAGTGTACACGCAGGTAAACACACAGGTACAGATGACTCAGATGTGTGAACAAGTGTACACGCAGGTAAACACACAGGTACAGGTGACTCAGATGTGTGAACAAGTGTACACGCAGGTAAACACACAGGTACAGGTGACTCACATGTGTGAACAAGTGTACACGCAGGTAAACACACAGGTACAGGTGACTCACATGTGTGAACAGGTGTACACACAGGTAAACACACAGGTACAGGTGACTCACATGTGTGAACAGGCGTACACCCAGGTAAACACACAGGTACAGGTGACTCACATGTGTGAACAGGCGTACACCCAGGTAAACACACAGGTACAGGTGACTCAGCGATGTGTGAACAGGTGTACACGCAGATGTGGACTCATTCAAGACCTAATCAGGCAGGACTGGTTTTCATTCAAAGGTTTTGTTCATCGTTTTGCAGGATAATGTGTACCTGTGAGATTCACAGGTACCACACCTGTAGCTGTGAGATTCACAGCTACAGGTGTGGTACCTGACCTGTCTACCAACTGTAAGTGAACCTGTGCCGAAACAGGAAGTCTGTGTTTCCTTCATATGTATTTAACTTTTGACCTTGACCTCAACCTTGTGACCGTACCTGGTGGAGATCTGATACCCTTTCGACTGAGGTACACACGGGATGTTTGCCACTTTAACTCCGCCCAGCACGTCCTGGTACCTGGTGCCCAGATTTGACCCTGAGATGGTCACCAGGATTCCACCTTCTAAAGGCCCAGATAAAGGTAGCACCTGCACAAAACAGGTTACAGGTTTCTATAGTACCACAACTTCTACAGACATCCTGATGGATCAGTAAACACACCTGAGTTATGTGAGGAGGTGGACAGGTGTCTGCAGGTTTACTCAGACATGACTTGCTGTAAATGCAGCTGGGAGAGGGACTTCCTGGACACCACACACAGCCAAACTCCTCAGGAACCGCTTTGCATTGTGAACAGTCAGACTGACCAGCTGCACAGTCGTAGAGCTGGACTGAAAGGTGATGAGAAGAAAATAAATGATCTCAAGGTGCCTCCAGAGATTTACTGGACCTTGAAAATACTCTGCAAGTCCACCAGTGTTCTCCTCCTCCTCCCCTTTTGGTTCAACTAAGTTTCAACCATCTGGATTCAGTTCAGAGATGTGAAGGTGAGAAGCAGAACTTTGATTCTAGAATCTGAGGATTAGGGTGGAGACACTGAGGGACATGGCAGGAGCTGCAGCCTATGAAGGGATGTGTGGGAGAAACCATCTGATAGGTGATGAAACTTTGGGCAAGGACTGATTGAGGTGAGGTGCCACCGGTCCCTCGGAACATCACCAGCAGACAAGGAGGGTGAAGAACCTTCACCCGAGTACAAATCAACATTTTCAGACACTTCTGATTTAACAGATTTGGCCACAGGTCTCACATACATGCATGCATATGAAATGGTGAATTTCTCACGTTTGAGTCCAGGTGAGGTGTCAATACGTCTATGTCCTCTTCGTAGGTAGACTGTAGCTGCATACTGCAGGTGACTGATTGGATACTGAAACTAACAATACGTAGAAACAACCTCAGTATCTCTAACAAGTTACTTTAGTGAAATAATGTAATGACATGATTGTGCTACCTTGTGTGACCTGCAGGTGAAAATGCGAGTGTTGTCACTTGTTGTCTGTTCAGCAGCTGTCAGGTTAAACTGGACTCCTTCAATATCAACAACACACACATACGGATCGCCATCCTGCAACGACCAGACACAGATTTAGGTAAAGGAGAGTACCTGGACGTCACCTGGACTACACCTGAGATACATCTGGGATAAGACTGGGCTACACCGGAGATACACCTGGGCTACACCTGAGATACACCTGAGATAAGCCTGGGCTACACCTGGGATAAGCCTGAGCTGCACCTGAGATACACCTGAGATAAGCCTGGGCTACACCTGGGATAAGCCTGGGCTACACCTGTGATAAGCCAGGGCTACACCTGAGATACACCTGGGCTACACCTGAGATACACCTGGACTATACCTGAGATAAGCCTGGGCTACACCTGAGATACACCTGGGCTACACCTGAGATACACCTGGACTACACCTGAGATACACCTGAGATACACCTGGGCAACACCAGAGATGCACCTGGACTATACCTGAGATAAGCCTGGGCTACACCTGAGATACACCTGGGCTACACCTGAGATACACCTGGACTATACCTGAGATAAGCCTGGGCTACACCTGAGATACACCTGGGCTACACCTGAGATACACCTGGGATAAGCCTGGGCTACACCTGAGATACACCTGGGCTACACCTGAGATACACCTGGGCTACACCTGAGATACACCTGGGCTACACCTGAGATACACCTGAGATAAGCCTGGGCTACACCTGGGATACGCCTGGGCTACACCTGTGATAAGCCTGGGCTACACCTGAGATACACCTGGGCTACACCTGAGCTACACCTGAGATACACCTGAGATACACCTGGGCTACACCTGAGATACACCTGAGATACACCTGAGATACACCTGAGATACACCTGGGCTACACCTGGGATAAGCCTGGGCTACACCTGTGATAAGCCTGGGCTACACCTGAGATACACCTGGGCTACACCTGAGATACACCTGGAGATACACCGGAGATACACCTGGGCTACACCTGGGCTACACCTGAGATACACCTGGGCTACACCTGAGATACACCTGAGATACACCTGAGCTACACCTGAGATACACCTGAGATACACCTGGGCTACACCTGAGATACACCTGGGCTACACCTGAGATACACCTGGAATAAGCCTGGGCTACACCAGAGATACACCTGGGCTACACCTGAGATACACCTGGGCTACACCTGAGATACACCTGAGCTACACCTGAGATACACCTGAGATGCACCTGGGCTACACCTGAGATACACCTGGAATACACCTGAGATTCACCTGGGCTACACCTGAGATACACCTGGGCTACACCTGGGGTAAGCCTGGGCTACACCTGAGCTACGCCTGAGCTGCGCCTGAGATACACCTGAACTCCATGTGAGCTAAACCGGACATACATCTGGGTTACACCTACGCTAAACCTGGGTTATACCTGAGCTACCCCTGGGGTACACTTGAGATGCACCTGCCTGAGCAACAGCAGGGCAACACTGGAACTACAACTAGGCAACATTTGGACATCACCTGAGATACACATGAACCACACCTGAGACAGTTGAGCTACACCTGAACCACTGGTGGGCTACACTTTAACTACATGTTTCATCTGTAAGTCGCTTTGCACAAAAGCGTCTGCTAAACACATAAACATATAAGCTACACCTGAGAAGTTCATATGGCTGCTCAGGTTAATTCTCAGTGTGACCCAAACCGGGTTGTGGCCTACTGAGCTGTCTGATCCAAATCACAAACATCAGTCTTAACCTCACCATGTAAATATCCAGGTTTCGTCCCTCCAGCACCACAGTGGAGCTCAGGCTCATGGGCACGAAGGCAGAACTCCTAAGACTAAAGACCATTGGACACGATGTAGGACCGGAGATGTCCTACAGACACAGAAAATCAGACCATCAGATGCAGAGAAATCAGGAAGACCGAGAGATGCACGGGCAGACAGACAGATGTCTCACCCTCTGGTTCAGAATGATGTGTTGGTTGGGGCAGCTGTGTTTGTGGGTGCAGAGTTCATCTAGAGGACACCAGTTACACCTCCACACTGAGCTGACACAAGCCAAACACCTGAAATACACACAGCACCGGTTCTAACTTAGCTCAGGCTACATGGACCAGACTCCCCATAATAGTCCTAAACATCCGTCCATCACCAGCACTCCCTCACTCCGACATGTTGGACTGATGCTGCCTACCAGAAGGAGCTGAGGGGAGTCTCTGGTTCTGGCGCTGTTTAGCGCTGGGGTTAGGGTTAGCATCAAATCAAAACAAAAATAAAAACTTCACTAAATGCATTCATTGTGGAGGTCTTACTGGGAACTCTGGTTCAGTTGGCTTGCAGCTCTGCAATCATAGAAGGTCATGTTTCCTGTGGTGATGGTCACATGACCGAACATCAGAGACATGGGCAGGATCATGTGATCTGTGGACAGAGGAGTTGTTCAGCTGCACGTCAGGGCTGAGAACCAACTCTGCAGAGATGTTATCTACTTACCTCTTCCTGCAGGTGTGGCTGGGAGGAGCTCTGGTGCAGGTGACTGACAGGCAATGCTTGTTTCCTTGACAACCGCAGGTTGCGGTGGGAGGTTTCCAAAGACACAGGAAAGGACCTCTGCCCCTTTAAGAGCAGGAAGCTGAAGGACTGACAGAGTTACCTGAGAGACAGAGCGAGCTGGTTCTGTTATGTGGTTCTGCTCCAGGCCGACAGGATCTTTTTATTTTTTGACTTTATTAACGAGACATGAAACAAACAGAAGACATTCTGCGGACTGACGCCATGCCGAACAGAACCTGCTCTTCACATTCCCTTGTGCTGTTACAAGAAGCAGAACCCGGATGCTGGTCCTAGATCAGCAGCTTAGACTCATCTTGACACACCTGTGCCTGCTCCTCTTTGCTCTGATTGGCTGGCTGCAGGCTCTGCACCGTGATGCACTGATTGGTTGGTTCAAAGCTCCAAAGCCAGTGGTTAGCTAGCAGGTGGCGCTGACACTGATGTTTACGGGAACACCTGAACATGATCAAGGAACAATCATTGTCTGCATGACGTGAACAAACCTGGGGAGACGAAGGACAGAGGACAAAAACCTACCGGCCCTCCAGGACACACCAGCCACAGTATGGGTCTTTGTTGGACAGGCAGGACTGACAGTCCCTCTGTGTCTCACAGGACGACACAGGAACCTTTGACAGCTGAGCTCGAGACATGAAACAGCTTTTAGTTGTGTGACCGGACACAAGGTTAGAGAACAACATAAAATAGGAAAAGGACGTCTTTCACCTGGTCATCAGATAACACATAAACATGCTGAAGGCTGCCGTCCAATAGCAGATCAGCACCGATGGCGCCATCACTGTTCACCAGCAGGCTGCCATACAGGTCACCTGACCCATCAGGACGCACCAAAACCTGGATCCCAACCACACAGGTAAGAGTGATTAGGCCAGGTCTGTCTGATCATGGTGACAGGAACGAGTTTGGCTCAGCAGACTGCTGACACCACATAACTCCATGTCTAAAACAGGTGCATCCTGGGTAATGCTTTCTCCTGGAACAGTTGTGTGATTAAAAATTAATGAACAGAATCAAACTGCTGAGCGCTTGTTAACGTGCACACCTTAGGGCCAAACTGATCCTCATTACCCACAATGCACCTGGGACATGAATAACCAACCAACCAACAGTTAAAGTCTGAGCAACTTCTCAAGGGAGTTCCTCCCCCAAACCCACCCCCTCACACCCCCAGGCTAAACAGTTGTCAGACACACACACACACACACACACACACACACACACACACACACACACACACACACACACACACACACACAGTCAGATGCAACAGAATCTTCTATATAACTTTTACCCTTTGCTGGTGTTGATTGTTTTAATACACGTTCCACCTTTCCCCTTTTAATTTAACCCAAGTGTGTGTGTATGTGTGTGTGTGTGTGTGTGTCAGACTCTGGTCACCTTGTGCAGTCGTCCCTCTTGGTCTCCTAGGAAAGCAATGGTGTGACCAGCCTCTGATGCTGCTGTGACAGCAGTCAGCTGAGTGGGTAGCGTGATGGTAGGCCCGGCCTGCAGAGGCACAGCACTGGCGATGGGGCTGGGGGTGTGTTCCCACCCACAGGGGTACTCGGAGAGAGAGTCCTTAGAATAGAATAGAATAGAATAGAATAGAGAAAGTGAGAAACACAAACAGGTTTACAACCGCCAACGTCCACATGTGTTCAAACCAGTGAATGGAAATTGAAAACGGGTTAAGGAGTTATTTTCTTCCAACAACTGTAGGGAGGGGTGGCATTTGATTTCGATTGGGGTGGTGGTGGGGAAGGGGGTCCTGTCAATCTAATATCCATGAGAGCGGGGGTGGAGGCATGCATGGGGCTCCGTGGCAGCAAACAGAAGGCTCCTCCTTGGTCAGTCAGTTTATCGCTTTCAGGGGAGCCCATCACCCCTTTAGGGGAGCCGGGCCACCCTTAGCTCTCCTGATAACAAGAGAGCCTGTGAATCTTTGCTCGCTGACAGGGAACATGTGCTGTGGCCAGCTCCCTTAATGGTAATCACAGAAACTTCAAGGCAACCAGCTTGACAAAGGCCTTGACTCGTAAGTGCGACGGAAAGCAGGGAATCAAAAATGAACCTTCTCCATGTCTCAGACATCGAGGACATGGGTGGCCCACGCAGAAGACAAAGATGAAGGAAAGCTGGCCTGGGCTGTGACCGTCCTTGTGGCCAGGAGGATGTGTTCAGCTTCTTTGGCCAGCGAGTGATAATCTTTTTGCTGCAGCGGCGCAGAATTAGCAAAGACGGATGACCCGTGAGCTGACAAGAGGAAGGGATCCACAAAGAAGAACCCGCCATTGTTAGAACCCTGGTAGGACAACATGAGCTCCAAGGCAGTACCATCAGCCACACCGGTGGGAGAAAGAAACTCCTCTGCCCGTTCAGCATTTGAGGGTGTTTTACTTCTCCCAGGTTAGAGGATTTCAGAGTAGGCTCATAACTTGACAGGTGGACAGTAAAGCAACCACATTGTAGAATTTCATGTCATCAGTAGATAATTCACACAGGGCCAACTGCGCTTCAGTGTCAACCAAAAATGATGGATTGTGCATCCCACAATCTGGAAGCTCAACAGCCACGGCAGACAAAAAGAGTGCAGCAGCAGTGAGCAAGGCTTGAGCCACTTGGGTTGCATTGGCGTTTGCCGACTTGTTTGCCTCACCAGTGTGAAGGACTCGAGGACTCTGAGCTCTGAACCAAGACTGGCAAACAATGACATCACAAAGGCACCGAAACATTTGCATACAGTCTCAAGATCCTATATTCAATTCAATTCAGTTTACTATAGAAAGCCAAACCGCAACAAGAGTCGTCTGAAGGAACGTCACGGAGTGAACATTCAGATCGAGTTCGGTTAATTATGACAGTTAGATCGACCCGGCCCCCGGGTCGACCCAGGACACGTTGGAGAGGTTACATCTCCAATCTGGTCCGGGAACGCCTTGGGGACCTGCCGGAGGAACTGGTGGAGGTGGCCGGGGAGAGGACGGTCTGGAGCTCCCTAGTTGGGATGCTGCCCCCGTGACCCGGACCCGGATAAGCGGAGGAAGACGACGACGATGACAGTTAGATCATTATTACTTCAGGGTTTATGGATAAATATAACTCAGTATCCAAGCATATCAGTGGAAGTTTATCCTTGCAGTTGGAAGAAAAGAATTGGACCAAGTACTGAACCCTGTGGTACTACATTCTGACCTTTGTGAGTTTAGCTTCCTAGAGGCCTGCCCCCACATACTAATGATTTGGGAATCTCAATCAGCTGTGTCTAATAAATTTACCTGGTGTACTTTGGTCAACCCAAACATCATTACTGTAAGGATTCGGACTGCATGAAATGACACCATGAGAACTGAGCATTACGCTAGGTGAAGTGGTTTCAAAAACCTTAACGAATACGAGTACACAGCCATAAAATTGGACCAATAGCTGATGCTGGCATTGGTGATTCCCAATTTGACCTTTCAGGATGTCAGCTTGCTGCTCTGGCTTGTAGAGAAATTCCTTGTTGCTATGGTAGAAAGTAGGAAAGTTAAACAAATTAGCATTCAAGTTCCTTCATTCTTAGAAACAAATAAAAGAATTTCACAAAATCGCTATTAACCAAACAGCTACGTCAACAAGCTAACTCTGTGTGGTACTATTTTCAGAAGAGCTAAAGAAGAGAAGGTCAGGAGAGAGGAGACAGGGCAGGTAAGGTGAGAGGGGGGAGGGCAGATGTCAGGTATTCTGTGTTACCTTTGGTAATCTGAGACACTTGGATGACACGGCGTACTCGATGTATGCTTCTTCCTGTCCACCGCTGCCTCTTCCTCCCTCTGTGTAACACACTTCCTGTGCTCGCAGCATCATGGCATCAAGCTTTGCCATCCCATAAACACAGAGGGCAGAGTGACTTGTTGCAACTGGAGTAGAGGCCTGCCCAGCTGCCATGACAATGAACAGAGATGGCTCCCCTGAGTGGTTTCCTAGCCACGCCCCCTGGGCCAGGTTGTAGCCACCATTGCACTGCAGCGGCACCTCCACGTACGAGTAGAAGCTGCGGTCAGAGGTGCAGAGCCTGGAGACGTAGGTCCTGTACTCTTTCTTGTGCCACATGTCCCGTCGAGAGAACAGGAAGTACACATGGTCGCTGTGGACAACAGCCTTCACGAAGTGGTTGTTGTACTCAGAGTAACTTCCGACAACAAGTTTTCCAAGGTCCTCCTCCTGAGAGAAGGCCCTGCGGGGTGGAATCGTTGGGTACAGTCGTCGTGTGGTGATCGGGGGGATATCTCCAGGACCTTTACTGGTATAGCCTCGACCAACCAGCATCAATCCCAGCACACCATCAGCTCCTCCTGCTACCGGTTTGGCTTTGGTGGTTATTACCACACCTACTGTGGACACTCGAGGGTCATTGGCTGCAACGTACTGAGTGTCCACGGGGTTGGAGGTCTGATAGAGAATCTGAGAGATGTTGGACAGACTCCTACAGAGAAACAAGAACAGAAACATCATCCAAGTTCAGAATTTAATTAGTCAAACAGTAACCATCAGATGTTTAAAAGCCTCATTTTTTTTATTGAAAAGTCTTTTTAAATATCAGATAAATCAGCTGAGTCAACTTCTATCTTTATGCAATCTGCTTGTGTAAAAACGGCTCAGATTCATCTATGAAACCGTTTGAGCGGAACCGAAACAGGCCAAGACGAGTCAGCAACACCCAGACGCAGAAGATCCCTCTGAGGGACTCTGTAGATCAGAGCATCAAACTCAAATTCACACGGGGCCGAAATGAAAATCTGGGACGAATTTGCGGGCCGAACTTAATATTTTTTGAAAAAGTGACGGCAAATTTGCACATTTTCTTTATCAACATATTTTGAACCTTTTAATTTGGAAACTAACTTCTTTTTGCATCAATACTGAATGTGGAATAACCAAATTACACACGAGCAAGTCAATTTTAAGTAAAACGCATCAGTGGTATTCATTACTTGTGGTATATTCAGCATTTTTAAAATCTATTCAGAATTTATGTTTTATTGTTTGTTCATTTTTCTTATTTTTTATTCTCCTTTTTTCTCCTGTAATACGTGTCATCGCTGCTGTGACGTCTAGCTTTCCCCACTGAGGAACAATAAAGGGATTTTCTATTCTATTCATCTATCTGCAGCCTTTCCACTTCCTGTTTACTGTAGGTTAAATCTTTTCTCACGGGCCAACAAAAAAATAAAAATATCATTTTATCTTAAATGAAAATGCAACATCTCACCTGTCAACTTTCATGTTTTGGAGCAGAAAAAGAGCATAAAACCAACATATTTAAAGCTCAGTTTGCTCCACTGGTTTACTGTGAAGCTCACCTGTTCCAGCCACATACCTGCATCATGGGGTTGATCTGAGCTGAGGAGGAGACTCCTGTTGTTTTGTTCATCTTCATCATAATAATGACAACATTAGATGACAATAGGTGCTCACATAGGTTTGTGCTGATGAACATGTCTGAGCAGCTTGACCACGTTGTTGTGTGTCGGGGAGGAAAAATAAAAACTACAGCAGCCACAGAGTCGTGCTGGTTTGAGCTTGTCGCTGCTCGCTGGAGTTATATCAGCTCTGTCTGGAAGTTAGTTGGAAAACTTTCTCTTTCAGTCGTGAACACATTATTGAGCGGTTAAAATCTCCATTTCTGGGCTTCAACGTCGGCAAATAGCTGAGTGAACTCGGCGCCGAGTGAGAGGAGTGTTTAGTTTGTCGAGACAACGGAGCTACAGACACCCGTGTTACACCAAATTCTGCGACCCGTCACAATTTGTGACCCCAGGGGGCAGTGTTGCGTTTTGCTGTGTCTGTACATCCTGAATTGGCATAAAAGAAGAAGATGCTACGTTAGAACCGTGAACTACGTAAGCTTTGAGGAAGCTGTGCGGCGCGGACCATGGATATTAGACAGAGCGTTTGTTTATGTTTATCGCAAACAAACAGGACAATAAATGCAGCGATAACCAGGGCTTTGACAAGAAACGTTTGCTAACGTTAAACACTGGTTTTACAACATGCGAGATCCGCAGGTAAAATGTTCAGAACTTCCATTTATTGAAATAAATTGTTGTGATCCACATCCTCAGTTTATTAGAAACCACTGCAGATTATCTGGTTGCTACAGTTATTTTCCTGTCACTCCACTGCCGCTCATATGTACTGGTGGAGATAAAAGGGAAATAAAATGACACAAACATAACGAAACGCCTTTTGTTGTTATCATCCTTAGTGAAAATTAAAGACATCTGCATTATTACTGAGATGCAGGTGGTCACATTCTGTGACAGCCACTATCGTATTGTGTGACCATGGTCCGCGACGCACAACTTCCTCAAAGCTTATGTAGTTTACGGTTTGAACGCAGCATCTTCTTCTTTTATGCCAATTCAGGATGTACAGACGCAACAAAATGCAACACTGCCCCCTGGGGTCACAAAATGTGATGGGTCGCAGAATTTGGTGTAACACCGGCAGCAAACGCTGGAAAAAACACAATGGAGGGGTGCGCTTTGGCTCCACGCTAATGCCGCAAAGCATCATAGCAGTTGTAGTCTTTGCGGTAAAACTGGCCAGCGGGTCAGTTTTAATATATTTTAGATATTTGTCTCGCGGGCCACATAAAAATGCGGTCTTGTGTCTGACACGTGTGGATGAAGCTCATCTCCAACAAGTATCAATTTCTAATTAAATATTTATCATCGAAAGAAGAAGACATCAGTGACATGACAACAAACAACAGATTTACCTTTTGTCACAGATTCCTTGGAAGAGTGAACCACAGACAATCAGGCTACCTGGCTCCGCCCCCTGCCCCTCCTCCATCAGCAGCAGCTTATTGTAGTTGTGAGTGGGCGTGGCCGAGTGGCAATCTTGGGGAATGATTGGGGGAAGACAGTCTGGGGAGTCCAGTTGAGGACCAGTTACAACGTGTGAAATCACCTCCAGGTCAGAGGTCAGCTGGTAAAGGTGGTCAACTCCGCCCACATACAGGTGTCCCACCCCCGGATGCAGAGAGAGGTGGGAGAGGGGGGAGCCTTCCAGCTTCACCCAGAGGGGATCAGCTGGGTGGGAGGGATGGGGGAGGAGGAGGAGGGGGAGGAGGAGTACTGCTGAGATGGAGGAGGCCAACATGGCATCTCCTCTTTACCTGCAACAAGAAAATCCAACAGAGAGAAGTTTGACTCGCCTGAGGCAGCAGCAGCTGATCATCACATGAAAAAGCAGAATCACCAATCAGCTAATCACCAATCAGAGGACATGATGCTGTTTCCCGGTCAGAATGGATGAACCAGATAAAATAGTCCCACCTAAACACAAGAACGTGTGAGCTGCCTGAAAAGATGGAGCCTGAGGAGTGCTGCAGCAGAAACTGACCTGAGATCAGCTTCTTTGGAGAGAAACCGCCCACGAGAGTTTTGGAAAATTCATCTCTGAGCTGGGAGTGAATCTCATTTCCACTCTGAGCCCGGCAGGCAGAGCCCTCTCCCTGGTTTCAGAGCCGAGTGAAACCGTGACGTTCTCAGATTAAAACCCGAAATCAGAAATATGTAAAACACCTGAGCAGGTAAGTCTCCTCATTGTGACTCTGAACTTGTTCAAACATTTTCTTCTTCCCCTTTTCATCTGACTGTCAAACTGTAAGTGCCTGTTGTAATGTCGTCATGGCAACAACCCAGTCTCCACAGCAACACTGCCAAATCACCCAATCTGGGAGTTAAACTGGTCTCAGTTTCACTGCTGCTGATAAATAAACCGGGGCCTCATTTATCGAGCTTGCTTACGCACAAAACGGGGTCGGAAAACTGCGTATGCAACTTTCCACGCAAACTTTGGGATTTATCAAAGAAAACTTAGTGGAAAAATGTGCGCAACTTAAAGTTGACTAAGGACTTGGCTTACGCACATGTTGGGCATGGAGAGCACCTGCAGTGCTGCTGCTGAGAAGGAGAACATTATGACATCCAGCAGCATTATAACTTGTACCGCTTCGTGTGCACACAGAACAAGACCCCCCACACACGCGCGCACGCACACACGCACACGCACACACAGCCTGAAGCGCAGAATACGGAATGCAGAATATCAGCAGGGGGGCAGATTGAGACAGAACATCATGTGTCTGTGACAGTGTGTGTCCTGTCACTGTGACCCGATTGATCATGTGTCCTGGCTACTTGGACTGCGGAGATGTCTGTTTGGGTGACTGGTTAGTGTGTGTGACTTTAACCTTGGAGTCTGGGGATCAAATCCCAATTGGACCATTTTTTTATATCCGCCACAGATCTCTCTGAAGAAGTCAGCATTGACGGCTTCAGCAACGCTGTGCCACTCTGTGGATTTTCTCTTATTTGTTTTGCAAAAGCACTTCCTTTCATTTCTCCACCTCACCCACAGGTACCTCAACTTCTGCTTGTGGAATAGCGCTTCCTTGATCTGTCTTGATCTACGGTCGCCATGTCATTGGCAGAGCGCTGCAACAGCTGGCTCATGTATATGAGGTCCACAAGGCACTTTGCATTGACTATTTATGGCAGTAAGTGGGCATGGTGAGGGCGGGATGTGACTAAAAAGTAACTGAGAAACATTCTTGTTAGTCTCTGATTTATGAAGCGGAGATTGCGTGCAGCTGTGCGTCCTCCAGGTTTGATAGATCACAATCCTACTTGGCGTAAGTACTTTTTTTTGCTGAGCTTAAGTACGGTTTTAGTAAGGATTCAATGCAATGTTTGATAAATGAGACCCCAGATCTTTAGTTCAGAGGTTGTCGGCTTGAAGTATTCTGGCACTTTGTAGATTTTTTCTAAAATATTTAGCAAATCCGTAAGATAAAACCCAAATTAGAAGAAGACTGAGTCCAGCTGAGTCAGGAGAGCTGGTTCAGGTCTCAGGTTCATTTATCCTTCAGAGAGAGAAGACTCGTCTCTGTGAAACGATAAACCGGAGACGCAAAACCAGACTGAGGTAGGAAGAGGAAGATGAAGAGGGCCTGAGGGTTTCTGGGTTGTCTTCAGCTTGGTCCAGAAGACTTTATACAGTCTGTTTGGCTTCATGACAATCAGAAGTTTGGACGTTTTTATGTTTTTGTGTTGATTCTGGAAACAAACAAACCAACCAATCATGCACTTAAAACTGAGAAATGATCGTGTGTGTGTGGGCTCGTCTTAGTGGAAGGGGAGGACGCAACACGCAAGGTGATCTGTACTCGACAAAGCCTCTGAACCCTGAAAAGGCTGTGGACGGCAAGAGAAAAACTCTGGAGCAATCAGGAGCTCCACCCCCTAGCCAGGCGGTGACTCCGCCCCTAGCCAATTTGTGACCAACAGCCTGAAACGTTGCATTTTTGGCCTGATTCGGTGTGCTTGGTCCCACATCGTAGCAGGTCATGAAAAGGAGAATGCGACCATGGGCCTTATTAAATGGGAATACATTAGAACTGGGTTGAGATGAACCAAGCCGCACTGAGTAGGTACTAAATGAAAAGGTCTTTTTAGAAGACCCCATCGGAGATCTTCCTGCAAACAAACTCAACACTCTCGCTAGCTAGCTCAGGTCCTTCTTTTTTCAGTAGCAACTGTATGTCTTCCTCTGGTCCTCTCTAATATGGTGTCCCACCAGGATCAGTTCTAGACCCCCTCTCTGCTCACCCCAGGTGCACTCCAGTCCCTTCCCGAGGGCCGTTATCCAGCATGTTTTTACTGTTTTCCTGCTTCAACACACCTGATTTTGATCAACAGGGATGGCCGCTACAGGCTTCTGCAGAGGCTGATGAGCTGCTGAACAGGTGAATGTGTTGGATTAGGGAAACAACTAAAACATGCGGGATACTGGCCCTCGGGGAAGGGAGTTGGGGATTACTGCACTAGGGGATCAAGTACCAAATATTATTCTGATCGATTTAGTTGATTTTATGTTTTTCATACAGAGAGCTCCTTTCACTCATGTTTTTATTTATTTATTTTAATTTAAGCCGATTGTGTCGTCAGCTCTTTGATTCTGTGCAGAAGTTTTAAAATAAAGTTTTCTCCGTGGATCAGGTCTCTGATTCGCTTTAAGTTCGCCTCTGCGTTCATGCCTAAGCTCCAGGTGTTTTGTAGTGCTGGTAACCATGGCAACAGCAGGGATGCTGCAGCTGAAACACGGACACACACACCACCCTTATGCTAATGAAGGACACACTGCTTTCATCACAGAGAGGTGATGATTACAGGCTGCCTCACCTCAGGCTCTCTCTCTCTCTCTCTCTCTCTCTCTCTCTCTCTCTCTCTCTCTCTCTCTCTCTCTCTCTCTCTCTGTTTCTTTGTTCATTCCTATCCTCCCCCGTTGGCGATGCCCCTCCCTTAGCGTTTGAACTTGTCCTACTTTCACTCTTCAGAGGAGACACACATCCGATTCTGTCCAAAAACCTGGTCCCTAAATTTGTTCCGCACACTGATCCTGGGTCAGATTTTTGTAAAACTGCTTCTGTTTCCTTTGGGTGAACCTACAATCCAACCACCGTCGTCTTCACCACCATCCTATGATAAACCAGAATAACAAAGGCCAGTGGGACCAGTTTCTGGACATCGTTAGCAGAAAGTGGTCCGGCTCTACAGCTCACACACCACACTCGCCTCACTGATCAGAATGGTTCTGCTCAAGGACACATGTGGCAGGTGGGTCGGGATCGAACGCCAACCCTCTAACTTATAAGTGACTGAGGAAACAATCTGAGCTTTGTGAAAGACAGGAAGACCAAAGAGACTCCAACCTCTTTGTTAGTCATTTTTATTCTCTTCGTCTCTCTCCCCTCCTTCACTGACCCACTCCACCCCCCCCCCCACACACACACACACACATACACACACACTCCCTCAACCTCCATAAGATCCCCCCCCCTTCTCCATTCCCTCCCTCTGTGAGATCATGAATATTTTTTGGTGTTTGGATTTGAAAACGGCAGGATCTCAATGAGCCAGTTTGACAACTGTGACAATCCCAGCAGGATGTGTGTGTGTGTGTGTGTGTGTGTGTGTGTGTGTGTGTGTGTGTGTGTGTGTGTGTGTGTTCAGGTGAACAGGGATCTTGGTGTGTTGTGTACAGGTGAGTGGTTCTGCTATGTTCTTCTGGTTCTGAGGATGTTTTTGTGGTTTCTGAGCCCGGTGCCGGTACAGGATCGGCTCGGGGTCCTTCCGACTGCCGATGACGTCACATTACTGCAAATCTAAAAAGGGAGTTTTCCTCTCCACTGTCGCTTTATGCTTGCTTAGTATGAGGATTGCTGTATAGTCACTGACACTAGTCAGTGACTTGATGCAATTTGCTGGGTTCCTTATATAGGAAACATTATTTCTGATTGGCTTAATGAACTGACCTGAATTGGAATGTTTATTATGTGAAGTGCCTTGAGACGACTCTTGTCGTGATTTGGCGCTTTATAAATAAACTTGAATAGAATTGAAATTGAATCTACTCGGCTTTCACACACACGTTTTGGAAAGACATCAGCAGTTTTGTTAATAAATTCTAAATGTTTTCTTTATAATTGTAATTTGTTAATAAAACATCATATTATCTTTGTTTAGTAAAGAATGTGAAACTGCATAAAACCAACATCGGACTGACAAAAACAGAACAGTTCTTATATGTGAAGCCACGTCTGTTAGTATTAATGTGGAGTTCGTCTGTATATTTCCTTAGTTGTTATCTAAATACATTCTTTGACTCAAAATGTTGCTTGTTGTCTTTCAGTAAAGTTCCATTTGCTCCATTTCATCAACATCAAGAGCTTTTGAGGGTCACCGTTTATCATTAGCTTATATTTTACATTTCCTTTAGAAATTCAAACATATTTTCTCCAAAAAGTGTTGATTTTTGGACTACAACCGCTCAGATTACGACCGCAAATTTGTTCTGACCAATCAAAATCATAACGTGATGACGTCACTTCCGTAAGCTTCATGTTCAGCCAATCAGCTACTTTGACGTCATCGGCAGTCGAAGGACCCCGAGCCGATCCTGCACCGACACCGGTTTGATACACCGGTTCTGTAAAACTAAGCATCAGATTTACATTTTTTAAACTAAAATTGGATTTGCTATGTGACCGCTTCTCAGGCGTGTTCATCAGAGATTCGCTGAATGGTTTAGTCCAGGAGCTCTCCCGGACCTCCTGCTGGACGCGTTCAGCGCTCCTCTTAACGAATTTTCAGGGTTTGTGAGAAAGTTAAACGTCATGATGGTTGGTTTATTTCAGTTTAATTCATGTTGCTCTGAAAACAAAGCAAAAGAAGAACCAGTCAAGGTGAACATTTGATGAACAAAGTTAACAAACTAAATCACAACACGTTTGCAAAGGCTTTGGATGAAGTTAAACAAAACCCTCTAAGGCTCACGTTAGATTAAACTAATCTTCCATTAAAAATATAACATGTTGTTCAGTAAATAATAATATAAAATAAATTAATGAACAAAATACATATATAGTACACAATGAGTCTAATTAATTCATTTATATCAGGGTTCCCCGATCCTGGCCAGTCGAGGGCGTGACCGGCATGTTTTAGTTGTTTTCCTACTTTAATCAGCAGGTTATCAACAGGCTTCTATGAGCTCCATGAGCTGCTGAACAGGTGAATCGGTCACTGAACCAGGAGTGTTGGAGCAGGGAAACAACTAAAACATGCTAAACGGCAGCCTCCATAGCTCAGGATTCGCCACTCCTGCTTCTTTTACAGTTTTAGATGTCTTCACTGCAGTTACTCCATGACCAGACCTCCCTTAGGTCTTAGGGTTACTCTCACAGCTGGTTTTATAAACATGTGTTTGTCTCTACAACTAAACTCACTCTTAAATGATTATAAATGGATCTGGAAAAACACCAGAATTCACCTGTGATTTACCTGATCCAGCCCAAATCCTAGAGGCAGCAGAGCTGCTATTCTGGACTCTAATCTGGATTAGATCCTGTTTTTGTTTACATCACATGTAAACAGAGTTTTTAACAAGAGGATCAGATCTGAATAAGAAAAAATAAACTAGAGATTCTCCTCACAATAATCCGCAGCAAAAATCCTAAAAATAAGTGAATCCCAGAGATTAGCAGCAGAGAACTGGGTCTCCTGCAGGGAACATCGTGGGTGTGAAGCTGCAGGAGGGCTTTAGGATCCATAACTCTGATTGGTTTTAAGACATCTGATCAGAGGTCAGTGTGACATTGTTCTGTTGACTTCTGCAGTCAGACTCTACGGGTTTGTCTTCCTGCAGCAGCAGCAGCTCCTCTGAAGCTCCACACACGGAATACTGATCACTGCCAGCATGAAATATTAATAAACACAAGGCTTTGATACAGATGTGTGTGTGTGTGTGTGTGTGTGTGTGTGTGTGTGTGTGTGTGTGTGTGTGTGTGTGTGTGTGTCTTAGCAGCCCCACCTTTAATTATCTACTTACGTCCCCTTTCATCTAAAGTGTTATTTAATTCACACTATTAATGAAATTAGCCAAATAAGACTGTAGATCAGTAAATCGTGAACATCTTATAAAAATGGCTAATTGCCTGTATTTGTAAAGCGTTTTCTTAGGATTCTACAGGCGCTTCACGTAGCCACAGCTGACGCTGGCACCACCGGTCCCTCCGACCACCAGCAGCAGCGAATGCAGGCTACAAGTCTTGCCCAAGGACACGTCAGAGCCGGGATAAAACCTGCAACCTTCTAATTACAGGACAACCCGTTCTACCTCCTGCACTACTGCTGTCCCAAAAATAAACTAAACAAAAAACTCTGGTCTATTGATTAGCTCTAGACGAGGTCTGATCAGGTCTATAGATTAGCTCTAGACGAGGTCTGATCAGCTCTATGGATTAGCTCTAGACGAGGTCTGATCAGCTCTATGGATTAGCTCTAGACTAGGTCTGATCAGGTCTATGGATTAGCTCTAGACGAGGTCTGATCAGGTCTATAGATTAGTTCTAGACGAGGTCTAATCAGGTCTATAGATTAGATGTAGATGAGGTCTGATCAAGTGTATAGATTAGCTCTAGACGAGGTCTGATGATCAGGTCTATAGATTAGATCTAGACGAGGTCTGATCAAGTGTATAGATTAGCTCTAGACGAGGTCTAATCAGGTCTATAGATTAGCTCTAGACGAGGTCTAATCAGGTCTATAGATTAGTCCTAGACTACATCTGATCAAGTGTATAGATTAGCTCTAGACGAGGTCTGATGATCAGGTCTATAGATTAGTTCTAGATGAGGTCTGATCAAGTGTATAGATTAGTTCTAGACGAGGTCTGATGATCAGGTCTATAGATTAGTTCTAGACGAGGTCTGATCAGGTCTATAGATTAGTTCTAGACTAGGTCTGATCAGGTCTATAGATTAGTTCTAGACGAGGTCTGATCAGGTCTATAGATTAGCTCTAGACGAGGTCTAATCAGGTCTATAGATTAGCTCTAGACGAGGTCTAATCAGGTCTATAGATTAGTTCTAGACTAGGTCTGATCAGGTCTATAGATTAGCTCTAGACGAGGTCTAATCAGGTCTATAGATTAGATGTAGATGAGGTCTGATCAAGTGTATAGATTAGCTCTAGACGAGGTCTGATGATCAGGTCTATAGATTAGATCTAGACGAGGTCTGATCAAGTGTATAGATTAGCTCTAGACGAGGTCTGATGATCAGGTCTATAGATTAGTTCTAGACTAGGTCTGATCAGGTCTATAGATTAGTTCTAGACTAGGTCTGATCAGGTCTATAGATTAGTTCTAGACTAGGTCTGATCAGGTCTATAGATTAGCTCTAGACGAGGTCTAATCAGGTCTATAGATTAGCTCTAGACGAGGTCTAATCAGGTCTATAGATTAGTTCTAGACTAGGTCTGATCAGGTCTATAGATTAGCTCTAGACGAGGTCTAATCAGGTCTATAGATTAGATCTAGATGAGGTCTGATCAAGTGTATAGATTAGCTCTAGACGAGGTCTGATGATCAGGTCTATAGATTAGTTCTAGACGAGGTCTGATGATCAGGTCTATAGATTAGTTCTAGACTAGGTCTGATCAGGTCTATAGATTAGTCCTAGACTACATCTGATCAAGTGTATAGATTAGCTCTAGACGAGGTCTGATGATCAGGTCTATAGATTAGTTCTAGACGAGGTCTGATGGTCAGGTCTATAGATTAGTTCTAGACTAGGTCTGATCAGGTCTATAGATTAGTCCTAGACTACATCTGATCAAGTCTATTGATTAGATCTAGACTAGGTCTGATGGTCAGGTCTATAGATTAGTTCTAGACTAGGTCTGATCAGGTCTATAGATTAGTCCTAGACTACATCTGATCAAGTCTATTGATTAGATCTAGACTAGGTCTGATGGTCAGGGCTATAGATTAGTTCTAGACTAGGTCTGATCAGGTCTATAGATTAGTTCTAGACTAGGTCTGATCAGGTCTATAGATTAGTTCTAGACTAGGTCTGATCAGGTCTATAGATTAGTTCTAGACTAGGTCTGATCAGGTCTATAGATTAGTTCTAGACGAGGTCTGATGATCAGGTCTATAGATTAGTTCTAGACGAGGTCTGATGATCAGGTCTATAGATTAGTTCTAGACGAGGTCTGATGATCAGGTCTATAGATTAGTTCTAGACTAGGTCTGATCAGGTCTATAGATTAGTTCTAGACGAGGTCTGATGATCAGGTCTATAGATTAGTTCTAGACTAGGTCTAATCAGGTCTATAGATTAGATCTAGATGAGGTCTGATCAAGTGTATAGATTAGCTCTAGACGAGGTCTGATGATCAGGTCTATAGATTAGTTCTAGACGAGGTCTGATCAGGTCTATAGATTAGTTCTAGACTAGGTCTGATCAGGTCTATAGATTAGTTCTAGACTAGGTCTGATCAGGTCTATAGATTAGATCTAGACGACGTCTGATCAAGTGTATAGATTAGTCTAGACGAGGTCTGATGATCAGGTCTATAGATTAGTTCTAGACGAGGTCTGATGATCAGGTCTATAGATTAGTTCTAGACGAGGTCTGATGATCAGGTCTATAGATTAGTTCTAGACTAGGTCTGATCAGGTCTATAGATTAGTTCTAGACTAGGTCTGATCAGGTCTATAGATTAGTTCTAGACTAGGTCTGATCAGGTCTATAGATTAGATGTAGATGAGGTCTGATCAAGTGTATAGATTAGCTCTAGACGAGGTCTGATGATCAGGTCTATAGATTAGTTCTAGACGAGGTCTGATCAGGTCTATAGATTAGTTCTAGACTAGGTCTGATCAGGTCTATAGATTAGTTCTAGACGAGGTCTGATCAGGTCTATAGATTAGTTCTAGACTAGGTCTGATCAGGTCTATAGATTAGCTCTAGACGAGGTCTGATGATCAGGTCTATAGATTAGTTCTAGACGAGGTCTGATGGTCAGGTCTATAGATTAGTTCTAGACTAGGTCTGATCAGGTCTATAGATTAGATCTAGATGAGGTCTGATCAAGTGTATAGATTAGCTCTAGACGAGGTCTGATGATCAAGTCTATAGATTAGATCTAGATGAGGTCTGATCAAGTGTATAGATTAGCTCTAGACGAGGTCTGATGATCAGGTCTATAGATTAGATCTAGATGAGGTCTGATCAAGTGTATAGATTAGCTCTAGACGAGGTCTGATGATCAGGTCTATAGATTAGTTCTAGACGAGGTCTGATGATCAGGTCTATAGATTAGTTCTAGACGAGGTCTGATCAGGTCTATAGATTAGTTCTAGACTAGGTCTAATCAGGTCTATAGATTAGATCTAGATGAGGTCTGATCAAGTGTATAGATTAGCTCTAGACGAGGTCTGATGATCAGGTCTATAGATTAGTTCTAGACGAGGTCTGATGATCAGGTCTATAGATTAGTTCTAGATGAGGTCTGATCAGGTCTATAGATTAGTTCTAGACTAGGTCTAATCAGGTCTATAGATTAGATCTAGATGAGGTCTGATCAAGTGTATAGATTAGCTCTAGACGAGGTCTGATGATCAGGTCTATAGATTAGATCTAGACGAGGTCTGATCAAGTGTATAGATTAGCTCTAGACGAGGTCTGATGATCAGGTCTATAGATTAGTTCTAGATGAGGTCTGATGATCAGGTCTATAGATTAGTTCTAGACTAGGTCTGATCAGGTCTATAGATTAGCTCTAGACTAGGTCTGATGGTCAGGTCTATAGATTAGTTCTAGACTAGGTCTGATCAGGTCTATAGATTAGCTCTAGACTAGGTCTGATGGTCAGGTCTATAGATTAGTTCTAGACTAGGTCTGATCAGGTCTATAGATTAGCTCTAGACGAGGTCTGATCAGGTCTATAGATTAGCTCTAGACGAGGTCTGATGATTAGTTCTATGGATTAGCCCTGGAGTGTACCTGGTCAGATTAGACCTATGCATTCGCTTTTAACCTAATCTGATCAGGTCTATGGATCTATTTACATTTCTCCCACCAGAAAAAAACACACTTTTAGTTATTTTTAGACATCCTCCATGATCCTGATTCTTGGTTTGAGTTTTTGTCCGACTTGCTTTATCTGATCTATTATTGAATAAGTAGAATTATTATAGTTGGGAATTTTAGTTTCCATGGCAACATTGGAGATGACAGCCTAGAACTTATTTTCTTGCAAATGAGGACATAACAATGCCGTCAATATCAACGTTAACGTCAAGCTAATAGAGGGTAGAACCAGCCAGGCTGTGTGCAGTAGAGTAGAGGAAGACGCTCTCCAAAAAGCCGGGTTTAGCTCATTCAACCATCATGGAACCACACAGGATAAGAGTCTAGATTGCCTTGAGCGTGGTGTCGGCACTGCTGGCTAACAATCCTTAGATGGCCAGAGTTATGATGTCGGCCTTTACAAGAGGACTCAAGTAGATGGGAGCCATTCCCTTCAGGACTGTGTCGGCTAACATCGGTGACTGGAATCTGATGCAGGTGTCCAGGGGTGGCTACAGGAGCTCACTTAACATAAAGGTGGTGTGTGCTTGTTAAGTCTGACGGAAGACCAGGGGTCACCTGGGAGAGTTGGGCAGGTGTAAAACCGTTCAGTCGGTTGGGTCAGACGCAGACAGGAAGAACACACAATGTAACCTTTCAAAACAAAAGCTGTTGAACACTGGGAGGTCTTTTAATGCATTATTAATGCACACACTGTTCATCAAACTGTAGTCTGCCAAAACACAACCACACACACCCAACCCCTCCACGCCCATCACCAAACGCCCCTTCAGAAGGAAATGGCTGCAGCAAACTTGGCGTGAAAGTCAGTGACTCTCCACCGCTCAGCTGATTAACAAGACTTCGTTAACACTGCAGCTGCCAATCAAACCTGAGCAGCGAGTGAGTCCATCACAAAGAGAGAGAGAGAGAGAGACCAACTCACCTTCTTTCTTTCATTCCAACAACAGACACGGAGAGAGGGCGTGCGAGCAGCTGTCATTGTTCTGGGAGAAAGCAGTGGGCGTGGCTAAGAGGAAACGGCCAGGGGGGCTACCTCATTAATATTTAATCAGAGGAGAAACTCCCCTCCCCTCCTGCTGCAGCAGCTGCTCCCACCAGTAAAACCAGTAAAACCAGTCAACTACAGAAACCAGATTAACAAGTAAAACTTCTAATCCAACAGAACCTGCAGCAGAACCAGAACCTTGTACCTGGACCAGGTGAACTTGACAAGACGAGCCAGAAGAACTGGACCAGTTGTCATTTGTGCCAAAACTAACTGGACCAGATCAAAACCAGTTTGATGAAGAACTTTTAGTCGCTTGTGAACAACCGGACTGAGCAGAACCATGAGAAAAGCTTTGATATGGACCCAGCCAGCTTAGTGGTTAGGTCCACATTGGGGGGAGTCTATGTGTGTGTGTGTGTGTGTGTGTGTGTGTGTGTGAGCTTCATACATGCAGGCTGCAGTGTGTTTGCAGCATTATGACCATCAGATTAACTGCAGAGATTAGTGAATGAAGGACAGCAACCTAATCTTGTGTGTGTGTGTGTGTGTGTGTGTGTGTGTGTGTGTGTGTGTGTGTGTGTGTGTGTGTGTGTGTGTGTGTGTGTCCATAGTTGGCACAGATAAACTGGACAGTCATGATCATGGACAATCCTCAGAAAGGGGTCATTCCATTTAACTGCTGGCCAATCGCATGCCTCTGAACAACATGGAAACTCCCAGCAGCCATCACAGATGCACAGATGAGTCCAAGACATGTAGATCAGTAGCAACAACCACCACTAGTTAACATAACTGTTGGCCGAGTCAGACCAGACACTAACCTGTTTATTGCCTGGACTGACTACCAGGTCACATCTGACTTGATGACATGCCGATTACTCCGGTGCTTTGAAACGTAAAACTCCAACAGGACACAAAAAGGACTCAACGGGAAAATGGAAAACCAATTTGGAGGCCAAGTCAAGGCCAACCGCACAAGTTACACTGAGAGTGGTGTAAGCATCAAGGGGACGCTCCGTCTTCATTACGGTCCAACATCAGCCTGAAGCTCCTCAGCCAGATCAGCACAACAGATGCTGCGGACACCGGTTAGAAAGTGGAGCAGTCATCAGCCACCTCTTCTGCATGGATGACATCAAGCTGTGTCTACTCCCTGATCCACAACACTCACACTTAAACACCTCGAGACTTCCTTCAGACTGGAATAATGTTGTTGAATGAAATGCAAGAGAGGCACAGTGATGACTGAAGAGATTGAAGGACCAAAGGCAACATGGGAAAATCATGGGAGAAAAATGAGCATCAACCAAGTAGCTCCAAGAAAAAGGGTAGGTCCAGAAGAGCCGGCTGGATGGTAGGAGCTAAGTCCATCGGCTAACCTGCTGGTATGATAGCCCGGCCATTAGAGGAGATAAAAGTTGCTGATATCAAGACAGGAAAGTTCCTGACACAATAACAAAGTCCTGCACAGCATGTGCCACAGGCTGAAGGAAGTGGCATAAACGGTGGCTACAGAAGGCTAGACTGAAGGACAGAGACTCTGATCACCAGCACAACAGCAATCAAGGTCATGGTCCATCACACCAGATAGAAACCAAGATGCCCCTGAGACAGTCCATGTAAGCTGCAGGCTGGCAAGCATAAATAAAACAGCAGATCCAAGTGGCTGGAAACGTGCACAGGAACATCTGCGTCACCGATGTGGAAGCTCCACCCTCAGTGGTGGGGAATGAGAGCTAAGGCTGCCAAACGGATGATGGCTACCCAACCAGACTGAGGTGATCAAAGACCTGCAGAACTTAGTAGTTCAGACCTTTGCAGATGGTCGAGTCAGTAAAACTAATTCTGACTGGCTCA
Source organism: Nothobranchius kuhntae (assembly GCA_006942095.1). Lineage (NCBI taxonomy): Eukaryota > Metazoa > Chordata > Actinopteri > Cyprinodontiformes > Nothobranchiidae > Nothobranchius > Nothobranchius kuhntae. The sequence continues at coordinate 2,485,556 of SSNQ01034739.1, forward strand.
AGTCTAACTTTTCAGATTATAATTTCAGTGTCCGTATACACCAAATCATCAGATCCTATTGATCTTCTATGTGGGATTCCCCAAGGCTCTGATTCAAGACCACTCCTGTTTGTTTACCATCTGCATCCTCTTTCACAGATTCTTAATAGATTTCATGACTTCTCCAACCACCATTTTGCACCAGTAACATTCAGCTTTCGCCTCCTTTAATGGTTCTGAAATTTTAACACATCTGAAGACCTGAGTGGCGATCAGAAATCATTCACTAGTTAGAAAAAACACTCACTTTCATTAAACTATGAACAGAAGGAACGTCGGATCGTTGTCCCAGAGAGCTGGGTTCCTCTGATTAACCTCAGAAAGCTGATATCTAAACAACAGTATGGTTCTTTAGTTTTATTTAGTGATTTTTATTATTTTTATGTTGTCTTTGGTCTAGACTCCTCAAGAGAGCATGTGAAGAATTTCTGATTCGCTTTTATTTTTTTATGATCCGTCTAAAATATCAGTTTAAGTCAGTGTTTTCTGATGGTGTTGGTGTCACCTTTGTGAAGCGCCCAGTTTTAGCTGAAAAACAAACGTTACCCTTCTGGAGACCTGAGATGGCGTTAGATGTTAGGTGATTGATCACATGGGCGTCTCCCCC
>SSNQ01034739.1:2487031-2501688 GCA_006942095.1 Nothobranchius kuhntae
ACACACACACACACACACACACACACACACACACACACACACACACACACACACACACACACACACACACACACACACTAAAACAAAGAACAGTGTCTCTTCAGGCCAAACTGTCCTTTTCATGGAAACTTTGTTGCACTGAACCCAGAACCCGACCCAGAGCCAGGCTGAAGAACAAAACCCTCCTCAGAAGCTTTTCTTTCCACTTCCTGTTAACTAGAACGTGTGTTGCTTTGTTTCGGGCTGGAGAACATCCACAAGAGAAGCAGAGAAGGCCCAGCGAGTAACAGATAATTATAATCTTTGTAGTGGTGGTTGTTGGTGTCGGTTCTCATCAGAACCCGTCATGGACTTCTGAACCATACAGAAGTTCTGGTTCTGCTTTGGGGAGCTTTCTCAACACAACCTCCACTCCCTGGGATTCAAAGTGGAAATGGAATGATGACCCAAAACAACAGCTTATGAAAGACGGTCATTGATTTCTGGACTGGCCCGACTGTGGTTCTGACCCGTCTTAGTTGTGTTTCAGAATGCCGGAACAGAAGGGCAAGAAGAAAGCTGATGAGATGCAGCTTCTTACTGGAGCATGACGTCAACGTTTCCGTCCTCCACTCAGGAGCTCCAGAACACATCCGAACCGGGCCGACATCATCATCAACAACAACAAAACACAACCGCTGTGTGTGTGTGTGTGTGTGTGTGTGTGTGTGTGTGTGTGTGTGTGTGTGTGTGTGTGTGTGTGTGTGTGTGTGTGTGTGTGTGTGTGTGTGTGTGAGAAAGTTGGCTCCACGGGGAACAATTGAGAGAAACCAGCTTCTTTATGGATTATTAATATCACCTCCAGCCACGCACATTTAGTATGTGAGGGAGATTTGACGAAAACAGAGAAGGGGGTGTTACTGTGTGTGTGTGTGTGTGTGTGTGTGTGCGTGTGCGTGTGTGCGTGTGCGTGTGCGTGTGCGTGTGTGTGTGTGTGTGACAGAGAGAATGGGGGGTGGTTCATTAAAGCAGCTTTAGGATGGGGGGGACCCAGCAGTTGGTGTGATCAAGGACGTTTCCTCCACATTCACACTCCACTTGACTGCATGTGTGTGATTGCATGCTGGAGGCCCCTCCCTCCACTAGAACCCACAGTAGCATTACCCCCACCCCACCCCCCACGGAGAGGCCTTTATTCTTCTTTGTGAGCATCTTTCACCCAAAATCACACAGCAAATTGGAATTAATCCATCTTTACGACTTATAACTCTGTTTTACAAACCCAATGACGATGGGGGGGGGGACGGGACTGAATCCCATAACTCTTTACAGAAGCGTTTAAAGTAACAGAATCATAATGAACATTCATGTAGTCATGGGTGTCACTGGGTGTCTATGCTGGTCCGGACAGCGGACTGGTGTCTGCACTGGTTCTGTCAGGCCTCAACAGCCTTTGATCCATTTTGATCCCAGTGAATTATTCCAGATGCTTGAACAGGGTGGGAATAACGGAGCAGCACTAAACTGGCTAAACGTTCGTTTAGCTGATAGATTTTCATTTGTTCCCATTAATAATTAATCTTCCTCCTGCACCCGCGTCACGGAGTTCCTCAGGGTCCGCTGCTTGGTCCAACAATCTTTACTTTATATTTGCCTTCACTGGGTCAAATTTTCAGAATCACAGAACAATTTTCTTTTATAATTTGTTGATGATGCTCAGTTCTATTTATTCCATTAACATTCCAACAGGATTTCACCGAGCATCCTGAAGCACAGACCCGGTAGAGTGGCCAGCCCTAAATCCAGACTGAATAACTTCCAGGACATTACACTATTTCAGAAATACCATTACTTGCTTGTATACAATCCTCATAATTGTCCAGAGATAGGGTAACCTTGGTACTGGTCTCTGTAACTCGTTAAAGGCAAGAAGTCGAGACCAGATCTTTGTAGGCATGCACGCACCACAGGCTGCTTGAAGGATTTGGGAACTGCTGACAAAAACTACTAATAATCATGTCCTGAATCAACGGGCCTACTACCAGAAAGAGCTCTTCATAAAGCCGTTCCAGGAGAATATCGTCTGGTAAACCAATGGGTTACTATTGATCAATCAATCAAATCAGCTGGGTACATGACGGGATGGCAATCTATGCTCTAGAAGACAACCTTACCAACAGAAAATGGACAGTCCAAGCTTCAAACCAGCAACCCATCATTTACAGGGTGAACTAACCCCTGAGCCACCATCACCCTTGTTGACCAGACTTGGTATTACTCTTCATCGTTTAGGTTGTTCAAACACATTGTGACACACAGCATCAGATTGACATCAGCATGCATGGTGGCAGAACAACGACAAACGGGTTCCTTCTGACACAAGAAGGTTCAGGAAGTGACAGCTTGTTGCCTTGATTTCAACAGGTCTTTAACACCCACCAGATGGATGAGATTATTGTGGATTTTAAAGCCATCAGAAGGACCACCCACAGACCAGGTCCCTTAAAAAATACTGTTCCTGAACCAGTCCACCATTAGCACGAACCTGAACATGGAGGGAACTTCTCCAAGAAGCTCACAACGCCACATCAGTCTTGGTCTTACTTCATGTTGTGGGTCTGGTTCCAGGTCCTGGTTGGAGTCCAGTTGGGTTAAACCAGCAGATAAGAGCACATTGACCGTGTTTTTGGTGTGTGTGTGTGTGTGTGTGTGTGTGTGTGTGTGTGTGTGTGTGTGTGTGTGTGTGTGTGTGTGTGGATTAAAAGTGATTAGGCACTAACAGTAATCTGAATCTGGACTCAGATTAAATCCTTCAGATTAGTCAAACCAACGTTTCAGTCTAATAATCTTCATTTCTGTGATAAAGGGGGTGATGTCACTACTTCAGACAAGTCACATGACCTGGGGGACGTTCGAGTCTTACTGTCCTGTTGTAATAAGTGCTGCAGTAATACCAGGCCTTTCTGGTGATTGGCGGTGCGTAACGTAGATGCGTTTCCCCGGTGAGCTCAGCGCCGCGTCCCTTCCCACTGAAGCATTTTACACCAATCAGCAGCAAAGTGTTCCACGTAGCTAGCGCTGCGAGGTCACAAGTTCACCAGGGAACTGCAAGACCAAGCGCGATTCTGGCACTTCATGCAAGCAAATAGCGAGATAGCAGCATTTATCCAAAAGAGTATTTTCTATTTGTTTACTTTCGTTATAAAGACATCACTGGTAATAGAGTAATTATTATTATTAGTTAAGCGATACAAAATCTACATGTGTCTTTTATTTTGAAAGTTGCCAAATGTTTTACACTGCTCCTGTGTTTGACTTCCTGTCTGGCCTGATCTGAACTGCAGCGGCGCGCGTAGAAACAGATTTGAGGTGTAAATTTAGTGGATTTAGCGCTTGCTAAACTTTGCGACTTTTCCAAACAGCGCCACTGTGCAGCCGGTAAAAGTACACCTACAGAACAGCGGCTAGATGCTACAGCGGCTAGATGCTACGTCCTACGCTGCAGATGTTACTCGACGCTTGCACGTCACGTAGAAAGGCCCAATCATTGTTTCCAGGTGACAAGTTGACAGAAGGCAGGAACCTTAATGTGACCTCCTCGTAAACTGAAGACGTTTATAATGTGTCAGAAGGTCCATCCCTTCAGTTATGCTGCTCTACAGCGCATTCACAAAGTCAGGGCTGCCACCTGGCAACCACGGCCCTGGCCACATTAGTTCTCTAAGCATAATTTTATTTTGAAAATACTCTAGAGAAGGGTGTGTGGGAGGGCTCTGATGTCTTATCTCATCTTCTGGCTGTTGCTGACGGTGCTCAGCATGTAGAATACCTCGTGGAAGTTTTTTTTTAAGCCTGATTAGTTGGTGCCCTACGTGTGATGTGTGACACGCATGGGTGGAGCGCCGGTGCTGTTCACACACTCTCACACCACACCTCTGATGTCTCAAGCAGGAAAGCGGACAGCACTAGTTGGCTTTTTGGTAAGAATCCCACTTGAAGGAAACCAAGCCACTCATCACAAGGCCAACACCATTTCTACAAGTAAAGCATGGTGGTGGCAGCATCACGCTGTGGGGATGTTTTTCAGGGCAGGAAATAGTTAGGGTTAGGCCAACCCGAATTCTTTTAATTCAGTTTGGAACAAAGCTGGAACATAAAATGTGGGAAAAGCAATGCATATATTCCAGATGCACTATACGCTTAGACTAGAGGACATACTGGGTTACCCTGGCTCATCCCTTTAGTTAAGCTGCTAATGGCTCCATGCTTGTATAAACTTTGTTATCCTCTGATTTAAAAATGGAGACTGGTCCTGTCCTTCTGGGATTGTCCCCGTTACTTCCCTGTCCCTTCGGACCCACCGGTCCTGGTTCTGCTTAATGTTTCGTTCTAATGGAGTTTTTCTTCCCACTGTCGCCCTCCTGCTGCGCTGCTTCGGATGAGGGGGGTGCATTAACATGACTCTGCTGGTTCCTGTATGTAGGTCCAGTTTGACTAAGCAGCTGTCCCACATCTGGACCTGATGCTGCTTCAGCAGCTGAATGAAACCTGATGTAAACAAAGGGACCTTGATCCCAGATCGGATGGGTTGGACTTTAGTTGACAGGCTCTGTTACCATGGTGACACACTCAGACTTTCAGCTGCTCTCTGTCTCTGCATGTGCAGGAATGCAAGTTATTCCGCTGCGTGCCGGGTCGAACCGAGCCGAACCGAACCTAAAACTGCTGAGAGGAATCACTGACAACCTGACCGAACCGAAGAGCCGGTGTCGGTTATCCTTCCCTGTCCAGTCATCAGTACAAAAGCGTTCACTTTCACCCCCCGGCTCTCCGTGCGGCTCTACGCTGGTCTGAGTGAGCCCAGAAGAACCGGCACCAGAACCGGTCCCTGTCATCAGCCGAACCAGAGGGCGTGCACGCTCAGACTGGACCCGACGGGACCGGTTCTTTTGAGACAAACGTCCACAAAAGAAACCAGGAATGAAGGCAGAGCTGCGAGTCCTACGGGGTCCGGATAGGGACACGCCTGCTCCTCCCGCAGATCGCTACAACTCAGGAAAAAAGGTCCAGTGCGACCCGGTTCGGACTCACCTGAGCTCTTCGGAATGTCTTGCGCTCCACCTGAGTCCAACACGTCCAAGAAAAGTTCTGCAGAGCCACGGAGAGTCCGGCAGAGACCCGGAGACGAGAGATCCGAACCGAGAGCCGCACAACAGGTCCGACAAAGACCCCGCCCCGCTGCGCAGCTCTCCGGGACGTTTCCTCACGCCCCTCCTCAACGATCACCGGGTCTCGAGTCCTTCAGGAGAGACCGGACCCGGCGTGGACCTGTCCAGGTTCAGGTCTCCCTGATGAGTTCTATGGCTGGAACCAGGACCAGATGGATCTTGTCCAGTTCGAGGTCAACATGTCAGCGGGGGTCTCCAGAACTGGAAGCTCCTGGTCCTGGAAGCTCATGTCCAGCTTTAGTTGTTTCTCTGCTCCAACACACCTGACTTACCTGATCTGAAGGCTCTGCAGAAGCCTCTTAATCACCTGATGATCAGAACCTGGTGTGTTGGAGCAGAGGAACATCTAGAACCTGTAGGATGGTGGGCCCGGACGACTGGACAACCCTCTCAGAACATCTACTCCGAACTTAAGGTGCCACATGCAAGAATATAGTGGGAATTTTACAGAAAAGAGTCTGATGTTCCAGTCATTTTGGAAGGAAGGTTCTACTGAAACATTTTCATATCCAGCTGCGGCAACGTCAGTTTTTCTCCTGTCAAAACAACGGAAGGAGGGGCGTAACTCCTGTGAGTGTGGGGGTGCTGTGGCTCCTGCTAGCTAACACCGCAAAAAACGCTCCAGGGATTTTTAAAGTGGTGGCAGTTGCCAAGTTTTACTGCAGGATGTCATTTTCACTCGATTTCTACATAATGCACCTTTAACAGACCAGGGCTGTTCGGACTCTGGTCCTGGAGGCCCACTACCTGCTCCAACACACCTGGTGGATGGACAGGCTTCTGAAGAAGTTGAGGACCTGCTGACTCGGGTGCCAGATGAAACCATCAGGGCTCTGTGGGACGTAGGTGGTAAAAAGGGTGTGACGTGACCCTACCTGCATGAACATGTTTGTGTTCGTCGTTCCTGTCTGAGGGAAGCTGAGCTGCTAGAACCTGTCTATCATTCTGATGTAGAACCTGGCCTCTCATACCAGAACCTAAACGTGACATCATGTGATGTCATCAAGAGGAATTTTCAGACATTCGTGGCATCCTCAGCAGAACTGTTCTTCCTGTAAGGCCCGAGACCACCGACTGACCCAACAGAACCCCTTCAGCAACACCAGCCTGATTTTTCTCTTTAAACAAGATGGTTCCATCCAGGGGCGTGTCCAGGGAGTGGCCTGGGGTAGCAAATGCCACCCTTGGAATCTGACCACCCCAGGTGCCACCACACTGAATTCCCTTTAGATAGGCTTTCCATTATCCACAAAAGGCTTGGGGTTAAATAAATAAGCATAACCATTGGTGCCACCCATGCACAAAGTAGTGCCTCACCTGGGCCACCCCATTTTAAAAGATCTGGACACGCCCCTGGTTCCATCTGACCCAGGCAATTCCAAATCAGATTTCTTCAACTCACCTAAGAATGACCTCTAGTTGATGGGGCGGAGCCTAAGCTCTGAGCATTCCAAACCTACTTCCTGTTTGAGTTTACCTTCAGGTTGATGATCATTTGATTCATATGTAAATCATGAAGTTATGCAACTGTGCAGAATACAGTATGTCATCCATTTTTAAATAAAATGTTTTATTATTTATTTCCGTTGTGGCATCACAAGTCACCATCACGATCCTCTCCATCATGTACGTCAGACCAGCTGATCAATAACCAGCGATTGTTTACACATCAACAGCAGCTCTCCGACCTCTGACCTCCGACGTGACTGACCAGCTGTGCTGGTAAGTTGGGCCTGGGAAACCCGAGCCCAGGGCGTCCCGCAGCATCTTCAGCTGTTCTGATTGGCCATTGATCAACTCAGGTATATGTCGATGTTAAGGGGGCGGTGCCTCCAGCCATAACTCACTAATATACCGCCTCTGCAGGGTTTCTGCAGGTTGAAGGAGCCAAATTTAAGACTTTTTACGACCTTTTTTAAGGACACTTTGACCAAATTTAAGCAATTTTTTTAAATTAAATTTAAGCTATAATTTCCAGCTATTGTCTGGAACCGGTGCTAACCACGTCGCGAACGTGGGATTAGCCATCCAGTTACCATTAAACTTGCACTTCCCCATGGCGCAAGCTCCCACTAGCTTAACCAGCTAATGTGCTCATCTAAAAATAGCCCCCTTTCACAACCAACTGAATGAGTACGGTTCCGCTTACGCCAACATCGTACACAAAAAATGCTTAACACCAACTAGAAATTCATGAAAATTTTATAGAAATTAAATAATCTTGTTTTTAAGGCCTTAAATTTGGAAAAGTGAATTTAAGACTTTTTAAGGACCCGCGGATACCCTGCTCTAGGACTAGATGATCAAAAGTAATCACTCACATAGGTACTACCTGAGTAATGACAAGTAGAAGTATACAGGTAAAAGTATGCAGTTATAAAAGTAGAAATATACAAGTACACAGGTACCAGACAGGACAAGAAGAAGAGTATAGATACTAATGTTTAAAAAGACTTCTCTAAAGTTTGACAGTACTTTATGTATAAAAGTAGTCATGTAAAAACTTAAGTCGCACCCCAGCACTACCACAGTAAGGCCGTAATAACTACGTTGTGCACTAGGCAACATAAATATGATCTTATTGACTATTAACGAGTTTTAGCGCCATACACATACATTGAAGAACCGTACACGGATGCAAACCAATGGGGAGTCAGAACGGTCGACGTTCAGAATGAACCGACCCTCGCCTCACGGTGAAGTTTATCTGGACGCGTTTCTGGTCTTTGTGTCTTTTTGGGGCGACGGTGGCGGAGGAGTTATCCGGAGGGTTGCAGGTTCCTGCTCTGCTCAGTCTATGCCAGTCGATGCGCCCTTGGGCAAGACGCTTCACCCCAACTATAAATACCGTTTTAACAAGAATGAGTGGAAATTAAAACCAGAACAAACAGATTTATGGATGTTCATGAGTAATGGCCTACTGCACATTAACTTGTATTTGTACCATGTTCCTTCCTGAAACTGCTAGCCCCCCCCCCCCCAACACACACACACACACACGTTTTGTTGTATTACGAAGACAATAAAGATTTTCAATTTAATTCAAAACAAATGGTAAATGGCCTGTATTTGATATAGCGCCTTCTAGAGTCCAGAAACCCCCCAAGGCGCTTTATGTTTATGTATTTAGCAGACACTTTTGTCCAAAGCGACTTACAAGTGATAATCGGCATGTTGCCCTTGAGGCTAACAACAACAATAACAACAACAACTTGACATCAATCATGGAGAGGAGGGAACAAGGAGTGGACAGTAGAGAGGGGGGACGGGTGCAGGGAGGGTGCTAGTTTAGAAGATGCTCTCTGAAGAGCAGGGTCTTCAGGAGTTTCTTGAAAATAGAAAAGGAAGTCGCTGTTCTGGTCGTGCTTGGAAGGTCATTCCACATTTGTGGAACGATGCATGAGAAGAGTCTGGATTGTCCTGAGCGTGGTGTAGGCACTGCTAGCCGACGATCCTGTGATGACCGGAGCGGCCGGGCCGAGACGTAAGCCTTTGCAAGAGGATTCAGGTAGATGGGAGCCGTACCATCTCGGACTTTGTATGCTAGTGTTAGCAGTTTGAATTTGATGCGTGCTGCTAGCGGTAGCCAGTGGAGCTCAATGAACAGAGGGGTGACGTGTGCTCTTTTTGGCTGATTGAAGACCAGACGCGCCGCTGCGTTCTGGACCATTTGAAGAGGTCTCACAGTACAGGCTGTAAGACCAGTTAGAAGGGCGTTGCAGTAATGGAGGCGGGAGATGACAGTAGCTTGCACCAGGAGCTGGGTGGCATGTTGTGTTAGGTATGGTCTGATCTTTCGTATGTTATACAGCGCAAAGCGGCATGAACGAGCAACAGAGGCAACATGATCTTTAAAGCTCAGGTGTTCATCAATCACAACACCCAGATTTCGAACTGCCTTTGAAGGAGCCAGAGGTAGGAAGCTTTACAACACAGTCACTCACCCATTCTGGTGGGGATGAGCTACGATGTAGCCACAGCTGCCCTGGGGCGCACTGACAGAGGCGAGGCTGCCGAGCACTGGCGCCACCAGTCCCTCCGACCACCACCAGCAGGCAAGCTGGGTTAAGTGTCTTGCCCAAGGACACAACGACAGCGACAGACTGAGCGGGGCTCGAACTTGCAACCTTCCGATTACGGGGCGAGCTCTTAACTCCTGTGCCACCGTCGCCCAAGATGGAGTAATGGGGCTATTTTTAGAATTTAAGGAGTTGCAGTAAAAAGTTGGCTAATAGATAATTGATGAACATTTGTACTTAAGTAAGGTAACTATGTATTTGTACTTAGTTACATGACATCCTCGCCTGGTGAGAAAGCATCCTGAGAATGCTTAATGTTAAACAAGGTCCTCTGATTGGATAATAACGTTCGTAAGCTGGTCTTAACTGGTTTAACTGGTTCCCTAAGCACTGGTTGGTCTTCCTGTAGACTGATGTCTGAACATCAGCCGTCTCACAGCCGGTGTTTGTGAACGCCCTTCACAAGGCCGAGCAGCATCCACGGTTTCACACAGGATTTGTAAAAGCCAGCTGGTGGCGACAAAAGACCAGAGTATGTTTATAAACAACGCTTTAATCACATCAGCAGGAAGAGGACAGTGAGCTTGGATTTGTTTCACCAGTTCCATTTTTAACAATAAAATAGTTTTTTTTCATCTGAATTAAACGTTAAAATTTTAAATGAACTCAGAATTCCTGATTTGTTGTTGGTCTCTGTTAGTCCAAAGAGGTTCTATAGTTCCACAATGAGACACAAGTGGGTTTTCTGTACAGGATCTGGTGCTGAAAGCCCGGACTCTGGAACCCACTGGGTTAAAACCTCATCTGTTACTCTGATCATTAAAGTCAGTCCACTAACATGTTCTCCTATGTGATGGTCGCCGTCTGACTCCTCGACCAATCAGGACAGGAAGTAAAAGGTAAAAGCTCTTCCTCTAAAAGGAAGAGATTTAAAAACGCGTGTCAGTCATGTGATCAACCTTCCAACACCAGAATTGTAAGGACCTTCTCTCTCTCTCTCTCACTCACACACACACACACACACACACACACACACACACACACACACACACACACACACACACACACACACACACACACACACACACACACACACACACACACACGCCCCCTTCAGACAGGCCATGAAAAACGGAAATGTTCGGGACTCTGTCCTTAAGACCTTTGTGTCTGAACACAAACATCCGGATAACCTTTTCCGTAATTAAACCGGACGAAGCTCCTAGTAACGGGACCAGACTTGTCACGGACAGGGTGGCTGCTTCAGACCGGTGAGGTCGGGTTCCGGACAGGGAGGAGGAGGAGGAGGATGGGACCGGGGGGCGCTGTGCGCACCTATAGCTCGCTCCTGTAGCATGCGGCGAACCATGGCAGCTCACCTCCTACAGTACCGTCTCCAGACGCGCGACGGAGCGCTTCACACCGCTTCCGTGATTCCTTTATTAGCCATTGAGCTTCATCATCCTGGTCTCTTATGCGTCTTCGTGTGCGCAGAATTATGCTTAACATAAGTCCGATCAGTGAGAGGAATTCTATCTCTTCGTCGGCCATGTTTGACTGAATGGCTTTGTTTGGGTAAATGACGCGTGTACGCCCGCCGCACCATGTTTACGCAATATCCGATTACAGCCTTCCCACCCCTCCCCCTCAGACATCCGGAACTTTTCCCTGCTGTGTGAAGGCGGCCGAAAGGACAAGTTCAGGTACAAAAGTGGTGTGTCTGAAAACACAGTTCTGGTTATAAACCAGACTGAATTCGTCGTCGTCTTCCTCCGCTTATCCGGGTCCGGGTCGTGGGGGCAGCATCCCAACTAGGGAGCTCCAGACCGTCCTCTCCCCGGCCACCTCCACCAGCTCCTCCGGCAGGACCCCAAGGCGTTCCCGGACCAGATTGGAGATGTAACCTCTCCAACGTGTCCTGGGTCGGCCCGGGGGCCTTCTGCCGGCAGGACATGCCCGAAACACCTCCCCAGGGAGGCATCCAGGAGGCATCCTGACCAGATGCCCAAACCACCTCAACTGACTGCTTTTGATCCGGAGGAGCAGCGGTTCTACTCCGAGTCCCTCCCGAATGTCCGAGCTCCTCACCCTATCTCTAAGGCTGAGTCCGGCCACCCTACGGAGGAGACTCATTTCGGCCGCTTGTATCCGCGATCTCGTTCTTTCGGTCATTACCCAAAGCTCATGACCATAGGTGAGGATTGGGACGTAGATCGACCGGTAAATCCAGAGCCTGGCTTTCTGGCTCAGCTCCCTCTTCCCCACGACAGACCGGCTCAGCGTCCGCATCACTGCAGACGCCGAACCAATCCGCCTGCCGATCTCCCGATCCCTCCTACCCTCACTCGTGAACAAGACCCCGAGATACTTGAACTCCTCCACTTGAGGTAGGACCTCTCCTCCGACCCGGAGTTGGCAAGCCACCCTTTTCCGGACAGAATTGTCCACACATATTCCAGAATGTCAATCTGAAAAGGGCCACACACACACACACACACACACACACGCACACGCACACATCTCCGTGATGTATTTAATGTGTGTGTCCATCTAATCTTGTATCCGTCTCATCTTCGCTCTCTGGATCCGCCTCACCGAGCAGGACTCGCAGCTCGCTCAGACGATGCTGCATCTTCGGGATCCCCAACAGCTGATTCTCCAGACGCTGTTTCTCCTCCTGAACACACACACACACACACACACACACACACACACACACACACACACACACACACACACACACACACACACACACACAATAAAGCAGAATACAATATATTTTTCTTTCAACAACCAGCTGTTTCTCCCTCTTCTGAATGTTCAGCTCTCTTTACTGTTGTTCTATTTACACATTCTGAATCAAACCCTATGTGTTTCATTTGAAAAGGTCGTGACCTCAGCAGAAAACCAGCCAATCACAGGCCACCATGATGCTACCTGTAGGGACAAGCGCGTGGTGGCATCCAGAGTTTCAAACTTCCATCCTCCTTCTCCATCAAACTGCAGCAGGTGAGAGTGGTACTTCCTGTCAGAAACAGAAGACGGAGATCATCCCACAGCCGCTTGGAGCTCTGCTGCCCCCTGCAGGCTACAGGCAGAGTCACATCATCGGTTTAACCCTTTGTGTTAACACCACGGCAACGTTTCTATTCAGTCGCAGGCTTCGTCTTTCTAAATATCAGTAAATCTGTTTGACTTTAATGACCCGTGGAATCGTGGCCTGGAGACCAAAATCACCTGAGCCACCAGAGCGTGTCTACTGACCAGAGGGAGGGTCTGTGTGTAATTGACAGAAGAGAAATCCCAGCATCCTTTGCTGCCTGGAAGATTTTCCCCTCCACGTCGATACTAACAGCACTGGTGCACTCATCCAGGAGGGCGTACCGCGGCCTGAATGAGAGACAATCACACAACAGAGAGAGAGAGTTAATCAGCCAATCAGATTGCTGTCCTAAATTATCAGTGGTAGGTCATGTGGGCAGAGCTGGTGTGGGAAAAGGCGGAGTCAGCTAGTCACACTCATCCAGCTGATGAAGCACATCGAGCACCTGAACATGGAGCTACTTACAAGTGGGAGGAGCATGAAAACAGCCAGGTGAGGTGTGGTTCAGGTGCTGATCTGGGATCAGCTGATGAAACTTTGTTTTTTATCTTTGGACATGAACACCAAGTGAGACATCCGTCAGTAACGTTACCGGTGGTAGAACATGCGAGCCATCCCCATCCTCTGCTTCTCTCCTCCAGACAGGACATCCTTCCAGTCGCTGATGGACTCCCAACCTGATGAGACACCAAGTTCCTTTGGTACTACTACATCACTACTACATCACCGCTGTCTCAGGGCTACAGCAGGTCTGCTCCATGTTTTAGTACTTCATGTTGTTGCAGAAGAACCCAACGTGACTCAGACAGACCTCCTTCCCGTTCCAGGATGTAGAGAAGATGAACGGTACGAAGGATCTCCTCCAGATGTGAGTCTGTGATCCCCTTCTGAGACATGTCCTCCACAGAGTCTGGATAGATCACCTGGTCTCTGAGCGTCCCCTCTGACATGTAGGGCCTGTGGAGCGTGTACCTGGTCAGTACTATAGGGTACTACTACAGACTACACTGATGTACTACAGGTTACTATAGACTACACCGATGTACTACAGGTTACTATGGACTACACCGGTGTACTACAGGTTACTATGGACTACACCGATGTACTACAGGTTACTATGGACTACATCAGTGTACTACAGTTTACTATAGACTACACCGATGTACTACAGGTTACTATGGACTACACCGGTGTACTACAGGTTACTATAGACTACACCGATGTACTACAGGTTACTATGGACTACACCGGTGTACTACAGGTTACTATAGACTACACCGATGTACTACAGGTTACTATAGACTACACCGGTGTACTACAGGTTACTATAGACTACACCGATGTACTACAGGTTACTATGGAATACACCGGTGTACTACAGGTTACTATGGACTACACCGGTGTACTACAGGTTACTATGTACTACACCAGTGTACTACAGTTTACTATGGACTACACCAGTGTACTACAGGTTGCTATGTACTACACCAGTGTACTACAGGTTACTATGGACTACACCGGTAGCAGTAGCTCAGGAGGTAGAGCGGGTTGTCCAGTAATCGGAAGGTTACAGGTTCGATTCTGCCAGATAATTCTGCTGTTGTGTCCTTGAGCAAGACACCTAACCCGCCTTGCCTGCTGGTGGTGGTCGGAGGGAACGGTGGTGCCAGTGCTCGGCAGCCTCACCTCCATCAGTGCGCCCCAGGGCAGCTGTGGCTACATCGTAGCTCGTCATCACCAGCGTGTGAATGACTGATTTGTGTTGTGAAGCGCCTTGGGGGGTTGTAGAACCCTAAGTAGGCGCTATACAAATATCGATTTACTATTTTACCATTTACAGGTTACTATGGACTACATCAGTGTACTACAGGTTACTATACAATACACTGGTGTAGTACAGTTTGCTGTGGAATACACCGGTGTACTAGAGATAGTACTTACTAAGTAGTACTTATAAAGAGGGTTGTGGCTCAGTAGGTAGAGCATTATATGTTCTGGACCAACAGCAGTACTGCAGTAAAAGTACCTCTGAGGGATGTAGAACATGTGACGTGGTTCTGGTCGGTACAGAACTCCTTCATAAACGGGCCACAGTCCACTCAGGATCCGGAACAGGGAGCTTTTCCCACAGCCGTTTGGACCTGTGATCAGCACGTGCATGCCGTCGTCCACCTGAGGAACAACAACGCAGGTTAGCAGGTTCTGGCGCTACGATCCAAGCAGAAGGTTCTGGACCGAATCTGAGGGCCCTAATGAAAGGAGTCAGGATGGAGCTGCAGAACCTCCTGGATTCCACCTGGACCTTCTGGACCAAACAGCTACTGCTCC